>CM028325.1:38823473-39423473 GCA_016647705.1 Eucommia ulmoides | reverse complement strand
CCAATTTTGAAAAGATTAGTGAGAGCCAATTTGTGAAGATTTTATCCAAAGACAATATTTTTATGTATTGATTGAGTGATCCACCAAAAGTGTGGTGTTTGTAATCCCATTATTTGTTATAGTGAAAGATAAAATTTATCTGAGAGGAATGAGAGAATCCTCATATAAAAATTATTTGAGAGGAATGAGAGAATCCTCATATAAAATTTATCTAAGATGAATGAAAGAAACCCCAATTCAGGGAAGATTAGTGAGAGCTAATTTGTGAAAATTTTATCCACAAATTGAAGACAATATTATTATGCATTGTTTGAGTGATCTACTAAATGTGTGATGTTTGTAATCTCATTATTTGTTATAGTGAAAGATTAAAGAGACCTAAGGGTTCTGTGGTTTTTACCTTCAATTAATGAGGGTTTTCCACGTTAAAATCCGTTGTGTTATCTTTGTTCTATTTTGATTTGGGAAAATGTCATGGAGCCTAAAAAAATTATCCTGACATATTTCCCTACAAATAAAATGTTGCAAATTTCAAAAGAAAACACTACAAATTGCATTAACAAAATCTGATGAACACAAAACATCTACAGATATAATGCAACAAATTTGTAAAATCATAGAAGACAAATCCAATTTATTCAGATTTAGAAGAAAATGTTGGTTGTTGGCTTGATTATCAACAAAATTGGGCTAACATTTTTCATGGTGTGAATAGATTTTTCACACATTTGTTTGGTATGAAAGGGAAGAAGAAAAATGGGTCAAAAATGGTAGATGGAGTTATTCAAAATTGGTTCCAACAATTGATTCCAACATTGCGGCTGCCTCAATTGTTGAAGGTTCTAAGGATCTTATTCACACTAGATTATGAGCCTCAAGCATTCCCTATAAATTGAGACCATGAGCTTTGAAGAAAAATCATCTCACAATTGAAGAAAATAATATCTCTCAATTGAAGAAGTACAAGTTGAGAGAGAGTTCAATTCCTCAATAGCCACAATTGAGTGAATTTTTGCACAAGTGTCTTAAGTTGTTTTAAGACCTTGTTTTGTATTCTTTATTTGTATTTTATTGTCAAATAAAGAAGTTCCATAGTTGCTCCCGAGGAGTAGGCGAAATTGCCGAACCTCGTTAAAACTTGTGTTCTTGTTTGTGAGTGTGTGTGTTTTCATTTCATCTCCCATAATATTTGTTCTGTGTTGGGTCCACCCGACACGCTTCCGCACAACAGAAAAATCATGAAAGAATTACAGAAAAAATTGATATGGTGGTGGTCGTTGCGGTAGTGGTCGTTGTTGTGCTTGTTGTTTGGTGGTCGCAGTGGTGTTGGTCTGTTGGTAGCAGTTGTCTTGGTTTGGTGGTCATGGTGATGGTCTTCTGGTTATTGTGATGGTTCTAGTTTGGTGGTCACAGTGGTGTTAATTCGATGGTCGTGGGTTGTGGCGTAGCTTGTGGTCACGGCGTGTAGGATTTTTTATTTTTTTATTTATTTATTAAGATTTTGTTAAGGGTATTATTGGGATTAAGAAATGGAAGATTGTGTTTAATTTCCTCTTCTTCTTTTTTTTTTAATTTTTTTTTAATTTTTTTTTGTTTTTTAACTTATGATCCATTTAAATTTAATTATTGAAAGTGAGGTTCACTCTAATTACTCTTAAAAAATTTAAGAATTTTGTTTTTTAATGGTGAAACTTAGACTCTTTCCCGTTTTCTTTTGAATAATGCTTTATATCCTCCGTACTAATTTTTTTTATTTTTTTTTTCATTTTAAAATTCATAACTATTAGAACACATGCACTATTATTTTACAAAAAAATTCGTCTGTAATTCAGAAAAAAAATAGACAAAGACTAAAACGAACCAAGCCAATTTTGTAACAAGAAAAACAAATCGTATAAGTAATTGAATTATTCGACAATATTCTTAAATAATTGATAATCGATTTCCAAAATCCAAATAATGTTACATATTTATTAATCTAAACATTTTACAAAAAATGGAAAATAAATATTAGCCTCCATTGTCAATTTTTTTTTTTCCCTTTAGAAAATGTAACCTCCTCCATTTATCTTCTCCACAATTTCAACATTATCATCAAGGTTCCACAACCCACCACCCCATAAACCATCCAAGGCTATGGTGTTGTCTAGCCATGGTGCACCCTCATGGTTCATCACCATGGACCACCATTGGTCCTCTAGAGAAGGGTAGTAGGCCACCTCCTCTTTCCCTTGTGGCTCATTCTTTAATTTCTCACTTTCTTTTTCATGATCTGAGTTTTTGTTGATTTCATCATCGATCGGTTGTTGTTGTTGCTTAAAGTTGGTTTTTCGCTTGTCTGAGAATGGTTTTGCCTTCTTCTTGAAATGGGTTCGCCAGTAATTTTTTATCTCGTTGTCTGTTCTTCCAGGCAGATACCGAGCAATAGTAGACCATCTACGAAAATAAAATAAATTAGAAAAGAAAAAAAAGAAGAGGGATAAAGAGAAGGGTATTCTGGGAAGGTTTTATGAGTAATTACTTGTTACCCCAAAGGGCATGTAGCTCATTGATGATGCCTTCCTCTTGAGGTGTGATTTGGCCTCTCTTGAGGCCAGGCCTAAGGTAGTTTACCCACCTCAGTCTGCAACTCTTCCCATTCCTATTAAGTCCTGAATCCAAAAAAAAAAATAAAATTATGATTTTGGTTTTTGTTTGTTGTCTAAAAATTGTTTTACTTAAATACGGTTTTTGCGTATAGTTTTTTGTCTCTTTACGTTGAAAATTTTAAGTACGATGAGAATAGTTGTACCGTCAGTGAAATACAAAATAAAATAAAATATTAGGCGGTATTTTATCAATTTTATCGTCAGTGAAATAAAAAAAAAAATAATATCCGGCGGTGTTTGGTTAAGTGTTTTTGTTTTCATATTTCTATTATAGTTGCAAAAAAAAAAAAAAATTGAAAAAAAAAAAAAAAAAAAAAGCCATTATTGCGTTGTAGAACAAACTTTTGAGAACAATAAAAAGAAAGTTTCTTTTTTTTTTGTTCCAAAGATTTGCTTTTTGAGAAAAAGAATAAAGAACATGAAGGAAAATGGCAAAAAGGAGAGAGAGAAGCTTCTTGAGAAAGAAGCAAAAACATGAAACAAAATACCAAGGAGAGAGAGGGAGATATGGTTCGGTCTTTTCCCGGACTACGCGCATAACGGGAACTTTATAATACCGTTTATAATACCGGGCTGTGCTTTTTTATATATATATAGAGAGAGAACTTTTTTGAGAAGGAAGCAAAAACATGAAACACAATACCAAGAGGAGAGAGAGAGAAGCAAAAAAACATGAAACAAAATAACAAGGGGAGGGAGAGAGTCAAGTGTGTTTTAGAGAGAGAGAGAGTACCAGAAGATTTAGCCACAGAACTCCACCTTCCCTCCCCATGCAAGCTAACATACTCACTAAGCAATCTGTCTTCCTCAGGCGTCCATGGCCCCTTCCTCCATCCTCCCTCTCCAACTCCCCAACCCCTCATTCTTCCCCTTTTCAACCCACTTTCTCTCTCTATATCTATATCTATACACGTATACTAATTCTGTCTCCAGTTTGACTGACAAAAACAACACAATCTCCTCCCTTATATACCCCCTCCCCCCCACATGATATCACTTCACAAAATCTCATAAAGTATTTAGGTTTAGATTCCTCACCTCAAAATTGACATTTACACCCCCATACTTTCCGCCAAGTGTCGCCAACTCCCCGTCGTTCTCATCTAATTAACCAATCAAACAAATTACCAAAAAATTCAATCTTCCAAATTCTTTGAATCCGACATAATCTATCCATGACGACCCTTAATCATTAGATTAAGGAAAGCATAATCTCGGTCAAGCCGAAAATAAAAATATAAAAAATATAGTGGGTGGTTGTTGTCCACTTGAAAAGAGCTTATGATCCAATCATAATCGAACATTTGTCTACTTAAATTCTTTAGAAGCACGCTTTAGGGTTTATAATGAAGTGATTAATGATCTAATTAGTATTATAATATTATAGAGCCTTCTGGGATGCTAATTTTGGTAATGGGTTTTTAAAATAATGTGGAAGGGGCAAGGTTATGATGAGTCATCTTGTGGACACGTGGCCTATTACGCTAGTTAATTGGGGTATTAGGGGGGTGCTAAGGCATTGTTTAACTGGTTAATCTTATTATTTTATGCGATTAATGCTAAATATAGGCAGTGATGTGTAAAACAAAACCATCTACTAAATATTTTATTAAGAGGTGTTTAAATTACATTTTCTACCCCTTTAAACTTTGTACCTTAGAGTTCTAAACTTTTTTGTAGCACATTCCCCCTATAGGCAAATCTAGAAAATTGATTGAGGGAGTTCAATTTTTTTAGATGTTTATTAAATATTTATATAATCGGGTGAATTTATGTAAATTTTTAAGGGTTTTGATTGAATTTTTATAAAAGAAATATAAGGTTAAAAACGGGAAAAAAAATTAAAAAATTGGGGGTAGCTTGAGTCCTCCCTTGGCATAACATGGCTCCGCCACTGATCTCAAATGGCCCAAATCAGTCAAAATTTTAAAATTTTGATAAAAATCGAGTTGAGTCTAACCAATATATATCACATTTAATTGGAACAAAATATTACATATGTTATTGGTATTCTCGGTCAATCGTAATATTGAAAATACTAATGGTTCGGTTGGACACGATTTGAGAGCATCAAGAAGCAATTTGTAAGAATTGGAAAAAAATAGGGTGTGAAGTGAAAATATCTTAAACTTATAAGGTACAAAGTGCAACTTAGGCCTTCTTTTTTCACAAAAAAATGCTTTGATTTGATAATGGAAAATTGGGATTAGAAGATGAAAAATCCTTTTAAGTAAGGGTAAATTACCTTTTACTCCCCTCTATTTTGCCTAATTATCATTGCACTCATTCGTTTCAAAAAGCTACATTTTACTTATTTTTATTTTTCACATTGAAATTAACGCAATATGCTTAAAGATGAAATTAAAATTTTCATCCAATTTTTAGATGAAATAGACAAAATTTATTTTTTTAAATACTTATGATAAAAAAGAATAAATCAAAATTAAAATGAAAGGGACAATTTCGTTTATTTCATCAAAAAATTAGACTAAAAATTAATTTTATAAATTTTTTAGCATATTCCGTTAATTTAAACAAATAAATAAATAAATTAGTTTCTCACTTTGTTGAAAAGTAGAAGTAAGTAAAATGTATTTTTTTGAAATAGAGGTGGGTAAAGTGATAATTACACTAAATAAAAAGTGGCTAAAAGGCAATTTAGCCTTTAATGAAATTGGTATATAATCTTCTTTTAGTCATCTACTTTGGGAGAAAATAGACAACGTGGAACCCATAAACATAAGAAAATGATTTAGTGTTAATCTTAGGTAATATATGTCTATGTTCAACAAGATATTGTTGTACTATAATGCTTCTAGAGGGATCTAGTAGTTGCAAAAAAAATATGCTATAATTAATTAACATATTTTAATGGAATTTAAATTTGAGTATACCTTTTTTTTTTTTAAATAAATATTTTTCGATATGACTTCTTATCGGATATTAAGAGATTTGACAAAGATGATCTCTGGAAGAAATTCAAGTGTTCAATGTGTTTTAACTAAAATGAAATTATTCAATCAATTACTTGTTATTACATCGATGTACATCTATATGAATTACGGAAAAAATAAGAATATGTTTGATTTTTTAGCATATTTAGTTTTAATTTTCTTTGTCACTAATTTATAAAAATAATACTACTTAAAAAGGTAATTGTAGAATGCATGGTCTCATTCATCCATGAGCAATTGCAACATCTATCGATGTATATTTGGTGTCCAAAATAGGCAATGGCAGAGCAAACTGGATGAGCCCCTAGGTCCATGAATTGACATAGCTACGAGGGGGAGAAAAGAGAAACTTCTCTCAGTTTTAGCTCTAATACCACGTTTTGTAATCAAGCAAGTCACTGTGAACAACTCTACAGTCTAATTAAGTTCTCGTAACAACGAAGATTGAATCCAGACCTGTAGCTATGACTTCGTCGCCAGGATGAATATGAAACAAATTTGGATGATAATGAAAATATAATGATTTCGAAGTCGATATCATATCATGTATTGAAAATCGAGATAAGAAAAGTGCTCCAAAAATAAAATTTTATTAACTTTTTTGGGTTGTGAGTACAATTTCTACTATAATTTGCAAAGAAATAGAAATTCTTCTGATTAGAATGATGGACTTCAGAGGGCTTGAGTAGCATGATCTCGGGATGATTAGTTAATTTTTTCGATCCAAGCGGAGAAGATTAATGGATCGTAACTTTGGCGACAACCGATGTTTTCAATAGCTTGATGTGAGTGTAGTAGAAATGATCTTTTCCAATTTGGTTGGAGAAGATTGACCAGATTTGGATTCGAGATGATAAACCCTTATGTAAATCTATTGGCTTAACTCGTAGAGATTTAAGATTTTTATCGTTGACTTGAATTTGAAGACCATTTGGGTGCTTGATTTGACATCGAAATGAGCTTTATTTTGTCAATCTGCTAAAACTTCACTGTCTCTCCTCTTGAGAGTTACTTATATCTATCTGTGTGTCTAGCCTTTGGCTGTAAGTCTCCTCTATTTATAAAGGCGATAAACGATCTATTAAAAATAAATATTCTAGATTCGTTTACTTGTTAAAAAATCTATTAATGAAGATATTTATTGTCGTTAAATTGGATATTTATTTATTTTCTCTTGGGCGGGTCCGCCTGACATGTGATGCGGTTTGATGGACCATTTTCTTGTCCCATTTAATTGACACATGACCAGTTTTTACTCGCCGACAATGGTTCCACCTTGATTGCGTAGTATTCTTTTTTAATTAATCACAACTTATTTTCAACTGGTACATTTGACACTCGGAGATTGATGTTAATCTTTTTTTTCTGTCTGTAAACGAGTCTAACTATAGCCCCTTGAATTGACAATAATTAAAATAAAGTGACATATCAGACTGGAAGTTCTACTAGATTATCGAGTCAACTTAATAAAATAAAATACCGAGATTTTAATTTCGAATTAATTATCACTTAATATATTTTTTCAAGATATGGTCTACTAATTGAATTTTTTCACTTGCTACATTATGGGCTTATCTTCTTTGGGCCATGAAATAATTTTGGCTTAGATCAACCCATCATTCCAAATTCAATATTTAAAAAATATAAACATGAAGAATAAAATATAAACATCAAAAAAATAAAAATGAAGATTTTTTTTTTATTTTTTTTTTTATACTTGAATTTTAAAAATATTTTTCAAAGAGCAAAATGCGTATCATTTTTTATGTTACTGATAAATGGTAACACAAAAAATTTATAATTAATTTATGCAATCCTTTGCTCCTTGCTCCTAGAACTGGAGAATGGATCTGGTGAAAAACCTTTTGGCTTGAAAGTTAGTACATTTGAGAAGATAATATCAGGCTGATTATGAATTCAAGTTGTGCTTGTCTTGTCTCACGCTAACATGGGCTTTTATAGTCCTTCATACACCGGTATGCAAGCATAATTCTGTTATCAAATTAATCATGATTCAATTATCCTCGTACACAGTGTGCGAAGATTTTTTAGGCGATATCGGCATATGACCCTCTAACGAATTTTTCGGGTGACTCGTCTCATTGGATCGACTCATGTGTAGATCCGTTTTTTAAGAACTCGTGGGTTTGTTTTGGGTGAGGCTTCGGCACGTTAGCTATGATGACTCCAACTCATTAAGGGGATCCTTGAATCTTTCTACTGTACGACCCGTTATATTCACGTTTTGTGCTTGTTTCTATAGTGACCCATTCGCTCGGCCCATGACCAATTATGATCAATTTTTATTTTAAAAAAAATAAAAATAAAAAACATTTTTGTAAAATTGCTATAATATAATTTTTATAAATTTTTTATATCATTTTTTTTGTTTAAAATTTAAAATTACAATTGTTTGTACAATTGAACATAAATTTTCATAGGTAGGGTTTCTTCTTTGTTCTTGAGTTTGTACTATAAAGAAACTCTTAAACAAACTGCCTAAAACCCTTTGTTTTCTCTCTGTCCTCTCCACTTCCCCCTCCCCTCCGCCGCCGTCGCCGCCACCCCCACCACCACCGTGACTAATCACAGAAGCGGAAGCCAGAATTAGAACAACCCAGTAAACAGTTTCTAACGGATATGGGCGGCGATGGGAAAACAGGGGATGAAGAGAAGCAGAACGTCGGCAAAACTGCGGCGATTGATCTGAACGATTACACCATTATCAAAGAAGGCGAGGCCGAGATACTTATGCACGCCAAGAATGAAGTTTTTTACAACAAAACCCAGGTCCTTATATTTGATATTTCTGCTTTCAAATCATCATTTTTCTTACTATTTTCTGATTAATTTAATTGGAATAACGAAATATTATGGATTTTGCATGTTAGAAATCTGATTAATTTGTTTCGTCGATTTGATTTATGATTCGATTTGTGGGCCTTCAGTTTGGTGATTGTTTGTTAATTTTTCTTAAACTTTGGGGTTTTAGCTGTCAATTAATTCAATGTTCTAACAGGCTCTAAGTTGTCATGATTGATGGATTAGTTTATGGAATCTAATCTGATGAGCTGAATCCCTAGTTTATGGAATCTAAATTGATGAGCTGAATTTCTAATTTATAAATGTAAAAAAAAAAGAAAAAAAAAATTGCCAATGAAACAAAAATGTGAAACTTAAAGTGTAGAATATGTAATTTAATTGAACCGTCCGGGAAGTGGGGGTGTGAAATATTTGGACGGGAATTTTCCCTAAAAATTTCGGAAGATGACTTTTATCAAAATCAATCTTAAACGTTAATTGAAAGACATTTTCAAATACTTTTATGATTTATTGTATAGATTCTGACGGTCAGAATTCTATGAAAATAGGTAAATAATAGAGATATATCTATAGCTGTTCTGAGGACGTTTATATCAAAGCGCCAACAAGAACATGAAGCGGCATTGTCTAAAAGAAATAAAGCCCCGTCAAAGGCAAAGGCCTTAGAGGAGCCTGCTTCCGAGCTAGAAATACCATCTGAGTCAACTACATGCAATGGGAATTCTAATGGCGGTTGTGAAGTGTCTGAAGAGAAGCTTGCGGATGCACCATGTCGGATTTTAGAAGAAGCAACTGCCACCCCCGAGGGAAAAAGCCGAGGGCAACTAAAGCCTCCAAGAGTGCTCGAGGTTTTTTGTTGATCCTTTTTTTTTGGGTTAAAATTCATGTCATATTTTGGTTGCTTTCATCATTATTAGTGTAAATTAAGGTAGTGTTTGGTTGCATGGAAATGGACATTTGAAATCGGAATTGGAAAATGAAGGAATGTAAAAAAAAATTGCATGGGTTCTTTTTGAATTCCTATTCCGTGGCTTCAATTTTGTTCTCCCAAACGTGACCTAATGATTTTTTTCTTGTGAAATTTTCATAATTCTCTGCTTTTGAATCGATAGGCTTTGTCGGCTTCTGGATTAAGAGCTCTAAGATATGCCCGGGAAGTAGAAGGAATTGGTCAAGTTTTGGCCTTGGACAATGATAAAGGTCGTTTCGACTTCTCACACACAAACACACACATATACATATACATATTTATGTGTATATATATACCAAGCATTAAATTATGTTTGATTTGCACCTATTTGCAGTGTCTGTGGAAGCTTGCAGGAGGAACATAAAGTTTAACGGTTCATTGGCAAGTTCAAAGGTGGAATCGCACCTCGCTGATGCTCGAGTTTTTATGCTTACGCACCCTAAAGAATTTGATGTGGTATGATTTTTGTATCTCATTTTTTTTCATCTTACTTATTAATTGCCAAAAATCTTAGCATATGGCGGTGTTTCTCAAGATATCGTTGAACTAAGTCATTATTTAGGGCCCATTTGGCTCTCTAAACTTTCCTGTTTCATGAATTATCTTATAATTGATGAATTGATTCATATTCCTTTCCATTTTCATATTGTTTGGTTTAAAAAAGAAGACACAACTGCTTAAGTTTAGTTGAATTACACGAGAAAATAACATTTAAAGTAGAACCAAAATTGTTTTTTATTAATTTTTTTCTAAAGAAGATGTACAGTGGTCTATGTTATAATGTCTGTAGAACACGACTTTTAGCTTTGATTTTGATAAAAGGCTGCAAACTTGTGTGAATACAGAAAATGATCTTATGAGAAATATATACACGCCCAAGAACATAGAAAAATATAGATGTAGATGATAAAATAGGAATGAAAACGAGAACAATCAACGGTTAGCCAGTTGATGTGACTTTTTTAAATTGTTACAACCAAACACTGAAATATAACGATTCATAGATTGAATAATAATTGAGAAATTGTACAATTCGCAAATTGAAGGGCAACCAAACGGCCCCTTATTCTTTTGCCATTTTATTGGTGTTTCAGGTTGATCTTGATCCGTATGGTTCTCCCTCTGTGTTCTTGGATCCCGCAATTCAATCAGTCATTGATGGAGGCATATTGATGTGTACTGCAACCGATTTGGCGGTTTTATGTGGTGGTAATGGAGAAGTTTGCTATTCCAAGTAAGTCTTAAGGTTGAAGATGAATACTCAACAAAAAAACAAGTATATATATGTGTGTGTGTGTGTGTGTGTGTATCCTATTATCTGACATGTTATGTTGAATTAGATATGGTTCCTATCCGTTGAGAGGAAAGTATTGTCATGAAATGGCTCTGAGGATTCTCCTTGCCTGTATTGAGGTAATTCTATACATGGGAAAAAGCTAAAGGCATCGTTTGGTAAACGCCATTCTTCAAGTTCTTTTTGAAATAAGAAAAGTTAATTTGACGAAAAAGTAGTTTTACAAAAAAAGCCAAAGAAAAAAAAAATCAGAATTGTGTTTGACAGCGTAGATATATGAGGTGGTGTTTGGTTTCATGGAATTGGAGCCTTGGAATTGAAATCAGAAATCAATGCATGGAAATTTTCAAGTTTTTGCGTGCATTCATTTCCAATTCCGATACCCCAATTCCATGAAACCAAACGCTGCCAAAGTGTTATTCCTACAAATAATCTTTTAATAAAAAAAAATAAAATCATAGCTTAAAAAATTGGGCGGAGAGGTCTTAGTGCACCTAAATATGTTTTTTTTCTTTCTTTTTGAAAGTACATTTTTTTATGTATGAAAAAGTGATACTTCTAAAATTGACAAAATAAAAAAAGTACTTAAAAAAGCATTACCAAACAGTGTCTTAATTTTTAGCATAATTTAAGAAGAGGGAGGAAATATCCCAATACATCTTTTGCTATTATTTTATGATTTTATTTCCTTTATTCAATGCAGAGCCACGCCAATCGATACAAGCGGTATATTGTTCCAGTATTGTCAGTTCAAATGGACTTCTATGTTCGCGTTTTTGTCCGCGTATATACGTGAGTCTCCTATATGTATAATTGTATATACATGTGTATCTATATAATAAATGAGGGCATGTTTTACATTTGAGACATTTTTGACCATTCGATGACAAAGATATGATTTATTAACGGTTGCAGTTCAGCAAGTGCGATGAAGAACACTCCACTTAAGCTATCGTATGTTTATCAGTGTACTGGTTGTGATTCTTTTCACCTTCAGCCGATTGGGAGAACTGTCGCCAAGGTAATTTTTTTTTCAAATTTGGCTTTAATTAAATTAAATTTTATTTCTCGGGTTTTTCTTAATTTTATTTTTTATTGTTTTTTGAAGAATAATAGCGTGAGGTATCTACCTGGGTTCGGTCCTGTTGTTGGTCAAGAATGTAGCGACTGTGGCAAGAAATATAACATGGGTGGACCTATTTGGTCTGCTCCGATCCACGATCAAGAATGGGTAACTTCAATGTTAACTGATGTGAAGTCTATGAAGGAACGATATCCTGCATTTGATCGGATTTCTGCTGTTTTGACAACAATCTCAGAGGTGTGTTCCCAAATTTCTGTTTCTGTTTTTTCCAGAAAACTTGGAACAGAAACATAATTATAAAATTAAATGAAAAAAATCTGTTTTTGTTCTGTTTTTATAATTTTGAGAACAAATTTTCGGTTATTAGTTGCATGTATCGTTTGACCTCAGTCTGGGTATATATTAGGTGGTGTTTGTTTTGGTGCTGTTTGGTTTAGTTTACGAAAACAATTTTTGAAACGTTATGAGAACAGTTTTGAAAAATTATTAGAATTTATTTAGAATGTTCTGGCCCCTAATTTCTATTTCTGTTTTCAGAATACTCGGAACAAAAATATAAATTTCCGTTTCAATATTTTCAGAACAAAATTCTGGGAATTTTTCTAAAACAGAAACAAATTTTTTTGTTCCTAGATTTCTATTCCAAGTTTTCTAAGAATAGAAACAATAAACAAATGCCACCTTGGCAAAAATCTAAAATGTTCCGTGCTCAAAGTATTCATTTTTTTAAGACAAATGCCCTTTTCATGACGCCCCGGGTGGGTGGGGGGTTGTATCTGTATCTTGCAGGAATTACATGATATACCTTTGTTTCTGAGTTTGCACAATCTCTGTGCAACACTGAAATGCACTTCGCCGTCGGCAGTTATTTTCCGGTCAGCAGTGATCAATGCCGGATACCGGATCTCTGGCACTCATGTCAATCCGTTAGGGCTTAAATCCGACGCTCCCATGGATGTCATTTGGGACATTATGCGTTGCTGGGTAAGTTCTAATGATAGTTTTTTAAGGCTCCGTTCGTTTAGTGTGTCTGTTCCCCAAATTTCTGTTTTTGTTTATTTGGGAACAGAAATAAAAATATGGGAACAAAAAAAAAATCTAATTCTGAAATTTGATGTGGAATTCTGAAAAAAAAAAAATCTAATTCTAAAAAAATTCCACCTAGATGTGGAATTTTTATTTGATATCATAATTAGTTAGCTAAAATACTGGTAAGAGCTAAAAAAATAAGTCGCTCTAAAAATTAGTTTCTGATGTTCTTTTTTTTTGTGTAGGTGAAATCTCATCCCGTGAAAGCGCAACCACCCGATCAAGCTGGAAGCGTGATACTATCCAAGGAACCCGTTCTTCAAGTGCGTTTCACTCTCTAATTTACACACTTGAACACACACAATTCTGTTCTGTTTCCAATTTGGGAGCAGAAAAAAAAGGGTTCCCTCCACAATTCTGTTCCGTTTCCAATTTGGGAGCAGAAAAAAAGGTTCCCTCCCTCCCCCCCCCCCCTTTTCTGTTTCTATTCCCAGTTTTTTGTTGGAATAGAATAAGAAATTTTGAAACATAAATTATAAATTAAACACTAAACAAATGGAACCTAATAGGTGAGAGTTTGTTTAGTGTTTTCGTTCTCAAAATTATTATTTTTTCTGTTCTGAGAAACTGAGAACATAAACAAAAATATGAGAACCCAAAATAGTCTCTTTTTTATTTTGCTTCCAATTTTTTAGAGCAGAATTCTGGGAACAAAAAAGATTAATTGTTTCCAGATTTAAGTTTCTGTGACAGTGACAACTTTTCTGGGAACAGAATAATTAAACAAAGACCACCCTCAAAAAAGGAAAATCCAAAAATCTGTTTTATGTTCTGCCTCCCTAATTTTTAGAACAAATTCACAAGAAGAACATGAAATATTGAAACTGTTTAACATAAACAGAAATACAAAAACCCAAAAAATTCTGTTTTTTTTTTGTTCTTCCAGTTTTTAAGAACAAATTTCTGGGAACAAAACAGAACTTTTTCCATATTTATGGTTCTGTTCCAACTTTTCCAGGAACAGAAACTTCGGAAAGGGGGTTTGACACTTTCTACCCCTAGAGTAACCAAAATCTCACTTTGGTCCTCATGGTTTCAATTTGAACATATAAAACCTTGAAGTTTCTTAATCATCTTGAAAACCCCCCCCCCCCCCCCCCAAAAAAAAAAAAAGTTTCTTAATCATCTCATTACAGTGCAATTCATTATTCTCATTATAATTTTGGATGAAAAATAGTTGTCGGTCGGCACCTGACAGTTTTTAAGAGGCTTATGGGCTTCTTCCGGCCTAAATACTCAAAAATATATATATATATATATATATATATATATATATATATATATATATATATATATATATATATATATATATATAACATTATATATATAGTGTTTTTTTTTGGGTAAAATGCTCTTAAAATCCCCTTAAAAATAATTGGGTGTACGACGGTTGACTGTTTATTGTCCAAAATTGTAATGGAACTATTGATTTAGATTGAAGTCAGTGGCGGAGTTGCTCGGTGCCTAGGGGGGATTCAAGCCCCCCCGGATTTTTTTAAAATTTTCACTAGTGTCCCTATACTTTTATAAAAATTCTATTATAATCCCATAAAATTTTACACGAGCCCACTGAATTATAAAAATATTTGATAAATTCCCTAAAAAAAAAATTAGCTCTTACTCAACTAATTTTTTGGATCTGCCGTTGATTGAAGTGGGATGATTATACAACATCAAGGTATTATTATTATTTTGTGGCAGGCTAATTTTGCTCGAGCGGTTGCTTCCCTGAGCAAAGCGCAGGCGAAAAAGGTGGCTCGTTTTCTGCCGAATCCAGAGAGACATTGGGGACCAAAACTGAGGGCGGGTCGGCAGATCACCAGCAAACACATCTCACTATTAGGCGAGGATGCCATCAATGGAATTCTTAACCAAGAAAAAGAAGAAAAAGAAAAAGCAGACAACGAAGAAGAAGGTGATGATGAGCCTCAAGCTAAGCGTAGTAAGAAGACCGAAGATTCTACTTTGATTTCGTGATTTGTAATCGTTTTGTTTTGTTTTTTCTGCATTTTCTTGCAGAGAAAGAAACGATCTTCTAGTAGGTTTTGATCGGTGTTTCTCTCTTTCTCCGGTTGATTATTCGATTATCCAGGGCAGAAATTTTTTAGGGTTTCTAGATGCGAATTTGATAAAAAAAAAATTGTTTTTTTTTTTAAAATAAAATAAAAATCTTTTGAGACTAGAATTTGTGAGTCTCTTAATGTAACAAGTTTTTATTTATTTCTTAATAAGAATGTTTATGTAATCATTTTTTAGGGTAAAATAAAAAATCAATTATTAAATTTTGTTTAGTTGTGAATTTTGTTAATATTTGAATTTTAAGTGACTTTTTTAATTTTAAGAGTTCTTGTGAGCAATTCACGAACTTAATTTTTTTTTTTTAATACAGACGGACTAAATTTTCAAAAGTTTAAAGTGACTGTATGGTGTAAAAATCATTGTAATTTATTTTTTTTAATGAAAAGAAAATGATTCTGATTTTTTAATAAAATTGTTAAATTTTTTAAAAAATTACTGTATTGACTAGGTTGGTATGATTAATAGGTTAGAGAATTTGGACTAAGAAAAAAAAATTATTTATTTTATTTAAATATAATTAATTTAATAGGTATTTAATTTAGGACTGGAAAAGTCCTCGTAATAATACTAAATTAATAAATACTTTCAAACCAAATAAGTATTTTAGTTTCACTATCATTTATTAGAGTTCTTGAAAATATTAATGTTCTAATTAAGGTTGTGTCACCAATCACTACCTCACTGTTGTCGCCCGCTTGAATTTGGATGTCGGATTTTGACCAATGCCAGTTTCTGGTTGGCGAAGCTTCAGTCACCGGCCGCTATTTTTTTTTAATTACAATTAACTAATTTTTAGTAATATTTTTTAGTAGACTTTTTAGTTATATTCAACTAATTTTTTAGTTGCTAATCACCGAAAAATTAAATAAATGTAATTAAAAAATAGTTATATGTAACTCAAATAGTACACTAAAAAATAGTTACATATAACTAAAAAAAAAATTGGCGATCGAAGGTCAAACTTCAGCAACCGAAAGCTTGAGATCCTACAACGGGCAACAGTGAATAGCGACAGGCGGCAACGATGGCCGAATATGCAAATATTAATTGGAATCATTTGGTTAGAGACATAAATGACCATTGACCATGAAAGTAAAATATTACAGAAAACATAATTAAGAAATTTATATTCAATATAAAATTAAAATACAGTAAATTATAAATTAAATCATCTATATGAGACCGATCAATTACTCCTTTAATTTATTTAGTTTTAAGTGTGGGGTGGTGTTTTCAAATATGATTAATGGACTACGACAATATTTAACCCTTTATAATTTAGATTAATGATCAACGGTTATAATTTTTTATTTTATTAAAGTTAATGATCAAACTTTAAAATTAAAATTAATAAATTATTTAATATTAATTTATATTTATACCTCTGAAATCCGGGTTGGGCCGGACAAATTAGATAATATATGTTTCTCTATTTTTTTATTCTCTTAGATGTGGTCAGTTTGTATAAGAATAAATTTGTTATTTTATATAATTCTATTAATTATTTAATCGTTGCACTTTTTTATGGGTAGATAAAGTGCCATTAATTCTACTTTTTTTAATATTAAAAAATTACTTATAGTTTTATTTTAATAAATGATCGAGCATTCACAAGCGAGTCGTTGTAGTATAGTGGTAAGTATTCCCGCCTGTCACGCGGGTGACCCGGGTTCGATCCCCGGCAACGGCGCCTACTTTTTACATTTTATTTATTAATATCCCTCCGATTTTATTTTTTTGGTAGTCAACGGCTCTTTCGGCGCCCTATTTTGTACATTTTTCTAATCATTTAAAGAAATGAAAACTTATCATTTGGTCCCTCAAGTATGAGGTGAGTATCTATATGGACCCCGAGATTTATTAAATTCCATTTGATCCCTTACATTTTATATTTATTTCAATTCTGTAAAACTAAATAAATTGTTAATAATTTTGGACGGATAATGAGGTACGCTCAGCGCATGTCTTTTAATGAAAATATTTTCTTTATTTCATCATTACATGAAATCTAAACGTTATCCCCTAACAACAATTTGTCTGACGAATGAAAGAGAAAATAATCGTTATTAGGGAGAAAATGTTTTAGGTTTAGTGAAGTCATAAAATGACAGAAATATCCTCATTAGAAGATCACATGTCTAGTGTAACATATTTGTCGTCTAAAATCATTAACGTTTTCAATTTTGTCAGATTGAAAAAAAAAATATAAAACTTGAGAGATTAAATATACAGTTTGACAAATATTAAGTTGTGTTTGGTTAAGGGATTTGTGAAATAAATCATTTCACAAATTTTTTATTTGGATAATTATTTAAGGTAAAGTATTTGAACGTGTAATTTACAAATTCTTTTCTTTGGATAGGTAAACAGAATTTACAAATCATTACAAAATATCCAAAAAATTCATACTCCCAACTACCGAAATCCACAAAATGCACAATATAGATAATAATTTATAATTTGTATTCACAAAATGCACAAAAACGAACCATAATTTATTCAAAAAAATAGAACCCTAATTTATTCATCCAAAAAAAAAAAAAAAAACCTAAATCTAGCAAAAACGATGTGAAGCAGAATGGCGGTGTCGTCGATGCGATTCAGTACGACACAGAACGACATGAACGACACAAAGCTATCGTCAGTGGTCGCAAGAACGACAAGAAGGAGACAATTGTCGTTGGTGGTCGCGTAGGAAGGCTCGTCGTCGTCGGTGGTCATCGCGAGAAGAAGCTGTCATCGCGAAGGTCTGTTGTAGCGAAGGTGTGGATGAGATTCGTAAAATCCTCTCTTCAAAGGATTTACCAAACGACACCTCTCCTAAAATCATTTCCAAATTCCTTTTTTCTTCGTTTTTTTTAAGACAAAAGAATTTGTCAAATCCATTTTCATAACTATCCAAACAAAATATTTATTAAAAATTAATTTTAAAATCCTTCTACCAAATAAAATTTCATAACCTTACGGCATGTTTGGTTGGATGGAATCGATAGCGGAATAGAATCGCATTCCGCCCTCGATTCCTATTCCGTTGTTTGGTTTTCCAATAGAATCATTTTTGTGATTCCATTGGAATGAAATTGGATGGAATGGAATTCCATTTGAAATGGGGTGGAATGAGATTCTAACCCAATAGAATCAATATCTTAAATTACATGATAGTCCTTGTAATTAAATCCTTGAAAATTGAGAACAAAAACAGAAATTAGAGAACATAAATTAAAATTAGAGAACAGAAAGTTAGGAATAGAAACAAAAAATTGAGAACAGAACTAGAAAATTGAGAACAGAAACTGAAAATTGAGAATAGAAACAGAAAATTGAGAACATAAACCGAAAATTGAGAACAAAAATAGAAAATTAGATAACAGAAAATTGAGAACATAAACTAAAAATTGAGAACAAAAACATAAAATTAAAGAACAGAAAATTGAGAATAGAAACTAAAAATTGAGAACATAAATATAAAATTAGAGAACGAAAAATTGAGAACGAAAACTGAAAATTGAGAATAAAAACATAAAATTAGATAACAGAAATAGAAAATTGAGAACAAAAACAGAAAATTGAGAACAAAAATATAAAATTAGATAATAGAAAATTGAGAACGGAAACCGAAAATTGAGAATAAAAACAGAAAATTGAGAACAAAAATAAAAAATTGAGAACATAAACTGAAAATTGAGAATAAAAGATAGAAAATTAGAGAACGGAAAATTGAGAAAGGAAACTGAAAATTGAGAACAAAAACAGAAAATAAAGAATAGAAATTGAAAATTTAGAACAAAAATAGAAATTAGAGAACAAAAATTTAAAATTGAGTTGAATAGTAAAATATAATAAAATGAGGAAATGAATAGAATAGTGAAATATAATAAAATTTTACTATAACCAACCAAGAAGAGAATAGAATAATAATTTTATAAGGGCAAAATAGAAATTTTACTATATTTTATTATTCCATTCTTTCTTTCATTCCATACCAACCAAACAAAAGAATGGAATAGTGATTTCATTCACAATTCCATTCCATTTTTTCTCTTATTCCATTATTTCTTTCATTTCATTCCACCCTCGTTCCATTCCATCCAACCAAATATGCCGTTAGGGTTGACATCGACACCCACCGCGAACAATTTTCCCTTTAAAAACATGGGGATGGGGGGATCCTATGATTAGATACACGCATTAGCGGCTGCAATGATGATTACATGCACCCCTACGCATGATTTTTAATTATTACATTGTACTATATGATGATATGTGTTCCAATGATTAAGCCACACACTATTATTACATGCAATCATTATAATTACATGCGCCACCCCCTTAATCATCCTCCTAATCTTTTTTAATTGCATTTTACTACGTAATTTTAATTCATAATTATCCATTTCATCTTAATCCAAACGCCCCTTGGACCACTTCAAAGTGTTTACTTATTATATTCCTTTTCAAAGCAAATTAGAGATCAGGATGATGAGATTTTAATATGTTTCTTAACTGTTTTTTTGATGAAAATGTTTAACAGTTGTTATGTACCACGTAACATGATGATATGGTGCACTAAAATCAATATGCTGAGAGTATATCGGAATGGTAATCCCATGTGTCATAATAGACGGGGGAAGAGTGGGGGTGCCACTTGCCCTGCAAAAATATCTTTTTTTTTTTTTTTTTTTTTTTTTTGGATTTTTATGTGTTATATATAAAATTGAAGAAATGGTTAATTGTTTTTTAGGCCCCTGTACTTTGGTATTATTTCATTTTAACCTCTCTAATTTAAAAACCTACACGATACCGTCTTCTACTCTTGATTGAAAAGAGAGACTCGCAATTCATTCAAAAGAAAATTATAAAATAAATAAATTGTATCTTCTATTTTTTAAGTTAATTTTAATATTTAAGAGTAATAAAATAGAAAAACTAACATTTTCTTGCTCTCGCTCTCTTTCTATTTTTTCTAAGGAAAGAAAAATAAAGTATAAAAATTACACAAAAGGAAATTTTGTACGTTTCATGGATAATTTAGATGAAAATTTAAATTTCACCCATTTTTTTGCATATTTGGTTAAGTTTAAACACATAAAAATTTAATTTCATAATCATAAGAGTTTTAATCCTCTAAGTATACAAAAATATTTCATATAAAACTCTTACGATTATGAAATTGCCCCTCCTAAATTTGGATGGCTGATTGCGCCCTGAGAATAGAAATTTGTGTTGATCTACAACGTTTGCCTAATGAATTAGAATAATAACCTGAGATGTCAATCTTACATTGGTTAAAATGCACCATGTCAGCAATGTCACATGTTGTACGACAACCGCAGTATATTATCTCGTATTTTAGAATGATTGAATGTGAGGAGTTAAAGTGTAAATAAAATGAGAGACAATTGCTTTTTCAAACTTAATAGGATCGAAATGAGAATAATTTAAAAGTTGTGGGGTACTAAATGAAATTTTACTCCAAAATTGTCTTTCATTTAATTACATTTTGTTCCTTAATTTTTCAAAATTCTAACCATCAATTCAAATTAATTACACATTGACCCCCCAAATTCTTAAACAGCTATATAAGTAAGCCTTCCTGATTATGCATTTTCACTGGAACATTGCCTGGGATTTTGGAGATCATGGATCCAAATTTGCAGACCTCTAATGGCAGCACCAATGGTAATTTGAAGAAAGCTGTGATAGCGTTGTTTGTTCCTCTTCCCTCCATACTCTTCTACCTCGTCTTCCTTCGCCAGTACCAAGATCATGTCATCGCTGCAACAAGCGGCGACGGCGACGGCGATTTCTCTCTCTCTCCGCTGTGGACATGGTGCTACCTCCACCCTTTCTTGCTGGCCAACGTCTTCTTCTTCTTCAATGTCAATCTTCTTTTTTGGATCATCGGTCTCGCTCAGTCAAGTCATTGGGTATGCTTTGATTCTATAACCGCATTTTCTACTAATTTTTTATTTCGATTCTGAGGATCGGTTTGATTGAATGAATGCAGATGATAGATTTGTATTGGACTGTGATACCGATTCTTCTAGTCAATTATTATGCGAGTCATCCTCTAGCGGAGTATGATGTTTGGAGGTCGAGGGTTGTGATCGTTTTGACTTGGGTTTGGGCGATTAGGCTCACCCACAACTACTTCCGCCGGGAAAAATGGCAGTGGGGTGCCAGGGAAGACTGGAGGTTCACTGATATGTGCCGGCAGTACGGCAAAAACTGGTGGTGGGTTTCTTTCTTCGCGGTTTACCTCTCTCAGCAGGTGAAATTTATGCAGAATTTTTTCAATTCCACTTAGCTGTTCGATGAAATGCCCCAATGGCCTCCCCCCTACACGGATGGTTAATCAATGTTGTTTTTCTTTTTAAATCATTTCAGGTTTTTCTGTTGGGAGTAACACTACCATTCTATGCTGTTCACTTTGTGAACAAACCATCCAATATCTGGGATTTTGTTGCCATAGCCATCTGCATCACCGGCATAGCCATCGCCTATTTTGCAGACACACAACTTCACAATTTCGTGACCAAAAACGAAGAATCAAAAGCGCTTGGCAAGCCAATGGTGCCCAATCTCGAAGAGGGGCTATGGAAATATTCAAGGCACCCAAACTATTTCGGAGAACAGCTATGGTGGTGGGGACTTGTCATCTTCGGCTGGAACCTCGGCTGTGGTTGGACATTTGTGGGTCCACTCATAAACAGCCTTTGCTTAGCATATGTCACGATTCTTGTAGAGAATCGGATGGTTCAACAAGATTATCGAGCCGAAGCTTACAGGTGTTATCAGAAGACGACCTCGGTGTGGATTCCTTGGTTCAAGTTATCTCCCAAAGCATCAAAAGATAAGAATGCTTGATTTTCTTTGTTTATATGCTTTGTTTAGATTTATGAACATGCATTTTAATGTTGAAACTTCTGTATCTGTTTATGAAATGAGGAGTGTTGTTGTCATGTTGATTGTTGTGGTATATATAACTTTCAGCCATTAAAATGCAAGAAATTTCTCATTCAATTTTCCCTAAAGGTGTTAGCAGGAAGTCATTGAAGGTTAATGCTCTGTTCATAATCACATGCTATGCTATGCTATTCTTTTCTCTGTGTACATGTTTGGTTAGTTGCTGTAACTTGAAACCCTAATGTGTAGTCCATTTGGTGCCTCAACTCTTGGGAATTTCATCAGCTTGTCTCCCCCTACTTCTTCCCATCTGCACATGAGGGAAATTATTTAGAAGCACAGTAAGTTAGACAATAAATAGGCTTTTAATCACTTAAAAGCATTGTTTGGTAATGTTTTTTTTTCATTAAGTACTTTTTTGTTAGCATTTGTTTTGCACGTAAATAAAACAATTCTAAATATATATATATAAAAGTGAGGGTGGGCCTTGGGTAAAATAGTAAGATTGTTCCAATGTGACCTGGACGTCTCGGGTTCAAATTTTGAAAACAACCTCTTTGTATACAGAAGTAAGACTGCGTACATCTGACCTTCTTCATATAGGAGTTTTTGTAAATTGGGTCGCACTTTATTTTTATTTTATATATATATATATAGTTTTTATTTGAAGACCTCTTCAATCATTTATTTGAATCATTTACAGTTTTTTTATTAATGGATCTCTACACTATCAATTCCCCTCCCTAAAGGCACTTTATTAATATTCTAATAATATTAGGATTTTGGTTTTTCTATTGGGTCAAGGCTCATATACATATGTTATCAATATAGATGTACTATTTGTGAAAATAACTTTTTTTAAAGTAATTCAGAAAAGCGTTGCCAAACATTGCCAAAAGTAAACATGGATATGAACTTAAGGTGTGTTTGGAAGTCAAGAATTGGTCGGATAAGTTAAATTTGAACATGTTAAGAGTATGTTTATACCTGTATCTAGTTACAAAGTAATGAAGGAATGTAGAGATTTCTGCTACTCCCAGCTCTTTTCCAGGACACTGCCTGGTGCCTCCCCCAAATACCAAGAAGTTATTTTGTCTCTCCAAGCTCTTGTCCTGCATTAATCCAATAATATCTTTGTTTCTAAACTGATCTCCATTGATAATAGATATATACACACACACACGTCTTAGCCCCAAAAGCTAACTCATGAAATGAGACTTTCCCTCACACTTATAACATAACCATCAATGCCTTCCACATCCGATTTGGGATATACTTAACAATCTCTCTCTCACACATCGGATATTTGGTCAACTAACTCCCGACCAGTCTTCCCGTTTGTGGCTATTGGGCCTCTCTCAGCCCCAAAAGTTAGATCATGAGGTGAGGTTTTTTCTCACACTTATAACCTAATCACCAACTCTTTTAACATCCGATATGAGATAAACCCAACAATATGTATATATAAAGAACGGAGATTAGCAGAGTTATCGAACGAACCATCCATCTCCATGGATTGAAGGTCAATGGATCTGGATATATACATGGATCGTAGTTGATTTCTCTTGTGTATACATATATTCTCCATCCTCTGGGAATAACAAATCCTGAGGAATAAGTATTGGAAGGGATTAGTGAATCCGTCGGGAAAAAAAAAAGGTTATAAAACCCCTTCTTCAGCCCCAAAATAAATTATATTGAACAAAGAAAGAGTAACGGAAAATATAGCCAAAAGCACTATATTTTCTAATAACCATTTTATCTCAGGCGTTTTATTGACAAAAACTAACATATCGAGCCCTTAGCGTCCTGATTCATAATATATATATACATAAATACATCATAATAACCATTTTGTTAGGAGTATACAGACACTCACCATTCAACTCCATGTCCCTAGTAGTTTTTCTCAAAACACCGTTAACAATTGTAGCCAACCTCGAGGTCTCAAAAATTACCTGCATCATGAACACGTTAATTAGTCAAGCATGTAGTTGCTCAAAATTTTCTTCTTCCTCCTCTTTTTTCCAAGTAAATTTTTTGATAAATCCCTCATAAATTCACTTACAGCACGAGTAAAACGCATTGACTTATAATCGTTCCAGTCGATTAGATCCTCAGGCCTCTTCTTTTCTCTGATCGCGAAGTGTTCTTTCTGTCAAAATTAACTCTCATAATTAGAATCAAGAGAATTTTCTCTCATAAACGGCATTTCTAAAAGACTTGAATATAGTAACTAACTCACTCTGAGTTCTTCAAGGACTTTTGGATGATCATGGAGATACTTTACAGCCATCATCGAAGTAGTCGAAACAGTCTCGTATCCAGAATATAAAATAGTGATGATTAAGTCAATCAGTTCATCATCACTGAGTTTATAATGCTTTTTATGTTCACTGTTCATCAAGAAACCAAGCATATCTTGTTGGGTGTCATTGGAAGCTCTTCTCTCTTCTATCAGTTGTCTCAACATGCCTACAATACTCTTCCTTGCCTGCAACAATGTCATCTATTAGGGGAAAGGCTACGTGCATCTAACCTTGCCCAGACCGCGCAATGGCAGGAGCCTTTGTGCACTGGACTGCAATAGGATAATTTAAAGAACCAAACGGCCCCTTGGAATTTACCTGAAATCCACGGCGATAATTTGTGTTGGGAAGGTTAATAGGCAGGGAAAGAGTTCCTAAAACCAGCTTGAAGAATTCAGGCACAAATGCCTGAGATAGGGATCTGGATTCAATGCCAATCTGCTGAAGTGATGAGAGAAGTGCCATCTGAACAAGTACAAACAGAACAAGACTTCAGTTTTATGTTTTTCCCTTTTTTATGGGAGAAGTGCCATCTGATACTTTCATAAACTGCATATAATCCTAGAAGAAGGTTCTGGTCATGCGAGAAATACGATCACGTATCTAAATCGAAAAAAATCAAGAACTACAAATGCAAACATGATCGTATTTCTCACATGATCAGCACAACTCATTTTCCGTCCAAAATCATTAAAACCATTTTCAATTTTGCATGATTGAAACAAATGTGAAATTTGAGGAAACAAATGTGCAAATTGGCAAATGTCAGGGTCCACATAGACACCTATCCTAAGGACCAATATTATAATTTTCCCTTTGTGGGGGGTGGGGGTTAAAAAATGATAAAACTTTGGGGTTTTAACACTTTGTTCCTTTAAAGTTTGACCAAAATCTCATTTTGGTCCCTATAGTTTCAATTTAAAATATAACACCTTAAAGCTTCTTATCATCCCACTACAATCCAAGTTATAATCCCCAAATTACAATTTTGGACGAAAACCAGTCATCTACCATGCACCTAACTAGTTTTAAGAGACTGTATGTACAATCCCAGCCCCATCCTTTCCTCCCATTCTCTTTCCCGTTTAAATACTCAGAAATAGACATATAACACAATATATATATATATATATATATATATATATATGTATTTATTTATTTATTTTTAGAAAAATTGTAAAGGGAAAAGAAAAAGTTTGGAAATATCCATAAAGTCTCTTTAAAAATAGTTGGATGCACGTCAGTTGACTGTATGTTATCTAAAATTGTAATGGAGTTATTGATTCGAACTGAACTGAGATGATTATGAATTATGTATGTATGTATGTATGTATATATATAGTGGTGCAGACCTCTTTGGTTGTTTGTTGAATGTCAATGACTGTGTTATCCCAGTGGCTGAGGTGGATCCTCATGAACTGATCAATCTTGGGCAAAAGCAGGTCCCTTATCATGGTGGGGCTAACCAGAGAGAGCAGTGTCCCTCTCATGTGCTTGTGGGTGGAGCCATGCACAGCTGCAATGTTGCATCTCCCCAAGATGTCTAGCATGGACTGTGGGTAGCCAGGTACAAGCCCTTTTCCCTCATTCATTAGTATGTATCTGTTCATCTCTGGATCCATTGACACTATTGTAGGGCAGCCCAATATGTGGGACTTGAAAAAATTTCCATACCTGTTCAAAAAAAACCAAAAAAAAACTAACAATTATTAGTGTTACGGGGTTCCAACTTAAAATAATATGGTTCTAAGTGGAGTAGTTCTTTTGAGTTATATAGTAGTTTGGAAACTCTTGAGTAATCGATGTGGAACTGGAATCTAACAACTGTCCTTAAGTGCAATCCCCGATTTGCACGAATGATTTGACTATGAGGGAATAATAAAAAATGTACAACCCCTTACGGATAATTTGAGTGCGAAGGTACGAGAGACCCATAATCTTGACTCTAATACCATATTATGAGATTCTAACTAAAAATCATATGGTTTTAAGTAGAGTAGCTTATTTGATTTATATAGTGGTTTGTGAACTTTCAAGTAATCGATGTAAGATAGAAATCTAACATAGTGCAACCCCCGGTTTGCACGAATGATTTGACTACGAGAGAATGATAAGAAATATACAATTCCCGACTTGTACTGATTAGAGTACGAGGAAATGAGAGACTCATAACTTTGACTCTAATTCTATATTAGGAGGTTACAATTTAAAACCATTTGATTATAAGTAGAGTAGCTCCTTTGATTTATACAGTACTTTAGAAACTAGTAGATAATCGACGTGGAATAAGAATCTAAATTAGTTGGTTGATTTGCAATATAAATAGTTAGAAATGATAGTTTATGTCATATGCTAAAATTTAGGATAAATTTCACTTTGCACCCCTAATGTCTAGGTGCGGTCCAATTTGGCAGTCAAAGTTTACTTTTTGTCACAAAAAAGAAAAAAAAATCCAATCACCAGTATGATTACTTGTTGATTTGCAATATAAAATGGTAAGAAATAATAGTTTATGTTATATCCTAAAATTTAGGATAATTTCACTTTCCACCCCTAATGTTTAGTTGTGGTCTCACTTTGCCTCCTGATGTATTAATTGTTGCAAGTTGGCCGTTGAAGTTTACTTTTTTTTTTTTAATTTCGGTCTAATTGCCTGATTCAGATCAATTTTATCGCCTAATAAGACACTGCACCTTTACAGTTCGAGTGTAAATCACCGAAATTAGTTAATTGGACCAAATTGACTTGAAAAAACAAATCTCAGGGTGCAGTGCACGTTGGAATAATTAAGATATCAGGGGTAAAATGAGTCTTCACACAAACTTTAGGGGTGCAAAGTGCGATTTAGCCTAAACTCTAAATCAGTGGAAGAGCTTTTTTTGGTGATAAGAGCAAGTGCATCCCACCAACAGAAGTGACTCAAGTGGTGACACTCGCAGCGCAGGAGTTAAATAGTTGAAGATTAGGGAATCGAGCTTGCGAAAAAGACGGACAGCCACGCTGCCTCCATCGAGACTAGTCTTAGACTCTGTGTAGGTGTGGGGACTCTTGGGTATACCAAAAAAAGAAGTGCATCCCATTTAAGGATTCATTTGAGGCTCCCAAACAGGGAATAGCTAGAGAGAGAGAGAGAGGTTACCTTGCTCTCTGGTTCTTCATGAAGCTTGGACCCAGTTTGAGGAACTCAGTTGTCTCGCCAAAAACAGGCCAACCCATGGTTCCAGGAGGCAACCCTGTCTTCCTGTACCTCACCTCGTTCCATCTCAACAAAGCAGTACTCAAAATACAGAACCCCACCACCACCCCAAGAACACCCAACAAAACCGCCATTGATAAAGCTCTCCAGAAGCTCCAAAAATAACCACTTCAAAGGAGAGCTCTAAAATTGTGTTTTTTTAGGCTTGTCATAGGATGAGTACGTGCGGGCATATATATAGACCCCCCCAACCACCCCAACCCACCCGTGCACTGCCATATTTAGAGAGAGAAAAAGAGAGAATTGATAGAGAGAGAGAGAGGCCTAATACGCCAAAACCATGCATTGGACCTTGCTGCAATAATTTAACCCCGACTACAGAATGTTAAATGCTAACATACTACTGTTAATAATTTATAGGGGTTTTGACACTTTGTACCCTTGAAGGTTACCAAAATTTCATTTTGATCCCTGCAATCTCAATTTAAACACTATAGTCCAGGTCATTATTCTCATTACAATTTTGGATAAAAAAAAGTCATTTGCCAGACTACCACACACCTGACTGTTTTTAAAAGGCTTTATGGGCAATTTCTGTCTCCTGCACTCCCATTCTCTTTCTTGTCCAAAAACTTAGGGACGTTCATATATCATTGTTGAATCTCGCATCATTTGTGTTTACTTAATCTTGAACTATGTATAAAGTCTATGATAATCCTCCTTTCTCAAAGCATCTTTTGAGAGTGAATTAGGCTCGTTCAATTTTGTACATGGCATCAAAACCAAGCCTTTTGTCTGATAGTGGGACGTGTTAAATCCCGCATCAATTTTAGGCCCCCGATATCAATCCGTAGTAGTTTGGCAAAGTCCATCTTGCTCATGAGGGGACGTGTTGAATCCCGCATTGATGTTGGGCCTCCCAATACCCGTTTACAGGAGTTTGTCAAATTTCACCCTATGCGTGAGGGGAAGTATTGAATCCCACATCATTCGTGTCATCTGATCTTGAGCTATATATAAAACTTATGGCAATCCTCCTCTTTCAAGGCGTATATCTTTCGCGAGTGAGTTAGGCTCATTTGATTTTTACAAATATACACACGCACATATATTGATTACTTGAGAGTGTTCAAACCACTATATAAGTTAAAAGGATTACTTCACTTGATAATATATATGGTTTGAAGTTGGACCTCCTAAAATAGTATCAGCACTATGATTATGGGAATTCACATATCTTCCCTCATAGTTAAATCACCCATGTAAATTGGGGATGCACTTTTCTCGTTAATCTTCTGTGCAAATCGGAGGTTAAAGGCGGATATTAAATTCTTATCCTACATCGATTATTTGAGAGTACCTGAATCACTATATAAGTGAAAGAAACTACTCCACCCTTTATAGTCCAAAATTGTACTGAAGTTGTTGATTTGACCTAAAGTGGGATGATTACGTGTATTACGTGTTCAAATTGTAACTTATGAGACCAAAGTAAAGTAATGGTCAACCTTCAGGGTACAAAGTGTCAAAAACCCTTTTCTTTTTTATTAGCCCCCTCTCCCCCCCCCCCCCCCCCCCCCCAAAGAAGAGAACTTAAATATACTACCAACTACCTTCCTCGAAATTCTACCCATGAATCTTTGCTTGCATGTCAGTAATATTTTACATACTTTATTGGTGTTTTGACACTTTGTACCCTTGAAGTTTGATCAAAATCTCACTTTGGACCATAGGGTTTCTATTTGAACACAGAACACCTTAGAATTTCTTATTCATCCCACTACAGTATATGTCATTATCCCCATCACAACTTTAGACTAAAATAGTGATTTGCTATGCACTTGATTGTTTCTAAGAGACTTTTTGGTCAATTTTTCCCTTCTCTTTTTTTGATCCAGATACACACACACACACACACTCACATATATATATATATATAATTTATGAGGGGAAAAGAAGAGAGTGGACCACTTAACAATAGATGGATATACGGCCGTTGACTGTTTATCATTCAAAATTGCAATGGAGTAAACGTATTGGATTGAAGCAGTATGATTACGGAACTTTGGGGTATATGTGCTCAATTGCAACTTTAGGAACTAAAAGGTCAAACTTTAGGGGGACATAAAGTGTCAAAACCCTTTGAATTGAGAGAGATGAAAAATAGTGAAAGGGCACATGCAGAGCACCTCAAGGGGAAGGTGGAAGAATACCACTCACATCTGGGTGGTTCACATGTGTTGAAACTAGATCTGGACCCCCAAAACAAAGAGGTATAGGGACAGATTCTTTGTTATAATGTGACTAACTGAAGAATCTCTTGGTTATAATGTGACTTATTGAGGGAAAGAGATTATTGGTTACTAGTAAGGTTAGACAAATACTTGTATTTAGAGTCTTAGACGTTAATTTGGACAGAATTTGACTACGTGAGAGGCACGTGTCATACTTTTAGGGTGAAAACCTCGTTTTAATTAGCGGCACGACATGCATCTCACGTGGTCAAAGTACGTTCAAATTAATGTCAATTGGAGACAGAAGGGTTATATATAGGGCTGACAATTTATGTAAGAAGTCGTGTAACAGGTTATTACACGATGATACGATAAGAGCAAATACGAACACGACACGATAAGCATATCGTGTCAGACTACCCAAACACGAACACGACACGAAAATTATCATGTCAACACGACATGATTATTTTTCGTGTCACACAAAAACACGAAACCTGTTAGGTAAACACGACACGATAAGATTATCTGATAAATTTTCATTATACGTTAACCTACCCATTACACGTTAACGACCTGTTAAGTTGACAACATGTTAATAAAATTTATTTACAAAATAAATAAATTATAATATTGGATAACTTGGGGGTGTAAAAATAATTTATTAAATTAACGGATAACCTATTAAGTTTCAGGTTATCGTGTAACATGAATACACGAAATTATTATCGTGTAACCTATCGGGTTATCAGATCAACCTAATAACCTGCACTATTTCTTATTGTACTATCGGGTCTGACACGATAACGATTCGATACTTGATAAGCAAAACTCAGACTTGATAATTTCGTGTCACGTTATCGTGTAAATACCCGTTTTGCCAGCCCTAGTTTATAGAAAATCGGCAACAAAAAGGAAGACTACATGGAAAAAAATGAGTCAGAGAACCACATAAAAAAAAATTGCAAATAGGAGGACCAAAATAGAAATTTACCCTTTATAAATGTGTTAACAGATCTATAATGTCTAATTAATTAAATAGATATTTATTGTGATACAATATCTTACTGTGTCGTGTTGTCATGTTTGTGTAACATGCTAATTTAACATATCGTGTCGTGTTAGTACAATGATACAACTTAATGTGTTCCAATTTTGATTTTTTTTTTTAGTTTTCCACGAGTGTCCCCACATCCTTTTTGGGTGTAAGACTAATCTCATTCGGAGTTTCGTGATTGTCCCTCTCAACAAGTATTTTTCTGCAAGTTCGAACTCTAGACCTTACTAAGATCTCTCAACTGCTTTAACTTAAGTGTGTCTTGCCACTTAATCTATACTTTATTCGTTTCGATTTTAATTTTATGACACGGTAAATTATCATATTCTGTTTGTGTCAAATAAGACAATACTATTTGTCAATCTTTTTAGTATGTCTGGATCACATCTACGAACGATCTTATAGGATCACTTTAAACATCAATTTAATACATTCTAAATTAAGTTTTAAAATTTAAATCTTAAAATCATTTTCAGAGAATCAAAGACGCACCGCTTTCCAAAGCGGATTTGTCAATCTAATTGGGAGATCCTAACTGGTAGTATAGATTAGATAGGCTAGTAGACTGCATGTCTTCGATGTTTGGACCATGTCTTTACTCCACTGCTCTCACTTCAAAATTCCTCGAAAACTAACAACGTCCCTCTTTTCTTACATTTTGACTTTTGGTCTCTCTCTCTCTCTCTCACTCTCACACACACACACACACACACACTTTTTTCCGATTTCCTAAATCGAACCGACAGATAACCGATAAAAATTAAACCAAATAGTCCGGATTGAAAATCGACTAAATGATTTTGATTTTAAATTTAGTAACCGAAGCGATTTTGGTTTTGGTTTTGATTTTGATTTTAGGATAGTAACCGCGTAACCAAACCGTGTAACATATATATATTTAATTTATTTAGTATTCAGGGTGTGTTTGGTATATATGAAAAATAGAAGGAAAATGGAAAATAAAAAGAAAGATGACAAAAAAATTATGTTTGGTAAGGAATGAAAATAGAAAGGGAATGAAAATGGGAAGAGTAAAACATAAATTTCGAGACAAGTTTTTTCCCTTCTAATTTTGAGAGGAAAAAGAAAGAAAAATGGTTTTAGATATCAAAATTACAATTATACTCTTAATGATTGATTTTTTAATTTATTTTTTGAATATATGAGGATAAAATAGTAAATTATATTAAACTAAATTATTTTCTATCCTTTCATTTTTTTTCCCAACCAAACAACATTAGGGAAAATAATTTTCCTTTCATAATGGATAAAACTATTTTCTTTTTCTTTTTCCTGTTCCTTTCCCTTCCTTCTAACCAAACATACCCTTATAGTGTCATCCTTATTTTTATTTATTTGCACTTTTAACTTTTTTAGTTTACACTTTAGTTAATTTTTAGTTTATGTTAATGATTATTTTTATGTAGTTGGTCTCGTAAACTATATGATTTTAAAGAATGTTTTTATGTAATTGGTTTTGCTATTGATTTTTAGTTATTTTAAATAGTGTATGATTTGGAGAATGGTTAGAATTAATAGTGAATTGTGGTTCGTGGTTGCGGTTTTGGTTTTGTTTTTTTATAAAATTTAAAAATCTTAAACGGTTTCGCGGTTTTGGTTTTGATTTTGATTTTGGCTAAAATTAAACGGTTTGGTTTTAAAACCAGCGGTTTTGGTTTTGGTTTTACATATCTTAAACGGTTTCGGTTTTAGTTTTAAATAAAACCGAGCCGAACTCCGACCGTTGACATCCCTACCACTAATCAATATTTGGGTATTACAGTTTATCTATCAAAACATAGGTCATTCCCTTATCATTTTGGTCAAATACCGTTTATTCGTTTAGAGTATGTTTGGTTGGAATGATGAAAAAGAAAAAAGAAAATAAAAATGAGAGGATAATATTTTTAACCATTATGAAAGGAAAGTCATTTTTCCTAATGTTGTTTGGTTGGAAAAGGAAATGAAATATGGGAAAATAATTTATTTTAATGCAATTTACTATTATGCCTTTATATATTACAAAAATAAATTAAAAAATATATTATTAAGGGTATAATTATAATTTTAATATTTTTAACTATTTTTCTTTCATTTTCCTTCTAAATTTGTGAAGAAAAAAAATTGTCTCGAAAATTGTGTTTTATCCATCCTAATTTTTTTTTCTTTTCATTTTTCATCCAACCAAGCATTTTTTTTTTTTTTTATTTTCTTTTTCATTTTATTTTCCATTCATTTTTCATCTAACCAAACACACCCTTACTTATCTTACAGCTTAAAAGTTATTGAATTTATTGTATTGATAATTAAAATTTTAAATACATAAATATCCCTTTAAGTTTCTTTTGTTATATTTTTTTACTTTATCTTTTTACACTAATATTCTTATTTAAAAATTATATTTCTTTCACCCATTTCTCTTTTTAACAAATTAAAAAAATGATGAGGTAAAGGTGGCGGTCAGCGGAGTGGGTCAGGGGTAAATATAATTTTAAAAAAAATAGGAGTACATAGTATTTTTTTAAAAGAAGAGTGTTAATGATTTTAAAAAAAAATAAAAGAATAATTTTTTTTTAAATAAGACAAGGGTATTTATGTTTTTTAAAATATGGGTCGAAGAGATTGACCTGTTCTCTAGAGAATAAAAGAGAAATTTATGATTTTAAACAAGACGACGGTAAATACCTCAATCTCATTGTAACCTTTTATGTGACATGGAAGGAGATGATTTGGCCCTTCCCTTTAATTTAATGTCAAATCATTGAATTGAAATTATTTGGAAGAATGAGTTAAATACTTTAATTTCCCACTAATCACTTCAATTAGACTATGAAGGGGAAGGATTGCATGATTGAAATTCTTCATTGATTGGCTTAAATCTTTATATGCCCAAATTACCCTCACCCCCATATAATACAAACAACTTTTAAAAACCTTGATATTCTTGTCAAAAGCTTTTTCCTTTTTTTCTTTTTTTTTTTAAAAATTTTTTCTTAATTATTTTGAAAAATTAAATGCTGATTAGAGAGGGGATTGATTTATGCACCCACTGACCCACCCAAAAGTGTCACCTACCCTTTTTTTTAAAAAAGGGCCGTCAGCTGTACGAAGACTCTCCCGCCTTTGAACGTGTGGAGAAGATCAGACATGCAACTTTATCTTTGCATATAGATAGATTATTTTTAAAATTCGAACCCGAAACTTTCAAAGCACAATAAAACAATTTTATCATTGTACCCAAGACTCACTTTCATCATCTACATTTTTATACTCCATAATTGGTTGGAAATTAGAAAGATCAAAGTGGCTTCATTGGGATGAAGAAATCCCATATGATTGTAAAAGCTAGGGTTTCGACATTTTGCACCCATGAAGTTTCACTATTTTTTTAATTTGATCCCTATAGTTTCACTTTGAACACACCCTGAGTTTCGTAATTATCTCATTTCAATCCAAATCAATAGCTCCATCACAATTTCGGATGACAAACAGTTAAAGTACCGTGTACTTAATTAGTTTAAAGAAATTTATGGAAATTTTCAATTTATTCCTTTTCCCTTACAAATTGTATATGGGAATGTTAAGTTTATCTGTTGTTATGCATAGCGCCGTTCGGTTAATAGTAGTTTAATACTGTGCAGACGTAGACGTTTTACCAATGTGACCCTACCGGCGGATTCTCCTATACATTCAAAAAAAAAAAAAAAAAGCTTTTTGAATCCATTATTTGAAGCTGAATGTGTTCACATACTCAAATTGGTTTCTTTGACATGGATTGATCTCCAAGTACAGAAACATCCATATATAACAAAAGTGTATGGTTTCAAAAGTAGACACACGTCCATAAATATGAAAAATAAGAACTTTGTGGGGGTTGGGGGTTGGGGTGATACCCCATGAACAGATGAAGCTTATACTGTACATTGTTGATGAGTCTAATCAGTAGGTACGAAATTGTGGGTGGGGGTTGTTTTGTAATTTCAGTGTTTTTAAATCTCCCTTTCCTCTGCAGATGGAGTTTTGTCTTGGTGGTGGCAGAAGAGGTCGACTGAGATGGTGACCTGAAAGAAAGATGTGGATCCATGGTGAGATCCTCTGAAAGAGATTTGACACTAAAAAGGTGTAGTACTACTACCCCCCCCCCCCCCCCCCCCCCTCACTTTTACAATTTAATATAAACTGTCAATTTCATTTCGACCATTAATTTATAATACTGTTTCTCAACCTCTATACAATCCATGAATTGCGATAACTTTTTATAAGTTCAAAGTTACTCTAGACTGCAGTACATGAATATCACTATAGTTTTTTCCAGTAAAAAAGAGGTCTTGTGCCTTTTACCCTCAAAGAGATAAATCTCAATTTAACTCATGTACTTTCAATTTGAATACATTAAACTTTAAAGTATCCGATCGTGTTAAACCAATCAAAATTGATAATTCCGTCATTTTTTATAACGAAAATCAACCACGTGTCAAATATAAAATCACCCACGTGAATGAATTCTATCATAAAAAACGACGGAATAACTGACTTGACATGAATTTTATGCTCTAGAGTTTAACATATTCAAATTATAAGGATATGGGTTAAAGTGAGATTTTCTTCAAAACTTCATAGGTGCAAAGTGAACTTTCTTTGAACACGTCTAACCATGAAGTATCTAAATCGTGTCAAATCAGTCTCTGAGAATGATTTTACGGGAGGGGGGAATGGCAATTAGTGAAGAATCCAGGGGTATTGGAGCAAAATGTTGACCCCAGATGGATACATGCAGGAAGCAACTGACGTGGAAGGGGGGACTTGATGATGATGATGATGCTTAGAGTTGCACGAGCCCCTCTTTTTTGTTCTCTTCCACTTGTTCTTTTCCTCCCCCTTCTTATCCCTTTCCAAAAGGTATGTCTTTTGCCCTTCAATTATTATTTCCTTCCAAATAAGTCCCTAAATAATTTTCCATGCTTGCTCAATTATTGAATGGAAAGGGGGGGCCTATACATAATTATGTATATTTATTGGCCTTATTAGATTAAAAGTCAGTATGGGTTCGAGTGTATGTCGGTATTGCGTGATCTGGAGAGAATTAGAACTGATTTTGTTGTTTATCATCTCAAAAATCCCTAAGTTTTTGGGTCAATATGCGTTAGGTCTAACGAGTTACCAGGTTTGACGAGTGATGAATTTTTTTTTTTCAAAAGGTCCAAATTGTTCTGTTCAAAAAACACAAATATGATCTTATTGATTTTTAATAGTAACGGATCGCGGGATTTGAATATTACAGGATTAGTTCAATAGTTTCAATTCCAAAATTAAATGATTTTTTTTTTTTTTCGTGAGTTAAAGGGGATAAAAATTTGCAATTTTTTTTTTATTTGACGAAGAAATAGAGGTATATTTGTCCAAAATAAACTCGGACGACTTGGTATAAAGGCTAAAAACATTAGTCCTCATAATCCAAAGTTTTGGATAAGTAGTGGATTGTTGATTGAAAGCCCCATAAATGAAACACAGATGTTAATTGGTTCTGATAGTTGACACGTATCATTTCGTGTGCACGTGTTATTTTAAATTATAAAAATGAGTTAATTATTTTTTATCCCCTTATACTTTGAGCTTATTTTATTCCCGTCCCTCAATTTTAAAATTTTATATTTTTCCCCTTCTGTTAATAATAAATTAAAAAATTAACTTTTTTTTTTGTTTAACTTAACGAAATATATTAAGAAAATCATTTTCATCTAAATTTTATATGACGAACAAAATTATTTTTATTTTTTAATTTTATTTTGTCTTTATTAAAAAACGAAAACTAGACCAAGAGAGCGAAAAGAGAGAAAGAAAGACTTTTAATTTTTCCCTCCTATTTAGGATTAAATTTATAATTAAAAAATATTAAGTCATTTTATATATTGCTTGAAACTGGAAGTAACCTTATGTGATTGGTTGAAGCATCAATTCATGAAGTATCTAAGACAAAAAAAAAATACTGTTGTTAGCTTTTATAGTCTTTTTTGGACTTGGATTCTTTGAATAATTGATGGAAAAATAAGGATTTGTTTGGCTTTTATAGTCTAATAATCCCGATACCGTCCAAGTCATTATTATCGTCATAATTTTGGATAAAAAATAGTCACATCATCGGAACTATTTTTAAGGATTTTTTGAGATATTTTTGATTTCCTCCTTTCTCCCCATTCGGATCCTCTTTCCTACCCATATATTTATAAGTCGGAAATATTGGATTTCTCTGCCTAAAGACACTATATCGGCTTTTAAATTTATAATAGTAAAAAAATTGTAATTTATTATATATATATATATATATATATATATATATATATATATATATACACACAATTTATTTTTTAATAAAAAATTATGAAGGGCAAATGGAAAGGACATTCACTTAGAAATCGTTGGTGCATGGCATTGGCAGGTAATAATTTACGAGTTTAAACCCAAAACACTCCTTTGTCATTTCGACAAATAGCAATGACATTTTCTGTCATTTTTATAATATTTAAGGGACCCTTTATCATTTTAGTTTGGTTAGTTAAGGCATTCTCTAAAAAATATCACATTTTGTTGATGAAAATATCTTAACAACATAATTTTCGTGTTGCTTTATATCTTTTGTTTACGTTTTATATCTCTATATTTTTTTCTATTTTTTTATTTTTAAATTTTTTTATTTTATTCTGTATTTTTATTTTTTTCTTTATTTTTTTTAATTTTTTTGGTAAATAAATAAAAACAAATATAGAAAAAAAAAAGATTTGATAAATAAAAAAAAAAAGTTTGTTCTTTTTGTTTTATTTTATGTTTTCTAATTTTTCATTTTTTATTTTTTTGTATAAACACCATATGCAAAAATAAAAAAATAAAAATAAAACAAGAAAATAAAAAATAAAAAAAGCAAGAGAGAAAGAAAGATAGTAAAAAACAGAAAATAAAAAAATAATAATAATAACAAGAAAGTATTGCAAGGGTATTTTTCTCACAAACTGTGATAAGAGCTCTCTCGGGTATTATGAAAATTATAACAAGTAACCTTCGTATTTGTCGAAATGTTTGTGGTACAAACTAATAGTTAACCATCCAAAATTGTAATAAAACTGTTAATTTGGACCGAATGTATCATGATCCCAAGACTTTGTAGCCTAGTGAATATGTATCTAGTCTCTCTTATGGAAGGTATAGAGTTCAACTACTTTCCCCCAACGTATGTTAAAAAGAAAAAAGTTATTATGTGTTCAAATTAAAATTATACAGACCAAAGTGAAATAATAGTCGAAATTTAGAGGTGCAAAGTGTCAAAACCCCTAAAAAATTTAATTTTTTTTGAATAAGTTAAAAATGACAGAATCGCAAGACTTGTAACCTAGTAGATATGTATCTAGTTTTGAAAGTATTTTTTTTTTCCTGGTAAGGAAGAGAATTAAAAAAACAGACAAAAAGAAAAAAAAGAAAAAAAAACACACACAGAACAAGGAAAAAATAGGGATTAACAATCCGGGCATAAATCAAAAACTCTCTTATCCATTTCCAGGAGAAGAGTGTCTTTAATATCCGTAGTCGGCGTCACAAACATCTTGAAATTACCGTCTTCATGTGCTCCTCTCTTAGCCAAAATATCGGCACATCGGTTGGTTATAATTTCTTCTAAAGAAAACAAAAAAATTGACAGATGCAGAGAACCAAGCCCCCCGTGAACAGCACAGCAATCTGATTTTATAGAGAGAGAGAGAGAGTGTGGGGTCAGGGAGTGGGTGGATTTTGTATCTCATGTGATGATTGGCTGCACGTGCGGTGCGGTCAGTCCACGTGCACCCGATTTTATTCATTCAATTTTTCAAAAATTGAATTGATTTATTCCTTTGTCTCCTTCCACCTCCCCCACAATTTTAATTAAATTATTTAAATCCATTTTGTCCCTCCAACAATTAAAAGTTAAAAATAAATAAAAATCAAATTACATTATATTTTTTTTTAAGGATAATTGGTGATTAGTTATTTATTATTACTCTCATTTAAAATATAAATTTTAATTTAGTCTCTTAAATTAATTTTTATTTACGTATTAGTCCCGCACGTACTTATATTTATATAATATTATTTATATGTACTTGAGTAATATTAGTTACAGCTTTACAAATTACAAATAACATGTAATTATGTTACATGTAGTTGTGTAATATTTGGTACATTTAACAAATATTTTACCCACAAATTAGATATACGTTATTGTGAGAGTGCAACGTGTATATTGGATTTTTCGTATTTTTTTTTTTAATTCGCGAAATTAAAACACAAGTTGTAATTACGTATAAGATTTTTTTTTTTTTTTTTTTATTTTAATTATGGGTAAAATTAGGGACTTACGACATAAATACCGTGTTTTTTTTTTTTTTTAAACTATGGGACTCAATTTTCGTGGTGTACTATTCATCTAACTCATCTGTGGTATTTTTTTCTTTTTGAAAATTTAAAATTAATTTATCGCATAAAGTATGTGGTGGGTGACTATTTTGACCTTCAGATTTGTCAAATTATACATTAGGTCCCTTAGTTTCACATTTGTTTCAGTCTTATAAAATTAAAAACGTTGTCAATAGTTTTAGATAGATAATGGGTTGTGCTTAGCACGAGTTTTCTAACAAGGATATTTTTGTTATTTCATCATTCCATAACCCTAAAACATTTTTCTTTAACATTTTCGTAACAACGATTTGTCCGAAAATTGAGAAAAACAAGTCAGAATCGTTGTAAAGAGCAAACATCTTAGATTTAGTAGAGTATAAAATGACCAATATCTCCATTAGAAGACCGCATATTGGTTACAATCCATTATTCGTCTAAAATCATTAATAATATTTTTAATTTTACGGTATTAAAATAAAGATCTTTTTTCACTTTGCACCCTTGAAGTTTTAGAAAAAAATTCACTTTAGCCTATGTCTTTTCAATTTGAACACATTAAATCATGAAATATTTAAATCGTGTTAAGTCAATCTTTCAGTTATTCTTTATGAATGAACTCACCCACGTGAGTGTTTCGTGTCTGACATATGGTTGATTTCTGTCACAAAAAATGACGGAGTTACCAAATTGGACTGACTTAACATGATTTAGATACTTCAAGATTTGATGCGTTCAATTAAAAGTATAAGGACTAAATTAAAAAATTTCCAAAACTTTAGAGGTGCAAAGTGCAAAAACATCTTAGAAAAAACAAAAAAAACAAACTTCTATGTTCAGCTTGAATTAATTGTGAAATCAATATATTCTTAAAGTATATATGGTTTTAATGAATGATTTAAATTATTAAATGTAGGGTGATGTGGTCCTGCCCTCATATGATATCATCATCCACGTGGAAGTACTGGCCTTTCTCTACTCTTACGGCATGTTTGGTTGAATGGAATCGAGGGCGGAATGGAATCACATTCCGCCCTCGATTCCTATTCCGTTGTTTGGTTCTCCAATAGAATCACTTTTATGATTCCATTGGAATGAAATTAGATGGAATGGGATTCCATCTGAGATGGGGTGGAATGAGATTCCAATTCAATGGAACCAATATCTTAAATTACATGATAGCCCTTGTAATTAAGGTCTTGAAAATTGAGAACAAAAACAGAAATTAGAGAACATAAATAGAAATTAGGGAATAGAAATAGAAAATTGAGAACAAAAAATTGAAAACAGAAATTGAAAATTGAAAATAGAAACAAAAAATTGAGAATATAAACAAAAAATTGAGAACAAAAACAGAAAATTAGAGAACAAGAAATTGAGAACATAAACTAAAAATTGAGAACAAAAACAGAAAATTGAGAACATAAACTGAAAATTAGATAATAGAAATAGAAAATTGAGAACAAAAACATAAAATTGGATAATAGAAAATTGAGAACAGAAACTAAAAATTGAGAATAAAAACAGAAAAATTGAGAACAAAAAAAAAATTGAGAACATAAACTGAAAATTGAGAACAAAAAATAGAAAATTAGAAAACGAAAAATTGAAAAAGGAAACTAAAAATTGAGAATAAAAATAGAAATTAAAGAATAGAAACTGAAAATTAAGAACAAAAATAGAAATTAGAGAACAAAAACTTAAAATTGAGTTGAATAGTGAAATATAATAAAATGAGGAAAGGAATAGAATAATGAAATATAATAAAATTTTATTATAACCAACCAAGAAGAGAATGGAATAATAATTTTATAAGGGCAAAACGGAAATTTTACTATATTTCACTATTCTATTATTTCTTTCATTCCATACCAACCAAACAAGATAATAGAATAGTGATTCTATTCACAATTCCATTTCATTCCTTCTCTCATTCCATTACTTCTTCCATTTCATTCCACCCTCATTCCATTCCGTCCAACCAAACATACCGTTATTGACGTACTCATGCCTCCCTTTCTAATCCTAACCTTAAAACGTTCGTTTGGTAATTACTCCCATCTAAAAAATTCTCATCTTATTCTCATTTTTTTGGGATTTATTTTTGGGCATAACATTTCGTAATCCATCCCATTTTTTTGTTTCCGTTTCCATTCCATTCCCATCTCAGAATCCTTCCCACTTTTTGTGAAGAAATGAGAAACATTTTTTTTTTGTTTCTACCTATTCCCTTCCCATTCCGAACAAAAAACAACAACAACAACAATCTGCTCAACTGTGTTCTTCGCAATCACCTTCACCTTCACCTTCGTCGTCCACCTCCATCACTTTCACCTTCGTCATCTTCCATGATCACCGCCATCACCTTCGTCGTCGTCTTCAACCATTCTCCTTTGGTTCGTCGTGGTCGTCGTCTCCATCACGTTCGTGGTCGTCGTCTTCTTCGCGTCCTCCGTTGTCGTCTTCGTCTGTCCATCCGCCGCTGTCGTCGTCGTCATTTTTGTCCGGTGCTTATAAGGTTTCGATTTCGAAATCGTCATCTGGCCTCCACATCAATTGAACCCTTTCAATTTCGATTTGTATTTTGAAATCGGATTTCCATTTCCATTTCGAAACCCAAATCGGATTTCGATTGTCGAAATGATTTTGATTTCAATTTCGATTTCAATTGGATTTTAGGATTTCAATTTCGATTGGATTTTAGGTTATCGATTAGATTTTGATTGAGGTTTAGGGTTTGATTGCATGATGATTTCTTGATTGTGGTTATGGTTCATTCTTGATTTCTTGAATAAAATTGTTACCAAACGCGATTCTGTTCCCGGATAAAAAAAAAATTGTTGTTACCCAACGCAATTCTATTCCTAAGAAGGAAACAAAATTCTCATCTCATCCCATTCTCATCCCACTGGATGGGATGAGGACGAAACGGTTACCAAACGCCACCTTAGTGTCCAATCAAAGGGCCAAATGACACCATCTACACGATCCATGTCTTGTCCATGTATTTTTTTAAAATAAAATTTCAAATTTCTAGTTAGTTTGGTGGTAGAAAGTAGCTAGCAGATAGCAGATAAACAGGTCATCAGAACAGGTTGTAAGTTTTTTGTAAAAAAATTACTAATTTGAATGACCAAGTTACAAATTTGTACGAGCAAGTTATAAGTTTTTTTTACAAGAATTATTTAAAAAATTGCAAGTTCGTTTAACAAATTTGTAAGTTCATTTTAAAGAAGTTGCAAGTTCGGATTACAAGTTACAAGTTACTTTATAAGAATGATAAGACAAATTGCAATTTCGTTATGGAGAAGTTGCAAGTTTAGATGAACTTGCAATTTGTTTGGAATGAACTTACAAATTTGTCAAACCAAGTGGCCGCAAATTTGTCAAACAACCTTGACAAATTGCAAGTCCGCTTTGAAGAAGTTGCAAATTTAGATTAACTACAACTTGTTTGAAATGAACTCGCAAATTTGTGAAATCAAGTTGCCGAAAATTTGTTAAACCAACTTGTTTAGTTTGACAATTTTGCAAGTTCATTCCAAATGAGTTGCATGTTTGAATGACAAGTTACATTTTGATTGGAAATATAACTTAGAATTTTTAAAGTAACATTTCGATTGGAAAATGTCCTACTGACAAAGAGTGATAAATACACCGGTGGCACCATGAAATAGACTAGATATACTATCCTAAGACAATTAGAATCTATTAAAAGTAATTGAATGCAGAATCATCCGACCTGATAAACTCACGGAGCAAACCGAATTCATCAACAACATGATCTGTGTTCGCACGCACCCTATCCTTTTCCGGTTCAATCTCCCCACTATCATTGGCATGCTACGGACTTATCACGTGAAGTTAATCATCATCTCTTCTTGGCGGATAGTGGTTAAGATCTATATTCAACCTCTTCACTCTACGATGTAATCCCAGCCGAAGCTTTGGACATTTCGGCCTGGAATGACCTTCCATCCTATAAAGCATTCAATATCAGGTCATCGGAGACGTTCGAATAATAAACAAACGTAAGAGAAGTAATAGAAAAATTATAACAATTACCAACAAAATATGCACCGGCGTGATATTCCTGTCGACTTGTTTCGAACGCTTGGTGTCACAACCCATCCCGATATCACAATATTCGTGGGCTGGTGTGACAACAATGTTACTGTTCCAGCAATGACTAACTCGAATTAAAATACCTTACACAAAAAGAGAATATTAATTACTATAGTCAACAAAATACACATATCTCCTACTCTTGTGACTCTCTTGCTCTTACAACAACAGCGCTAGTTCATCCTTTTACAAAACAACATCTACAACCAAAAGCAAAAAGAATCACTATCGAGATACTCCCCGCTATGGTCCTCCAGAAATCGACCTACTGCCAGTAGGGGACAAACGTTTCTCTACAGCACCTGCGAGTGTACTGCATTCTTAGTAAAAACCATTATTAACATAACAACAATACATTTTATAAAAATCCAACCTTTAAATGGATCAAACGTGAATAAATATATAAACACCACATAGAGTTGGTAAAATCTCTAGTATCATATAAGCAATGGAAATAAAACAGTATAATTCAGTTTCTAAACACCCAATCAATAATAAGTCACCCAGTATATATAAAACCCCCCAATTTAAACATACATCTCAATCCCACACCCACCAGTTAAGCCATAGTGATCGTTTTAACCTCACGATCGAGAGTTGTAATGGTACCGTAACCATCCGTGGGATATGCCTTCCTAGCGGACCTAACTGCGCAGATCACCGCCAACTGGACGTCTCCGGAGGCCAATAATATAAATCACCACATGACATCAATCACCTTATAGTAACTATCCATCTGCCGGACCATCCTCTGGACAGATCATAATATAAACTATGGCATAGTCAATTCAATAATATTATCACCAAATCACAAATAATTATCCCTCTGCCGGACTACTCTCCGGACAGACCATAATATAATCACCATTTCAATAATATCGACAAAATCACCATTTCAATAGAAAACCGTTTTACCAACTCACCCACAACTGGCTTGATCCATATAATTTATAAAATGTCGTACAATTAAATAAACACGTAACCCATCATATTTATATGGAAAATAGTTTGGCAAGAAGGGCAGTACACTCACCTAAAAATTTGGACTCGCAAGCCCCCTCTAGTATATGCTTCTGCTCCCTACCGCCTAAGCGAAAATACAACGCCTAGGCGAACAGGCGATTCTTGCTCTCTGTTGTTTTACCGCCTGAGCGATCTTCCACCGCCTAAGCGATTACGCGATTCTGGCTCTCTGTTGTTTTACCGCCTGAGCGATCTTCCACCGCCTAAGCGATCACGCGATTCTGGCTCTCTGTTGTTTTATCGCCTGAGCGATCTTCCACTGCCTAAGCGATCCGGGCTTCGTCCCTGACAGAACAGACCAGTCTTCTTCCTCCTTCTCGTCACCAACTCCGGCCCTTAAATCCTTCACTCCACCTTCACGATCAACCGTCCCAAGTTTACGCTGATAAAACCAACCTCATTCCCTTCACTCTAGCTAAAACACCCACTAAAATAATACCCCAAACCATCGGTTATGACTCTAAACAGCAAAAACAGGGCACAATCCTTCACTCACACATTCCTGCTTCCATATGACCCTAGAACATGTCACACTTGCATACCCCTACAACCCAAATGACTCTCAGCCTTGGGAAAACACCCTGAACTTGCACCAGTGATTTCCGGCAACCCTTCCGATGGCTTCTCCTTCCTCTTCACTTCTCTCTCTCTCTCTCATTTTCTTGTTTCTTCCCAAATGATCGTTGCCCTTCCTAACCTCAATTATACATACATATATATATATATATCAAAGAATTAATGGAGTAGAATCATGCCACGTTACCCCCTTCCCCTCTCCTTCTCCCGGCATGGCTCACAGCACAAACACACATGCGCACACACACACACACACACACACATATATATATATATATATATATATATATATATATATAATTATATAATTGTTTGTTTAAAATATCTAAACAAAAATACTCTTTCTTCCTCCCCCCCCCCCAATTTCTCATTTTTTTCTCATTTCATCCCTTTTTTTTATTTTTTTATTTTAAAAAACCGGGTCTTACACTTGGAGCACCTTTCAGCACCACAATATCTGGATCTCGGACACCAAAGTAGGTGCATGAACCTTCTACACAAGTGTATGGTTGGCATTGTTTGTCCCAATCTGATTTAGCTTCTTTATGTGGCATTTGGTTAGTGTTCCCACTTTTCTGAACCCAACTGGAATGGGTTGGGTTGAGTTGAATTGGGTTGAGTTGAGAATTTTGGGAACAGAATTGCGTTTGGTAATGACAATTTTTGTTTTGTGCTGAGAACAGAATGTGTTTGGTAACGATTTTATCCTAAAACTATTTTTATTTTTTTTGAATTTTTTTTTTGTGTTTGGCGGCGGCGGTGGCCGGACGGCCGGCAGGGCGGTGGAGGTGGCCAGCGGAGGACGGTAGCCGGAGGTGGACGCCGGCAGCGCGGACGGTCGCCGGAGGTGGCCGGCGGCAGCAGAAGGTCGCCAGAGGTGGCCGGAGACGGCGGCCGGCGGCGGGTGGTGGTGGTCAGCCGGCAGATGAAGACGGAAGTTGAGAACTTTGGGTTGAGTTTTTTGGGCACAAAAAGAAACAATTTTTCAGGTCGACATATAGAAAAATATTTTAGTAAGAAGACAGTACACTCACCTGAAAATTTGTACTTGCAAGCTCCCCTGACTCCCAGCTACTAAGTTTCCAAAAATTATGAATCTATTTGTGACAGGACCTAAATTAATAGTGTAACGAAAAATAACCTAATCGTATGATGCAAACCCTACGTTTATTAATTTCCCAACCCCACATTTTATCATTTGATATGTTAAGGCTATAAAACTAATTCAGTAAATCATAAAAACTAATAAGAGACGTTACTTACTTCAGAACGATTGCCAATTTTCTTTGAAATTCCCTAGAATATACTTCTACTCCCCACCGCCTAAGCGAAAATATACCGCCTAGGCGAACAAACGATTTCTTGCTCTCTGTTGTTTTACTGCCTAAGCGATCTTCCACCGCCTAAGCGATCACGCGATTTCTTACTCTCTGTTGTTTTACCGCCTAAGCGATCTTCCACCGCCTAAGCGATCACGCGATTTCTTGCTCTTTGTTCTTTCACCGCCTAAGCGATCATGCGTTTTCTTGCTCTCTGTTCTTTTACCGCCTAAGCGATCTCCCACCACCTAAGCGATCCTTGCTTTGTCCCTAACAGAACAGAACAGAACAGACCAGTCCTTTACCCCTTCTCGTCACTAGCTCCGGCCCTTAAATTCCTCACTCCACCTCCACGATCAACCATCTCAAATTTACAACTGATGCTACCAACCTCATTCCCTTCACTCCAACTAAAACACCCACTAAAACAACACCCCAAACCACCGGTTGCAACTCCAAACAGCAAAAATAGAGCACAAACCTTCACACACACATACCTGCTTCCATATGACCCCAGAAAATGTCACACTTGCATACTCCTACAGCCTAAACGACTCTCAACCCTGGGAAAACGCCCTGAACCAGCACCAGTGATCTCCGGCAGCTTCTCCGATGGCTTTTTTTTCTTCTTCGGTTTTCTCTCTCTCTCTCTCTCTCTCTTTCTCTTGGTTGTGTCTTCCAAAATGATGGTAATCATTTCTCACCACGTTTATACATATATATATATATCTATAGATTTTGTGGAGCCAACCCATGCCACGTTGCCCTCCTCCTCTCTCTCTCTCCCATTCCTCCCGGCGTGGGTTCACGGCACAAACACACATGCACACTTATATATATATATGTTTTAAAATATCTTTAGTCAAAATACTCTTTCCTCCTCCCCCAAACTTCTCATTTAATTTTTTTTTTTTTTATCAGGGTCTTACATTGTTATATAAGAATATTGGTTTGGCTCCAAAGTGTAGTTTGAGCTTTCATTTTAGTATTTATTGTTGGAATATTGATTTGACTCTAAATTGTAATTTTAGTATTTATTATTGGTTTGGTGTTGTAATTTTAGTATTTACTTTTTAAATTAAAAAATAAATTATAGGGTCAGACTTGGGCTTAATTTTTTTCTGTAGGGCCGGGTTTGAACATTAAAGTAGGGTCGGGGCGGGCTAGGGCCTAACATTTTTTTGAAATACCCTAGTCAAAGTCCAACCCGAACCTGACCCATGACCACCCCTAATTATTACTAAATTTCAAGTTCATAAATTGTTTTAATAATTTTTGTTATACTAAACTTAATGTCCATAAATTATTTCAATAATTTTCGGTTCGAGATTTTCTGTACATTATTATTTTTTAATTTAAACTTAATGTCCATAGATTTTCAATACTAAACTTAATGTCCATAAATTATTTCAAAAATCATCATACCTAATTTTTTGTACATTATATTTTTTTTTAATTTAATTTTTATAAATTTAATATTTCAGTATTACTACTAAATTTAATGTGCATATATTATTTCTATAATTTTCATAAATTTAATGTCTATAATTTTCGTATATTATATTTTCTCTTTTAAATTATTTATTTAATTTAATTTCTATAAATTTAATATTTTAGTTTTATTAGGAAATTTAATATTCATATATTATTTATATATTTATATATATAGAAAAAAAAACATATTTATATTATGGATTTGGATAGTGTGAATTTCAAATATTATTTTTTAATTTTTATTGACGAATAAATAATCATTAGACTTTCAAAATATAATTTTAAATTGTATAAAAGTAAGTCTTTAATTATTATAATGTTAAAATGTGATTTTAGACATGAATAATCATTAGTAAGGGTGTTCGTGGAAGCCTGCCCAGTATTTTATCTAATTTTTAGGATTTGAATTAAAAATTAGCCATGTGGATCGAGCTAGGGCCTCAACCCGCATTATTTTTAGGGTCGGATTGTGGTTACATATCTATTGATTAGACTTGAGAATGAAGGAGTTCACAAAACTCCATCTCTTGATTCTCTTTAATTTCTCTCTCTTTAATATTTTATTTAAATGAGTTTTAAATATTACTTATCATTAATATAATAATTTGAGTAAATTTAATTGTTATTTATCGTTAATATAGTAGGTTGAATAAATTTTAATGGTTTTTTATTTAAAATAGTGAGATTTTCACATTGATATTTAGATGGGTAAATTTCACTGACACCCCCTTATCATTTTTGAAACCCAACAACGATAACACAAAATTCTTACAAACGGATGACATTTAATTTTATTAGGAATTTTTACCTTTTTTATAATTTATTCTTTAAAACTATAAAAAAGTTTATATATAGACAGTGACTAGGGTTTTTCTAATGGAATTAGGTTTCGATTTTCCTAGTGGGGTCAGGATTTATAATCTAATGGGTCAAGGCCCATATGCATATATTAACAACTCTTCTCAAATTCAATGCGGTAAGTTAGACGTGAACTTCAGTTTGGAGAGCGGAGTGCGAAAGCAATCGGATGGATGGGCTATTGTGAAAATATATGTTGTCTTATCAACTGAACTAACGAAGTGAAGACGAATAATATTCCGAAAATATGATAACAGATGAAATGACAATCAGTCTCGATGTGTTTTGTGTAAGACCCTGGCTTTTATTAAAGTCATATTTTATAATATTTCGAAAAAAAATGGGGTGAAGGGCATTAATTATTGGATTTAAAATTTTAAGGGGTTAATTGGTAATGTTCAAACTAGTAATATTAGGAATTTGGGCTTAATTACTGACTTAACAAAAATTGAGGGGGGACTTAGGTAATTTAAATAAAACAATTAAAAAAAAAAAGGGAAATTACAAAAACCACCCCAATAAAATTTAACAATTCATCCCAGGGCCCGTGAACGTTTCGGAACAGGTAACATTTTTATTGGACACTGTTATCGATTAAATTAAATTGTTGGGCATTAAGAATTATCGCATTCGTAATAAAAATTGTCGTGATCGCGATAACATTTTTATAATCGCAAATTTTAATAAACTGGTACAGTAAACTTAACAGAATGAAATTAAACGAATAACAATTTTTATAATGAAATGTGGGGAATTATGGAAAATCAAGACCTGCATTCATCTAATTAGGTTATTTTAAATACGATATTAATTTAGGCCCTATTTCTATTAGGTTCGCAGGCACCGGAATTTCGATAGAGAGCAGTCAGTAAAAGCTTTTGGGAACGGATCGTGAGGTGAGTGTACTGTTTTCTTGTCAAATTATTTTCATGTAAAATGGTCGTACTGAGACTAAATGCTTTTATAAGACGATATGGATTAAGCAGGTTTTAGGATGAGTGAGTAAAAATGGATTTTCGTGATATTACAATAGTTTTCGAAAGGAAGTTAAGAATGATTTTCATTAAATTCAGATGTTTAAAAAGAAAGTGGAAAAAAAATGGTTTTGATAAAAATCAGACGTTTTTAAAGTAAAAGAAATATATGATTTTGGCATTAAAAATCAGTTTTGGAAATAGAGAGTGAGGGTTGAGATTTGCCCATATTGATTAGACGATAATATTGGTTTGTGAATTGATGATGACGTTATTAATTCGACAATGCTATGGTATTTATCTGATTCGGCAGAGTGATATGATCCGCTTCGGCGGAGTGATGTTTATCTGCTTCGGCAGAGTGATGTTAGACGTTTATACTGCGCAGTGATTATCCGCTTCGGCGGAGTGATGGGTGTTCGTAGGAAGGCATATCCTACAGATGGTACGGTACCGTTGTAAACTCCCGATCGTGAGGTTAAAACGATCATTAGGGCTGGCCAGTATGTGTGTGTGTGTTTGGGAGGATGTTTTGAGATGTGGTATTTTACTTATACTGGGTGATTTATTATGGTGATTGACATGATGCGTATACTAAACGATTTTGCATGGAACTTATATATAGTGCTTTATTCTCACTGCTAATATTATGAAAACTTTTGTGAGCTACATAATATTTACATATCTGAGCCTGATCCATTTTAGATGTTGCAGAATAAACTATTATTATTATAAAAATGTTTTACTAAGAAGGCAGTACACTCGCAGGTACAACGGCTAGGAGTCGATCCCCTACTGGCACTAAGTAGAGCTACGTGATGGAGTCAAATAGGCAATTGAGAAACGCGGTCAAGGGTGAACCTATAAAATGGTTCATGGATAAATACTTTTTGTTAGTAATATTTCGGGACGGGTGTGTCCCCCATAATAGATATTTGTATTATACAGTGGGTGTATATTGTCTTTCATTTGGTTATTTGGGTATTGGTGATGTCATGTTGTAGTCACGTCAGCCTCGAGATAACGGGTGTCCGGGACGGGTTGTGACATTTTGTATGCTCATAAAAAACATCATTGTGGGGGATCTAAATAGTACTCCTATTGTCAAAATTTAAAACAGTGACAGTAGGAGAGAAGACTCCTATGTCAATAAGGAGTTAGCGAAGTCAAAGTAGTTCTTATATTTGCACCAGCGATGGCATGATATTCAACTAAAATATTGGAATGAATTATATTTGTTTCTTATTGCGTCAAGAAATGAAGGAGTTGGCCAAGAAGAAACAATAACCAGTGATTAAACATATGTCGATAGGATCTCCGATTCAGTAGGTATCAGAATAAGCCTGTAAGGTGAGAGTAAATTGGACGAAAAAATGAAATACGTGGAATAAGATGCCTTTGACATATTGAAGAATGCGAAAAATAGCCGAGTAATGAGTAGTTTGAGGAGAAAATATGAACTGACTGATTTGATGGACAACATAGGCGATGTCTAAATGTGTTACTGTGAGATATACCAAACTTCCAACTAGTTGGCTGCAGAGAATTACGTCTGGGAGAGAGGATCCATCTAGTGGAGTAAGTCTGATAGTTGGCCCTAAAAGAAGAGTACTGGTAGTAATGCAGTTAGTTGTGCCAACCTTGAAAATAAGATCAGAATTATATCTGGATTGAGAGAGAAAGTATCCATTGGAACCAGTTGAAACTTCGAGACCAAAAAATTAAATGAGTACACCGAGATCTTTCATCTCTAATTGACCACTGAAATTTTTTTTAAGCTGGAGATTCCACATAGATTATCTCATGTAATGATCATGTCGTCCACAGTAGAAAAAGGGTAATGTTGATGTTAGTTCGGCAAATAAACAAGGTAAAATCATAAGTATTGGATTAGAACCTGAACTAGTGGATGGTGGTACTGAATTTTGCAAACCAAACATGTAGATCTTGTTTGAGACCAATAGTGCAAGCGAAGGCGACAAACTCTGTGTTGAGGAGCAAATGGTCCAGGAGGATTATTCATATAAACTTCCTCAAGAAGATTGTAGTTAAGTAAGACATTTTTTTCATCCATCTAAAAAAGTGACCATTTGCGAATGACAGCGACGACAATGAGAATACAAACATATGGAAATCTAGCTACATGAACAAATGGCTCTTTATAGTCAATACCATATTCTTGAATGAATTCTTTTGCAACAAGTTAAACTTTATAGCGTTCGGAGCCATCAGAAAGTGTCTTGATTTTGAAAGCACACTTGCATCCAATCGGAGTTTTCCTAGGAGGGGGGGTCAACGAGATCCCATGTACAAGTTTTTGCTAGGGCATTAAGTTCCTCGTCCATTGATTTATGCCAAAGAAGGTTAGTAGTCGATTCCTTAAAGGATTGAGGTTAATGCAAAATTAAGTATGCATGGTAGAAAAACAATGAAAAGTATGAAGATATGTGGAATATTGTGTTACCCTGTTAGAACAACAGCGGTTCTCTAGGACAAACTCAGTTGGTTAATTTAAGATGAAAGATCTTAGTGTGTTCACTTACTACTTTGAGTTTGGCCGACTAGGTTAAATCATAATTTAACTAGGAAAATCAAACCCTAATTCTATTAGGATAACCTTAGTCGTTGTCTATATATGGAAATGTATATCTTTGTAAAATTGTAATTTTTTCACATATCAATACAGTAGTATCATGTTCTCTCAATATTCCGACTCTCAATTATTCTAACAACAGATAAATTTGATAATACAAAAAATTCTCTCTCGAATAAACTTTTCGTGGGTTGATCAAAACTCTTCATTGTTAATCTATTCATAAAAATATTGAATTTTCACACTTAACATCCCTAAAGTTTAACCATTATTTAACTTTTGTCTCCACAGTTGTAATTTGAGAATATAATACCCTAAAGTTTTGTACTCATCTCACTTCGGTCCAAATCAATAACTCTATTATAATTTTGGACGCAAACAATCAACTGCAATGTACGCAACTATTTCTAAGGAGATTTTATGGGTATTTTCAATCTCATTTTTTTCCTTACAAAATTTCTACAGAGAGACATATATTATGTTACACATATAAATTTGAGTATTTTGGCTGGAAGCAAAATGAGAGGGAAGAAAGACGTTGGAATTGTCCAAAAGCCTTTTATAAATAGTTAGGTACATGACATGTGGCTATATTTTGTCAAAAATTGTAATGAGAACAATGGCTTGGACTATAATGGGATGATTAAGAAACTCTCAAGTGTTACATGTTCAAATTGAAACTATGATGATCAAAATGAGATTTTGTTCAAACTTCAGGGTTAGTAAGTGTCAAAATCCCTCGATTCTAGATTTAATATTGATTGATATAAAAAAAAATTGTTTTTTCATTTTGACTAATTATCTCACCGGACAATCTTAAGAGCGCATTACCCTACATCGGCCTGGTGCATTCAGGAGTGTCGAATCATGGTTAACAAGGAAATAGAATCTTCCCCTACCAATCGAACTAACACCTCTTGGGTGTATTGATGTAGTTATTGTTTACCATTTGTAATAGGGTTAATTACACTTTACCCCTTGAGATTGGGCCCATTTACACTTTACCCTCTTGTGCTATTTCGGTCGCCACTTACCCCCCTGTGGTTGTTGGACTAAAGTGCAACCGTAACTTCGTTGATGGAAAAAATGAAATATCGAATTTACCCTTATTATTTTCATATGAAAATCAAATGGAAAATGTATAGAGTTAATTACACTATACCCACAGGGGGTAAAGAGTAATTAACCCAAATGTAATTGATTCCCCACCCGGCCCATCTCTCTCTCGTCGTCTCCCCATCTATCGCCGTCGAGCCTCACACGTCGTCGCGCCACCATCATTGCCTTTCTACCCCCGTAACGGTTGATCAAATCTGGCCTCCCCCTTTCCCCCCAACGATGACAATCATTTCGGGTTTCAGATCTCTAAAACCCATCCATCATCGTCGAGCCTCACACGTCGTCGACGGTTGCAATTGGCCAGATCTGACCGCCCATTTCTCCCGCAATGACGACAATCATTTAGGGTTTCAGATCTCTAGTCATTTACGGCTCGTTTAGTTGGACGAAATGGAATGAGAGTGGAATGGAATGGAAGAAGTAATGGAATGAAAGAAGGAATAGAATAAAAATGTCAATAGAATCACTATTACATTCTCTTGTTTGGTTAGTATAGAATGAGAGAATTAATGAAATAGTGAAATATAGTAAAATTCTCATTATGCCCTTATGAAATTATTAATTCATTCTCTTGTTTGGTTGGTATGAAATGAGTGAAGGAATTGAATGAAATATAATAAAATTCTCATTATGCCCTTATTACAAAATTTTATTATATTTCGCTATTTCATTCCTTCCCTCATTTTATTATATTTCACTATTTTATTCAATTTTAAGTTTATGTTCTCTAATTTCTGTTTCTATTTTCAATTTTCAGTTTCTATTCTCTAATTTCTATTTCTGTTCGCAATTTTCAGTTTCCATTTTCAATTTTCCTTTATCTAATTTTCTGTTTTTTGTTCTCAATTTTCAGTTTATGTTCTCAATTTTTTGTTTTTGTTTTCAATTTTCAATTTTCAATTTTTATTCTTAATTTTCAGTTTTTGTTCTTAATTTTCAGTTTCTATCCTTAATTTTCTGTTCTTTAAATTTTTGTTTTTGTTCTCGATTTAGTTTATGTTCTCAATTTTCTGTTATCAATTTTCTGTTTTTGTTCTTAATTTTCATTTTTTGTTCTCAATTTTCAATTTCCGTTCTCAATTTTAGGTTTTCTAATTTTATGTTTTTGTTCTCAATTTTCAGTTTATGTTTACAATTTTCTGTTTCTGTTCTTAATTTTTTATTCTCAATTTTTTGTTTCTATTCCCAATTTTCTGTTCTCTAATTTCTATTTATGTTCTCTAATTTTTGTTTCTGTTCTTAATTTTTAATTTTTGTTCTCAATTTTCAAAGGCTTAAATAAAATGGCTATTATGTAATTTAGGATGTTGATTCCATTAGGTTGGAATCTCATTCCACTCCATCTCAAATGGAATCTCATTCCACCCTATTTCATTCTAATGGAATCACAAATGTGATTACATTGGAGAACTAAACAACGGAATAGGAATCGATGGAGGAATACGATTCCATTCCGTCCCCAATTCCGTCCAACCAAACATGCCGTTAGGGTTTCAAATCTCCAAAACCCACTAGATCTGAACATTTAATTAAAGAAATCTGGAAATAGGATTTGAGTTTTTTTATGATTTTGATTGATAGGTTTGTTCTTTTGATCTAAGTTTCAATTGTTGCAGCAATTGTAGCTGTGAATGAGGAATTAATCCAGTGTAAGAAATTGATTGTTGAACCAAAATTGTCTGAATTCATACCACTGAATTTAGTGGATTGTTATTGAAGTATTTTGATAGAAAAATTTGGTACTTCATGGTGAAATGTAGTTATCGATGTATTTTGATATATTAATATGCTGTATTTTGATTTTCTTGCACACCCATAGTTACACTTTTCATATATTTTTCGGTTTGGTCAATTTTTTGCACACCCTAAATTACAGTTTAATTATGACGAAATTGTGCATTTTTTATATGTATCAAATTATTGTATATTTTGAACTTCATGGATAATAGGTCAATAGACAAAAAAATGGATAGTTTTATTTTCATTACTTTAAAAATTTCCAATTATTTTTTGAGAAGAAAATAATCTCACTTTGAACAACTTTCAAGTCGGCAATTCGGCCACATTTGCAATTCTTTTTTCAAAATTCATCATAATATCACCGCCATAAACACTTGAAGAAGACATGAAAAATAATAATAAGAGAGACAAATGAAAAAAATGAAATGGATTGGATTGGTGAATGTAATAAATTATGTGAGATCTGTATAAAAGGTAAGAGGAGTAATAAGGGTAAAATAGGAAGAATAATATTGTGTTCTGGATGGAAATCAGCAAAACATATGCCCAGCTACAGAAACCGCATGTGAACAACAAACACAGTCAATTTGGATGAAATTTTGCACTTTAGTCCACAACCACAGGGAGGTAAGCGACAACATTCAAACCACAGAAAAGTAAAGTACAAATTGGCCAAACCACGGAGGGCAAATTGTAATTAATCCTTTGTAATATTATTCAATATATTTAAAAAAAAAAAAATGTTGGATCAACCAACAACATGAAGCCCATCATTGTGGCATATCTATATAAACATATATTATGTATTATTAAATTTATTAAAATAATCAAGATTAGGATTTTTGTTGATGTCTTCAGATTCCTAGCATGTGTTAGAAACATCAAAGCTTACCTAATCACACATGCTCCACACTTGGCAAATTTGGAATTTAAAAAAAAAAAATTGATAAAAATAATTAATTTTGTTATATTCCAAGAAAATTAATATATTTTAGGGTTCATTGCCTTTTACCCACTTCTTACTTTAGTATTGTTTCATTTTAGTCCTTTTACTTTAAAAACCTACACATCAGTCCTTTTTACTATGGACTAAAGGGAGAACTCATATTTTATTAAAAAAATATAAAATGACTTAATTGTCTTTTTTTAATTTTAATTTTAATTTAAATTCAATATTTCAATATTTACAACATTAAATATTTAAATTTAATATATAATGGTGTAACAAATATATGTTATATGTGTTTTAATTATATGCTTATTATTATTGTAATTAAATTATAAAAAATTATTAAAATAATTTTATGAATTCCATTATAAATATATAGAGAAATATAGAGAAAAATGATAAAAATAAATAAAATAAAGTACAATTCTATTGAGATATATAAATATAGAGAAGTAATATTTTGTTATATATTTTACATATATACTTGAATTTATATGGATAATAGAGTTCGCGATGGGCTCAATATAAGGATGTCATACTTGTAACTTGACTCCATGAATTGTTGTATCTTGGAAAAAGTTCATCATTCAATCCTATGCATAGAGGGAATGTATCTCTTCTTAATACAATATTTACATGCCTCGATCTATCATAATATATGTTTTCTCTCTATTCTATGCTTTATTTTATCTGTTTAATTAATTTTTTTTTCTCTTTAGTTATTTATAAAGATTAAGATAACATGAGTTTATTTATTATTTAATAATTTTAACAAGAGTAATAGTAAATTGGAGAGTACATGAAATCATAACATTTAAAATATTGATACGTTACTTTGAATTACTGGTACAAGTACTAACATTTTACATATGAGATCCATTGTACCCGCTTCAAAGTCGTATCGAACAGGAGCAAGAAAACTAAAGCGCTAACGCCTTAGGGATTTTGCGCATTTAGTTTCGCCCTTACCGCTTAGACACGCATAACCTACTGCTTAGCTTAGTTAGTACCACGTAACCTTCGGTGACTTTAGCTAGCAAAACACCCTACCGCACAACATTCCATTGCTGGTTTGTTTGCTCCTAAAAAAATAATTGCATTCTCCACTTTGATGAAAGTCACAAATCCAAGGTGGATTTTAACTTAAAATTACACATATGTTATTCAATTACACACAAGAATAATGATTTTCAATTTTAACCTATTTTTACACTATTTGCCAAACACGCTCTATATATGTATAGCGATTCAGGGTGGGAGAAGAAGCGGTTGATCCCCAGTATAATTTATGGAATGTACGGAGGAACTTCCGGAGGCGGTGTTTTGCATATTTTTCTCATTCTTCTTTATTTTCGAGTACTGCAGTACTTTTACAATAACCTTTGTTTATCCTGCAAATTTTAATTGTAAACGAACCAATACGGCTCAATAATAACTCGTTAATTATATAAACGAATCAAGCTAAAAAAAATTAGTTAAAATTGTTTATTAAATAAATAAATATCATATATTCAAGAACAGAAAATTAAATAAAATAGTATTGTGTACCATGTGTGTGTGTGTTGACCATTATTTTTGCAGCCAACAGATTGATTTTGTCCAAACAGGTTTGAAATGATTGAAAATCGGCCCAAAATCCGTGGGTTAGCCTCTTCTTTTTTGCATTGACCAAAAAAAAAAAAACACTTGTAGATGATATAGTATAAAATTCAAATTGATCACCACCAAAAAATAAATAAAAATTAAATTGATAATCCTCCAAGTTTATCCATATAATTCATATACTCATTTAGGGTGTGTGTTTGGTTGGATGGAAAATTAAAAAAAAAAATGAAAAAAAAAATTAAAAAAAATCATATTTAGTTGGATGGAAAATGAAAGGAAAAAAAAATAGAATGGATAAAACACAATTTTCGATATTTTTTTTTTCCTCCCAAAATTGGGAGAAAAATAGAAGAAAAATTATTAAAGATATCAAAATTATAATTATACCCTTAATAATAAATTTTTAAATTATTTTTGTAATATATGAGGATAAAATAATAAATTACATTAAAGTGAATTATTTTCTTTCATTTTGTTTTCTTTCCCAACCAAACAACATTAGGAAAAATAATTTTTCTTTCACAATAGATAAAAATATTATCCTTTTTTTTTCTTTTTTCTTTTTTCTTTTCCATCCTTCCAACCAAACATACCCTTAAGGGGTTAACGTATATCTTTCATTTTATTTTTATTTTTGAGCAATTTAATATTTTAGATGATATCAAAAATAGAAGGGCAGTCTTAAGATAGTAGTAGAAATTGTTGTTGTGTGACTTGGAAGTCACGGGTTTGAATCATGCAAATAACCTCTTACAAGGTAAGGTAATGTTGCATATATTGACCAAAATGATTCGATTCTTCCACGGACCCTGCGGATAACGGGAGTTTTGTAACACCAGATTGTCTTTTTAAATGATATCAAATACAAATTCAACATTTAGTTAATATCAATTATGTTGACTTTAACTAACTAAATGTTGATACGAACTAAATGTTACTTTTAACCGAAAAACAAAACTCTCTGATGGACCCCGATTTTGAAAAATAAAATAAAATAAATAAATATGAAACATTTTTTTTTTTTTTAAATATATTAAAGAGAGTGAATTTTTAAAGCGTCGGTTTTCACATAAAATAACTTAAGCCAATTTTAGAAAAAAAAATCGTCACCTTGTATTGAGTTTAAATAGTATGCTAGGTCACCGGATTTTTGAAAAAACGATTTGAAAAAAGGCTTAAGTCAATTTTAACTTTAAAAAGACAGTCAATGATAAAAATAAATAAAATAAAAGAAAGAGTATGATACTATATATTTATAGTGAGTACAATTCTATTGAGATATATAAATATAGAGAAGTAATATTTTGTTTTATCTTTTACATATATACTTGAATTTATATGGACAATAGAGTTCGCGATAGGCTCAATATATGGATGTCATGCTTGCAAATTGACTCCATGAGTTGTTATATCTTGGAAATAGTTCGTCATTCAACCCTATGCATAGAAAGAACATATCTCTTCTTAATACAGTATTTACACGCCTCGATCTATCATAATATCTGTTTTCTCTCTATTCTATGCTTTATTTTATCTGTTTAATTATTATTTTTTCTCTTTAGTTATTTATAAAGATTAAGATAACATGAGTTTATTTATTATTTAATAATTTTAACAAGAGTAATGGTAAATTGGAGAGTACATGAAATCATAACATTTAAAATATTGATACGTTACTTTGAATTACTGGTACAAGTACCAACATTTTACATATGAGATCCATTGTACCCGGTTCAAAGTAGTATCGCGCAGGAGCAAGAAAATTAAAGCGCTAACTCCTTAGGGATATCTCGTATTTAGTTTCGCCCTTACCACTTAGACACGCATAACCTACCGCTTAACTTAGTTAGTACCGCGTAACCTTCAATGACTTTAGCTAGCAAAACACCCTACCGCACAACGTTCCATTGCTGGTTTGCTTGCTCCTAAAAAAATAATTGCATTCTCCACTTTGATGAAAGTCACAAATCCGAGGTGGATTGTAACTTAAAATTACATATATGTTATTCAATTACACACAAGAATAATGATTTTCAATTTTAACCTATTTTTACTCTATTTGCCAGACACGCTCTATATGTATAGCTATTCAGGGTGGGAGAAGAAGCGGTTGATCGCTGGCATAACTTATGGGGAGCGTGTACGGAGAAACTTCCGGAGACGATGTTTTGCATATTTTTCTCATTCTTCTTTATTTTCGAGTACTGCAGTACTTCTACGATAACTTTTGTTTATCCTGCAAATTTTAATTGTAAACGAACCAATACGGCTCAATAATAACTCGTTAATTATATAAATGAACCAAGCTATAAAAAAAAATTAGTTAAATTTATTTATTAAATAAATAAATATCATATATTCAAGAACAGAAAACTAAATAAAATAGTATTGTGTACTATGTGTGTGTGTGTTGACCATTATTTTTGCAGCCAACAGATTGATTTTGTCCAAACAGGCTTGAAATGATTGAAAATCGGCCCAAAATCCGTGGGTTAGCCTCTTCTTTTTTGCATTGACCAAAAAAAAAAAAAAAACACTTGTAGATGATATAGTATAAAATTCAAATTGATCACCACCAAAAAAAATAAAAAAAATAAAAAAATTCAAATTGACGATCCTCCAAGTTTATCCATATAATTCATATAGTCATGAGGGTGTGTTTGGTTGGATGAACAATGTAAGGAAAAAAAAATGAAAATGAAAATGAAAATGAAAAAAAAAATCATATTTGGTTGGATGGAAAATTGAAAGGAAAAGAAAATAGAATGGATAAAACACAATTTTGGAGATAATTTTTTTTCCTCCCAAAATTGGGAGAAAAATGGAAGGAAAATAATTAAAGGTATCAAAATTACAATTATACCCTTAATAATAAAATTTTTAATTTATTTTTGTAATATACGAGGGTAAAATAGTAAATTACATTAAAGTGAATTATTTTCTCTCATTTCGTTTCTTTCCCAACCAAACAACATTAGGAAAAATAATTTTTCTTTCACAATAGATAAAATATTATCCTTTTTTTTTTCTTTTTTCTTTTCCATCCTTCCAACCAAACATACCCTTAAGGGGTTAACGTATATCTTTCATTTTATTTTTATTTTTGAGCAATTTAATATTTTAGATGATATCAAAAATAGAAGGGCAGTCTTAAGATAGTAGTAGAAATTGTTGTTGTGTGACTTGGAAGTCATGGGTTTGAATCATGCAAATAACCTCTTACAAGGTAAGGTAATGTTGCATATATTGACCAAAATGATTCGATCCTTCCACGGACCCTGCGGATAACGGGAGTTTTGTAACACCGGATTGTCTTTTTAAATGATATCAAATACAAATTCAACATTTAGTTAATATCAATTATGTTGACTTTAACTAACTAAATGTTGATACGAACTAAATGTTACTTTTAACCGAAAAACAAAACTCTCTGATGCACCCCGATTTTGAAAAATAAAATAAAATCAATAAATATGAAACACTTTTTTTTTGTTTTTGTTTTTTTTTTTAAATATATTAAAGAGAGTGAATTTTTAAAGTGTCGGTTTTCACATAAAATAACTTAAACCAATTTAGAAAAAGGAATCGCCACCTAATATTGAGTTTAAATAGTATGCTAGGTCTCCGGATTTTTGAAAAAACGATTTGAAAAAAGGCTTAAGTCAATTTCGACTTTAAAAAGACAGTCCAACCAGAGATTCGTTTTAAATTGCTAAGGGGCAGTTACGCTCTGAGAAAGTGTTAAGCACCCCAAGATACTCATCCGAAGAAGGTACCTCATCCAATTAAGTCCAACCAAAATTTAAATCCGAATGTTTTATTTAATTTGTGAAATATCTTCTTAGAAAATATCATTTTTTTTCATTTCGTTTTTCTTTGCTTTTTTTTTTTTAAAAAAAAAAAAAGGAGAAAACTTTTTTTTTTTGAATTTTCATAAAATGGAAAAATAATTTTTTGTTTTGTTTTAATTTTTTAAATGTTCTCCCGGTATAATCACTAATAAAATATCGATAATTTAATAAAGATGACTTCCGAGGGGAGTTTAATGTACATCTCAAGTTCTAAGCTTTGGTTATTTTGATAAATAGAAGGAGCATGGATGCGTGCCAAAATATATTTTTTACAAGCGATGTACAAGAGAGTTAATTGATTTGGAAAACATAATAAAAGGTATTTTGAGAAAATTTTATTTTTAAAGAAACATATTTTTTAAGTGAAAACCATTTTTATGATTTTTCAAAAATACTCCCCTTTTCAAAAGACTATATTTTTTATTATTCACATTTTTTTTTCTTAAAAACAAAAATAATTTTATATTTTTTGGACAAAACTCATTTTACAAAATCTATTTTTTATGGGTTTTTTTTTTTATAATAAAACATATGTGAAATGCAAATAAAAAAATTTATTTATTCCGTTTTATCAACTTATCCCAAACTCAAAACTCGACTTAGGGAAGTGTTTTCCTCAACCCATCGTTTGAAAATTTCACACTAGTTAGGAATTCCGAAATGGTGGTACGAAAAACTCTTCATATCTCAGATTTCAAGTAAAAAAAAATTCATTTTTTTATTTTTGATTTTTTTTTGGATTTTTTTTTTTTTTTTTTTTTTAAACCAAAATGATTACTTCATTTCTCTACTTCTTATGAGAGAAAACAAATATTTATAGAATACAAGACAATACATAAAGTGTATAAAATAAAATTACAGAAATAAAAGCGCAAAAAGGCGCAGAACAGAAAAATACATACAGAAAAATAAAAACACGGAAAGATGCAGAACAATAAATAAATACAACAAAATAAAAAAGCGTAGAAAGACACAAAACAAAAAAAAAAGTGCAACGGAATAAAAGCGCGGAAAGGTACAGAACAAAAAATAAATACAACAAAATAAAAAAGCGGGAAGACGTAGAACTGAAAAATAAATGCAGAAAAATAAACTGATTTTTAATTATTCCAGTGGAACGTTCTTTTAAGTTTTGTCCAATTTTAGATATATCCTTTTAAACTGTTTAAGGCAAAAAATAAAAGTGTAATTGGAGAGTAGAAAACTTACCTGGGCTTGGACAGGTCTTTTCCTTCTTCTTCTTCTTTTTTTTTTTTTTTTTTTTTTTTTTTAACAAAGCCCAAATTTCTCTTCTTTTTTTTTTTTTGGAGAAAATCGGCGATTAATTCTATTTTTAAGGTGTAATCTGCGATTAGTCCTTTCTTAATATTAGTTTTGATTTAATCCCTTAAGTTGGATTTTACTTGAGTTTTAGTCCCGCATTGCAGGAATTGTAGGAACATTGCAAGAGTTTTATAGTAAATATTAGTTACATGTAACGAATAAAAGTTACAATTTCATAATTGTTATTTTTTTTTACATATATTTATGTATTTTTTTGTTACATCTACTTATATAGTATTAGTTATATGTTACAATTACATATTTTTGTGTAATATTTTATGACATTTAATAAATATTGGACACATAAATTAATTTAATATTAATTACACATATTTATATATACTTAGTTACCTGTAAGTAATTATATATATTTTGGACTCTTACTCTTACCCATCACTTTCCCAAAGTAAAAAAAAAATCACCCTATTTTTCTCCCTAACCCCTCTCTCTCTCTCTCTCCCTGAAAAATGCCCATAACTTTTGCAATTCGACAATTTGACCTTTAACATTTCAAAATAGTATTCAATTGACCCCTGAAACGAATTTTGTGAAGTCAAACTAACGGGTATTTTGGTATTTTCATTCACTAGGATTAGTTTGAAAAGCCATCTAAACTTCAAGGAGTCAAAATATTTTTTTCTATTTTTTATTATCCTTCCCACTCAATATTTCTTTGAACTTTTAAATACTCTTCCTACCCTCATATTAATTGTTTATTTTTCATTTTCACTTTATATTTTTTTATTATATATATTTTTTTAAAAAAATATAGAACAATTAAAAAAAATTATTGACCATAATTACAAGATTTAGTATATTCAAATACTATATTGATCGATTCCAACACTGATCGAGAGAATTTTTTTTGTATTTTTGAACTATAAAAAAAGCAGAACAATATATTCACAAAAAAAAAAACACAGTTTTTTTATATTTTAGAAAAGACAAACAAAGGAAATCGATTTCGAAATCAAAACCGAAGAACATGGCACAAAGAACACCGCCGAACACCACCACCAAAACGACGAACACCCCCGAAATCGAACCTTAGAAAATCGATTTCTATTTCGAAATCGAAATAGAAGAACACCGTCGAACATCGCCACCAAAACGACGAACATCATCGAAATCGAACCTAGGGGTTTCGATTTCAAATCGAAATCGAAACCTAGTTTTGAAATCGATTTGGGTTTCGATTTCGAAACCCAAATCGAACCACGGTTTCGATTTAGGTTTCGATTTCGAAATTGAAATCAAAACCTAGTTTCGAAATTGATTTCGAAACCCAAATCGAACCACAATTTCGAATTCGATTTCGAAATCGATTTCAAAACTAAACCTAGTAAATCGATTTCGAAACTAGGTTTAGTTTCGAAATCAAAACGGAAATAGAGAAGAAGACGAAGACGACGAACGTGATGGAGAAGATGACGACGAAGACGACGCAGGTGATGGCAAAGAAGACGAAGATGAAGACGACGCAAGTGAACGAAAGATCGGAGGAGTTGGCGGCAGTGAGGGAGAGCAGCATCGGAGAGGAAGAAGACCTAAAAAAAAATTAAAGAAAAAAAAATATTTTTTGCCCCTTAAGTTTAACAAAATATGTAAATAGGTCTCATTCTATTAGTAAGCATAAAATGACGCATTTACCTTTGGCCAGACGTCATGTGCTTGTCACGTAACTTTTTCCATCCAAAATCTCCAAATTTTACTAACGGAACCCGACCAAAGGGCCAATTGTACACTATTTTAAAATGTCAAATGTCAAATTGTCGAATTGTAAAAGTTAAAGGCCAATTGGACACCCAAGATATTTATCAAGGATCAAAAAGATCTTTATCCCAAAAAAGAAAGATAAATTCTCTTTCTAATCTCTCTCTCACTCTTTCCACTTTTGGTCACAACCGAAAAAAAAAAATTAAAAAAAAACTCAAAGATCAATCCCCTTCCAAAAAAAATCCAAAACCTCACTCTCAAAAACAAAAAATCCTCACTTTTTCTCCCAATCTCTCTCTCACGTCCTTTTATAGACAACTCACCTCACTACTATACATATATATGAGACATAAATTGATTGGCAGCCCCCATCATTAATTGTTCTAATAATTTTTTTTAAGATATATATGTGTCATAAAAATAAAATCGAATAATTTTCAATCGTTCATCAATTTCGTGAATTTTAAAAAAATATCCGAATTTGATGGCCAAAACGAAAAGTTTAAAATTTTTTGACTTCACTTGATTTAATTTTGGAAACTAAAATTGATCAAATAAAACCGGTTAAACTTTTGATGATCTATTTTAATTTGATCAATTTAGCCCAAAAAAAATTTTCGTAAATTTTTATTTTGACCCCGAAACTTTCTTTTGACTTTTCAAACCTCAAGTAGAGTTTCGATTTGAGTTTCTCAAAAATTAATCATTTCAAAAGATTCGATAAGAAAATTTTGAATCAAAATTGGTCCATGTTAAATGACGATTTAAAGTTTTTTAAAATTTTAATTAAGCCCCTTAAACTTTCAAATTATCTCAATCGGCTTACTCAAGAGACCAATTGGAATTATAAGGCTTTTATTTAACTTGGTTTGAGGATAATTGAACATTCCAAATATTAATTTCAAAATCCAAGTCTAAATATCAATATTTCGAATTTTCAATTTAATCCCAAACTTTTTAAAAAAGAACAATTTTGATTCAAAACCCTCAATTGGATAACCTTTTGTCTTAATTGGATTTTTGAGATGTTAATTTAAATCTTAGAGACTTAATTTATTATTTCAAACCTTCAATTAAACCAATAAGATTTCCAATTGCCAATTTCAAATTTGAGTTAATTCTTGAAACCTTCGAATCGACCTCCATCCTCATTTAGATATTTTCAAAATTCATGAATAATTGGCGTGACAAAATTTTTATTTTTATTTTAAATGTCATGCATGGGCAGAACAAAATGCGATGTCTACACTCTCATCATATTTTTTAAAAATTTCAGTCAACCACATCACAACACTTACAGTTTTTAACCCATTTTCAACAAAGATCACTTTTTTAAAAAATTCAAACCTCAAACAAAACAAATTTTCACAATTTAAAGAACATAAAATAAAACTGTTTTCAAGCTTTCCAAAAAAACTGTTTTCAAATTCTAAACCAAGCAACCCACTTGTTTTGGGGAAAAAAAATATACAACCCGAGTTTTTAACCAAACAAAAAATTGAATTTCAAACCGAAAATTTGTCGTTTTTTAAAGACCATTTTTGAACATTTCAAAAAAAAAAAAAAAAAGGTTTTCCAATTCCAAACCAAGCAACTGCTTTATTTTCGGAATATTTGAATAATAGGGAATTTTTTGAGACAAAAATTGAGAATATTTGCAAGTAACGGTCCAAGTTGTTGCAATGAAAAAAAACACAAAAAAATCTAATATCAACGCAACAAAGTCATGTGATATTTATTTATTATTTAATTTGTATTTATATAATTATGTAAAAATTTTCCAATAGGTTCTATGTTGCTGTTGAAAACTGCCTAATACACGTAGTTGGTCTGGTCAGCGTTCACATGGAGATCTTTGTCGAGTTGACGGGGTAGTGTACAGTGTTCGTTGGTCCGTGAATAGTCCAAAGTCAAATAGTCCGAGCGGATACTGGCACAAAGACCCGTTGAAGTGTGACCAACGAAGTCCCTCCGGCATAAGAGTAAGAGTGCTGGGGAAAAGGAGTTCAATAGTGCTTAGGCATAACTTTGCGTATTACCTAGAGCATTTATTGACCCACCATTTATATGAAAGTGATAGGATTAGTCCTGGGAAATTAGGGTCATGAGCTAGGATTATTAGCGTAATCCGACGCGTGGCAGGGTTTAAGTCACTGGAATTTGCATTTCGGCCCACCACAAGGAGGGCCGTGGTTGGCCCAAGTAAACAGGAGGTGGAGCCTAGCACATGGAGACACGAGCCTTTTGAGTGGTTTGGAGAGCTTGTCTGGTGCAAGTGGTCAGTGACCATCTTGGACTGGAGACTTGGTCGGTGAGCGGTGAATGGCTAGTATGGTCGGTCTATTACTCTGAGCGGTCAACAGAGGACATTGTGGGCACCACCTTGACACGTGTTGTGTTGTGAGTCGTCTGGAGTGCTTGGTGAAAATAATCCTCATCAATATATATTTTGAGCTTGAACAAAATAAGTTACAAATGAAGGAGTCGAAGTTATAACATCCCACTTGATCGTAATATTTCCATTTGGATCAAGTGCATCATAAGCTTTTGAAAACAAGCATGAATCGCTTTTGGTTTAGGGTAATTTAAGATATAAATTATTTTCTCAACATCCAAGAAATATAAGAACAAGAAAACACTTCAGAAATCAGAAATTCAGTATAAACTACCGTCAATTCATTACACATTTCCTTGTTTAGATAACATTTTTTGAAGTCATTATTACTCTTGATGAACATCTAATTCTCATATTAATCTAATTCAAAGTTTGAATGTTTGCATTAACTCGGAAATTAAATAAGATTTAAAAAATTCCGGCAAAGAGCAAAATCAGCTTGCTACACCAAATTGTTTCACATAATCCGTTCCAGAATGCACAACGAAGGATAGATTCGAAAATTATAAACCCTAACGCATTGAAAAACCTAAAAACTGTCTAGTTTTCATGATCGAAGATCGTCTTTACATGATAAAATTACTAAATCACTCAAAATAGTGAAATGACTGGAACATTGACTGTCATAAAATCAATTTTCGGAGAAATGAGATGAATCGTAGCATCAGAATTCAATAACGAACGGCGACAATTCACTAAATTAAGAAAGATTCGAGGAAAAGGATAGAGAAATCGCAAACCTGTTGAAGTAAAGCGGAAGCAACAGAGCGCCGTCAGAGTGATGCCATTGCCGAATTTGTGAAGAGAATCGAAGCACGGTCCCATTACTTGTTGCGGAATTTCCTGCTCAAGATCTGAAACTGAAGTATGTGTGTGTGAGAGAGAGGCGGTGGTGGCGGGAGTAATTCAAGTGGCGTTTGGGTTCCTACTTTTCTCAGCCTAACTGAGTTAGGTAGAATTATTATGAGAATTCTGTTTCTTACTAGAAACAAATGCATTTGATAACGATAATTTTTTTTTTTATTAAAAATATAATCACGTTTGGTAACGATATTATTCTAGAATTGATTTCATGAACCAACCTTAGATGGTGAGGACGAGGACGAGGACGAGGATGACTTGGCGAAGACGATGACGATGGCGACGACAACTTGGCGAATAACCAAAGGAGACGATGGCATCGACGATTGCGTGAAGGTAGACTCACCGACGGCGAGGACAAGCGTTGTGGCAAAGACGAGCGAAAAGAAAAAAAAATGCTTGGAATGAAGTTGGAAGACAAGCTCTCATTAACAAATTGAAAAATTCCAAGCGTGTCCTAAAAGTGGGTTGAATTTTTTAGACACATAAAAAAAAAAAAAAAAAAAAAATTGTTTCTCCCTTCTTTAATTTTTTAAAAATCAATTCTCATTTTTTGGGTTGGGTTGGGTTGAATTTTGTGTTTACCAAACGTGTTTCCAAAAATCAATCCCATAATTTTTGGATTGGATTAAGTTGGATTAGAATGGAAATAAACCAAAAGGGGCCTCGTTTAACTCACTATATTAATATAATGAATAATAATTAAAGTGCATAATAATTAAATTTATTCAAATCATTATATTTAAAATTTATTTAAATAAAATATTAAAAAAAAAATAAGAAGAATTGAGAAATGAAAGTTTGTGAACTTTCCTTAATTTTCAAGTCTAATCTTTCACTTTTAATTTTTATGGAGATTGTAATCGATGGGTCACATTTAGTTAGTTGGATAAAAATGATTTTAGATTGTTTATCGGTTTATTTCAAGGTTTTAGACTGTAATTTTATAGGATTTTGAATTGCTTGAAAACTGTGAGGGGCCGTTTGGTAATGTTTCCACTTTTCCCATCCCACTTGAATAGAATGAAATTTTATTTTTTAATGGGAACAGAATTGCGTTTGATAACGACAATTTTTTTTTTCTTCTAGGAACAAAATCACTTTTGCTAATGATATTGTCTTAGAATTGTTTCCTCACCATTGTTTTTTTTTTTTTTTATTTATTTAAACTTACACCGAAGAACAAGAAATTAAGAATATTAATTCTGAGAAGTCATTGAGAAATCAAGAACGAACCTTAAATCACAATCAAGAAATCATCAAGTAATCAAATCCTAATTATGAAAAATTGATTTTAGCAACTAAACCCTAAATCGATTTAAGCAATGAAATCGAAAATTGAAATCGATTTCAGTAATAAAATTGAAATCAAAACCCTAAACCCCAATCGAAATCGTTGTTGCTTGAAATCGAAAATCGAAATCTTAAATCCTAAACTTTAATCGAAATTGTTGTTGCTCCAAATCGAAATCAAAATCAATTACAGCTCGAAATCGAAAACCTAATCACATTGTTATTCGATTACAGCGTTGTTGCTTGAAAACAAAGACGACGGCGTTGAGCGAGGACGTCTTTTGGCAAGGAGGAGGAAGACGAGGAGGAGTTTAATATTTTATGAAATTTAACAAATATTGGACACACAAATTAGTTCAATATTAGTTACATGTATTTGTATATATTTAATTAAGTATAGTTAATTAAATATATTTTGGCTTCCAATCCATCACTTTCCTAAAGTGAAAAAAAAAAAAAAAATCTCTCTCTCCCTAACCTATCCCTCTCTCCCTCTCTCACTCTTTCCACTTGTGGCCTCCTATCCATCACTTTCCCCAAAAAAAAAAAAAGAAAAAAAAAAAAAAAAAAAAAAAAAAAAACTCAAAATCAATCCCCTTCCAAAAAATTCAAAACCTCACTCAAAAAAAAAAAAAAATCCTCACTTTCTCTCTCTAATCTCTCTCTCACATCGTTTTATAGGCAACCCATCTCCCTACTATCTATATATATATATATATATATATAGTAGCGTATAACCCGTGCCTGAAGACACGGGTGTAGAATAACCAAACCAAAAAAAATAATAATATAATTTTATCTATTATACAACATTCTACATCTATTACATTTGAATATTAATAGTAAAACAATCAAGACCAACATAATACTCCTATTCATTTGAACATCGATAATAATTAACAATCGAACATCATTTGTAATTAACAATCGAGACTAAAACTTGTACTGATATAAAAAAATTCAACAATATAAAAAATCCAATGATATTTTACGGTTTTATATATAATTTAATCTTCAAAATAAGTTATAAACCAATTGAAATAAAAATAATGATAATTATGAAATTATCCAATCAAAATAATGGTACCGAACAATTAGTGCATAATGCGTGCCTAAAAGTACTATTATGCTTCATTAAGAAAGCCCAAAAGCACTATTCTGCTTCATTACGAAACAATCTTATTACAAATACAAACACTTAAAAAATATTTTTAAGAAAAATCCTAGCCAAATAAAAAAAAATCATAAAACGCATTAAAAAATCAATTTCTTACGACAATAATTAATTTCGTAAAATGAATCTCAAATGAATATACACATTGCAAGGAAAACCAATAATAATATGACCTTACCTCCTATTCGGATAGAATCAAGGTATAACTTAAAAAAATAAAGAATAACGTGTAAACTTGACAAATTATTTATGCTGGAATTAAAATAAAATAAGTTCACAAAAAAAAATCACATTTTCCTGAAACTTCAATATATATTATCTTATATATGTGTGTGTGGATGTGTGTGCAAGCATGTATGTGTGTGTAGTGCACAGACCTTTAAGCAATGACCAAAAATGATGACAAAACAACGTATTTAAAGAGATTTTCTTTATTCTTTGTGATAAAAATGATAAATAATTCCATGAACATGCGATTATGATTTTTAAATATGATAGGTTTAATTATTATTTTAAAATATGATTTTAAAAGTTAATTGACAATCACATTAAATAAATATTTCAAATCTGATGAACACATAACGAACTAAAATTTAGCAAAATAAAGAGGTAGAGACAAAAGATTTAAAAGTCAGCATAAATTACAAAATATGAATATTTTTAACAGTAAATAGTTGATCACGTGTTCACAAATAGGATGTGTTCTTTAATTACTTAGAGTGAGTAACTGTAGAAAAGAGAGAAAAGCGCACTGCAATTAGGGAGAGATAGATCTGAAAGAAGGGTTAATTAAATTGAATCCTAATTAGTAGTTTAATTAAGAAAAATTGGATGAATCAATGTCTAAATTAATTAATTAATTAATTAGTAATTTAATTAGAGAAAAATGGATAAATCGTTACCTAAAATAATATTAATGGTTAAACTTTTGGCTCTAAACTTAATATGTTAATTTTGACCCTAAAATTAATTAATTGGAAATTTAATGTGATTAGGACAAAAAAATTAGGCATTAATGTTATTTTAGGCATTATCTTTACTAATTAATGTTAATTTAGGGTCATATATGTATCCCAACATTTTTTACCCCAAATTAAATTTCAATTTCCTTTTATGGTCCTAAACTTATATCTCGAAAATATCCTAGTCAGCAAATTTGTTTGTCCTAGTCAGCATTTGTCTAATTAATTAATCAATACTATATTAATTTGATTTCCATTTATATTAATCCGATTTCCTATTTGACAAATCTAGTTTCTTTACACATCCTCAACTTATGTCTTAAAATGTCCTAGTCAGCATTTAATTTGTCCTAGTCAGCAATTTTATTTGTCCTAGTCATATTTTTTTGTCCTAATCATAAGTTTATCCTACTCAGCTAAAAAACCGTCATGTTTTATATAATAGATATATGAGACATAAATTGATTGGCAGCCCCCATCATTAATTGTTTTAATAAATTTTTTTAAGATACATATATATAGATATGTGTGTGTCATGAAAATAAAATCGAATAATTTTCAGTCCCTCGTCAATTCCATGAATTTTAAAAAAAATCCGAATTTGAGAGCCAAAACGAAAAGTTTCAAAAATTTTGACTTCACTTGATTTAATTTTAGAAATTAAAATTGATCAAATAAAACATGTTAAACTTTTGATGATCTATTTTAATTTGATCAATTTAATCCAAAAATAACTTTCGTAAATTTTTATTTTGACCCCGAAATTTTCTTTTGACTTTTCGAACCTCAATTAGAGTCTCGATTTGAGTTTCTCAAGAATAAATCATTTCAAAAGATTCGATAAGAAAATTTTGAATCGAAATTGGTCCTTGTTAAACGAAGATTTAAAGTTTCTCAAAATTTCAATTAGGCCCCTTAAACTTTCAAATTATCTCAATTGGCTTACTCAGGGGATCAATTGGAATTATGAGACTTTTATTTAACTTGTTTTGAGGATAATTGAACATTCCAAATATTAATTTCAAAATCCAAGTATAAATATCAATATTTCAAATTTTCAAGATCTGAAACTAAAGTGTGTGTGAGAGAGAGAGGGAGTGGTGGCGGGAGTAATTCATTTAACTTACTATATTAATATAATGAATAATAATTAAAGTGAATAATAATTAAATTTATTCAAATCATTATATTTAAAATTTATTTAAATAAAATATTAAAAAAAAAAATAAGAAGAATTGAGAAATGAAAGTTTGTGAACTTTCCTTAATTTTCAAGTCTAATCTTTCACTTTTAATTTTTATGGAGATTGTAATCGGTGGGTCACATTTAGTTAGTTGGATAAAAATGATTTTAGATTGTTTATCGGTCTATTTCAAGGTTTTAGACTGTTATTTTATAGGATTTTGAATTGTCTGAAAAACTGTGAGGTGCCGTTTGGTAATATTCCCACTTTTCTCATCCCACTTGGGATGGAATGTGATGAAATTATATTTTTTAATTAGAGCAGAATCGTGTTTGGTAACGATAAATTTTTTTTTGTTCTAAGAACAAAATCACGTTTGCTAATGATATTATCTTAGAATTGTTTCCTCACCCATTGTTTTTTTTATTATTATTATTTAAACTTACACCAAAGAATAAGAATTCAAGAACACTAATTCAGAGAAATCAAGAACGAACCTTAAACCATAATAAAAAAATCATCAAGTAATCGAACCTAATTCTGAGAAATTGATTTTAGCAGCCAAACTCTAAATCGATTTGGGCAATGAAATCGATTTCGTGATCGATTTCAGTAACGAAATCGAAATCGAAACCCTAAACCCCAATCGAAATCGAAATCGTTGTTGCTCGAAATCGAAATCTTAAACCCTAATTGAAATTGTTGTTGCTCAAAATTGAAATCGAAATTAATTACAGTTCGAAATCAAACCCCTAATCACGTTGTTATTCGATTACAGCGTTGTTGCTTGAAATCGAAGACGACGGCGACGAGCGAGGACGGCAAAGACGATGGCGAGGAGGAAAAGGAGGACGGCGAAGACGATGACTAGTAGGAGGAGAACAGCAAAGACGATGGCAAGGAGGACGACGATGGCGATGAGCAAACAACGATAGGCAGGAGTTGAAGAAGACAAACGACGATGGCCATGAAGAAGAAGAAGAACGACGACATGAGTTGAAGAAGACGGCCGCTTGGAGGAAAAAGAAATTAAAAAAAAAAAAAAAAACGTGACTAACAAAAGTTGAAAAAATACTCACTAACAATTGTCAAAATGACCAGCTTATTCTTTTTTTAGTTTGGAATAAAATGGGAATAAAAAGAAACAAAAAAAAAAAAAATTATTTCTCACCCTCTTCACAAAATCAAGAATCAATTTTAAAGTTTTAAGATGGGGTGGGATGAAAAACAGGTTTACTAAACGATGTTCCCGAACATAAATCTCAAAAATCTGGAAATGAGACAGGGAACATAATATTTATTTGTGTTGGGTACTAAATTTATGAAATATTCATGATATAGTTGGGGTGTAATATTCATGTCATTCTCGTATTAGGACACGAGAGAGAAATTTATGAGTGGAGAACATTCAACTCTCTCCCTCTCAATAAATACTGGATAAACCTGTCATAAATGAGTTGGTCAACCCTCTCAATTTAAATGTTGAATTTTTACGTTTTACATCCTTGAAGTTTAACCATTATTTCAATTTGGTCCTAATAGTTACAATTTGAAGACATAATACTCTGAAGTTTCATGATCGTCCCAGTCCAATTCAATAATTCTATAATAATTTTGGACGCAAACTGTCAACTTTAGTGCACCCAACTATTTTTAAAAGAATTTTATGGGTATTTTCAATTTTTTTTTTTCCTTGCAACATTTCTACAGTATATGGTATGTTACACGTTGAGGGCAAAGTGCAATTCGGTCAAACAGTAGGAGGCAAAATCTAACTAATACAAATTAATTTCATTCAACCGGGAGTATTAGAGTGAAATATTTGGGCGGGAATTTTCCTAAAAAATCCTAAGACGATCTTATTTGTTCATTTTTATCAAAATCAATTTATACAATTAATTACAAAATAATTTTAAATATTGTCTTGATTTATAATATAGATTTTTAATTTGGTGTGATCATCCGTTTGGTCAAAATAATAATCACATTTATTGATAATAATAAAAAAAATCTATATAATAACTTGTGATGTTTAAAAAAATTAGGATTGGGTTGATACGAGGAAAATCGATGAACGGGATTTTAAAAAAGGTTCGAGAGGAAAAAAAATTTGCCCCAAAATTTTACGTTCTCATTTTCAGAATGGTTAAATTAAATTACATTTTATACCCCTTAAATATTATATTTATATTTAATTATTTAATATTATTTATTTATTTATTATCTTTTTACACTTCCAAGTTAAAAAATCAATATAACCAAATTCCTAGTTTAATATATTTTTCATGACCCTTAATTGAAAAAAATAAATAAAAAATCTAAGGGTAGGTCTCATGGGAATTCTTGTTTTATAATCCTTTACATATGAGTACCTCAACTTTTAACTATTGCATTTGCCACCCCCTTAATTTGTGGCAACTATAGCATATTTTAAAGGGATAGTTGGTGGGAGGCCATAAGAATGACAATAAATTAATAAGAACTCCCAAACTAAATAACTAATTTACTTTTAACCCATCTAGAAATACTATCTCGAGGTTTGTAACTTAGTGAATATGCATGTAGTCTCCCTTTTAGAAGGTGTAGAGTTCAACCTTCTACCCCAACATATGTGCAAAAAAAAAAAAAAAAAAGTTCGTGAAAACATTGATATTCCAATTAGGGTTGTGTCAACAATCGCCGCCCCCACCACCGCCGGCCACCAGACTCTAGCTGCTGGATTCCAACTACAACCAATCTGTATCTACCATATTTTTTTAGACGCATTCAACTACTTTTTTGATTGTCGGTGGCAAAAAAATTACATGAAAGTAACTAAAAAATACACCAGAAATGTAACTAAAAGATATATTAAGATGTAACTAAAAATAAATTCAAGCAATGTAACTGAAAAATACATTAAAAAATAATTATATATAACTAAAAAAAATATGAATATATATAGTTACATGTAAGTAAAAAATTTCTGGTGGTTGTTAGGTGAATTTAGGTGACTGAAGACCTGAGATCTGACGGTGGGCAGGTGACGGGCAGGGACAGAAGATGATGCCAACGACTGATGATGTAAATTTTAATCGGAAGCATTTGATTTTAGATATAAGAGAGTACTGATCATAAGACTAAAATACAAGACAATACATAATTAAAGAATTTATACTTAATTTAAAATTAAAATAAGATAAATAATAAATTATACAGTCTAATCGGGACTATTTACTAATTATCCCTGCTTTAAAAGCTTGGAAAAAAATACCCCCCAACAATATTGTTTGTAATTACACAATGACTTCTTCCATGTTTGATTGCTTCAATATATAAGTGATAATATACAATATGACTTTGTCCAAAATGTACATTTTTCATTGCATATTCCTTCACCATCCAATAAATAAAATGGACTTTGCCATTCCCACACAACAACTCCAAGATCATAGTTTAATGATTAGTTGAAAATGAAGTGCTAGTTGCACTCTTAAAATAATTTAAATATTCCAAATAGAATATTCAATTTGTTTAATTAAATGTTAATGGCACTTTGTTTTCCGTAATTTGATCGAATTCTACTTTGTATTCCTATAATATTTTCATAAACATTTAACCTTGTGGTTTAGGATAAAATGCATTGATTAAGTATTTAAGGTTGCGTTTGGGTAAGGGATTTGTAAATGATAGGATTTCAAAATCCTAAATTTTGAAATCTAATCATTTATAAAAAAATTATTTGAATAATTATTTTAGGCGAAGAATTTGATTGTGTAATTTTATAATTTTCTTATTTGAATAACCGTCATCACCACTATGGGGGTTGGCGACAATGGCCAGCGATGGTCGGTGGTCGCCGGCGGACGGTGGTGGCGGCAACAGGAGGAGGTGGCAGGTGGTAGATGGCGGTGGTCGACGGCGGAAAGAGGCGGTCGACTGTGGTGGTTGGCGGTCGAATCTGAAATCCCTTCTTTGAAGGATTTGTAAATAACACCCAGTTTGAAAGGATTTCCAAATCTCTCATTCACCACTATTTTTTAATTGAAATTTTTTTATAAATCATTTTTCATAAATATCCAAACAAGGTATTTGTCAAAAAAAAATTTTGAAATCCCTTATCTAAATCGAATCCCTACCCCAAATCTCTTATCCCAACACAACTTAACAGAATTTTGCAAAATGACAAAATTATCTTTATATCGACCCAACCCAATTGCAGAATAAAAACACAAAAATCAAAGGGTCAACGAATATTATCCGACCAAAGTGTATAAATGTTAATTAATATTAAATAATTTATTAATTTTAACAGAAAACGTAACCGTTATACTTTAGTCTACCCCATGATGGTGAGTGTTTACGAAAATAACACATGGATGTAAATTTCAATTTGATCAAATTACAGGCTAGAGAGTGTCGTTAGTCCTAAAATTAATGTTTGTGTGTGTTGTCTATTTATGAGTCCACATAGCATTATATCTAAAGATAACTTTAGGAAAATTATTATATTGTATTTGAAATAAGGGAAAATCAATGATTAGTCCTATTTTTAAGGTCTAGTCTGTGATTAATCTTTTCTTGTTATTAGGTTTTGATTTAATTCCTTAAGTTGGATTTCACTTGTGTTTTAATCTCGCATTGCCGAAGTTGTAAAAACATTGCAGAGATTGTAGGAAGACGTTAGTAAGTAAATTCAGTTTTATAATAAATATTAATTACATATAACAAATTTTAGTTATAATTTCATAATTGTTATTTTATTTTATTTTTACATATATTTATATATTTTTTTGTTACATGTAATTATATAATATTAGTTGCATGTTACAATTATATATATCTGTGTAATATTTGTGACATTTAACAAATATTAGATACATAAATTAATTTAATATTAGTTACATGTATTTGTGCACATTTAGTTACCTATAACTAATTACATGTATTTTGTGTGATTTTTATTACATCTAATAAAATTTTACACACAAATTTGTTACATGTTACAAAATACAGTAATATTTGTATATTTGGATAAGTTTTTAGTTTTCTTAATTAAGAGGTTCCTGCACTTTATACGCCTTAAGTTTAACAGAAACACTTACTTCCTTACAAGGTAAGTGTTTGATGTCACATGCCACTATGAAACTTCATTTTCGACTTCAAAAACTTTTAACTTTAGTGATGGGTTTTTAAGAGCATTGAAAGATCAACCAAACAAGAATGTATGCCTTAAACGCGCACAACTTGATAAAGGCGGATATACCTATGCCCATTACATACGGCAAATCCGGCTAATTTGCTCCCCCTTTTTGGGGGCAATTGGTATATTATACAAATACATGTAACTAATATTAAACTAATTTCTATGTCCAATATTTGTTAAATGTCACAAAATATTACACAAATATATGAAATTGTAATATCTAACTAATATTATATAATTACATATAATAAAAAATATACAGATATATGTAAAAAAATAACAATTATGAAATTGTGACTATGTAACTAATATTCACTATAAAACCTTGGTAATATTCTTATAATTCTTATAATGCGAGACTAAAATTCAAGTGAAATTTAATTTAAAGGACTAAATAAAGAATTTAATACTAAGATAGGACTAATGACAGATTACACCTAAAAAGGGTCTAATCACCGATTTTATTTTATTTTTCAAAATCGGACTTCGTAATTTGCTCTCGCTAAAAATCCCAATTGAAAATTTCACACTTCACCCAAATCTCACCGCAATTAAGCCCTCCCAAGTCAGCTTCCTCCTTCCGTTTTTCTTCCACCAGCTACTGCTGTTGACACAGCCGTCTCTCCCTGTTCTTTTACTTTTCTTCTTCTTCGATTTTCCCTTCTTAAGCGCGATTGGAACTCGGTATTGTCTTTTAAGCCGCCATTGAATTCGCCTCTCGGAATTGTGGGTTTTTTTCTCAGCTGATAAACTAGGTATGTCTGATCAAGATTCATACACGGGTCTTGGATTGTATTAGCTGTTTTTTTAAATATTTTTGCTAGTTTTTTTGGTGGGTTGTTCTTCACTGGATTTGTTTGATGTGAGATTATATATGTGTGTGTGTGTGTGTGTGTGTGAAGTTTCTTGGAGGCCCTTTGATGATGTTTAAGATGGGTGTTTATCAAGATCCATGGATGACCACCTTGTTTAAGTAGAACAAGGGTTGTTTGGTTGCTTATTTTGTGTGGCCAATTCACTGAAAAAGTTTCATTCTAAGGATTGAAATTCCATTTTTGAAGGCTAATTTTGAAAACATGTAGCTAATGTTTGGATGCGCCGATTTGGGTTTGCGGATCTTATCGGATATAGTTTAGAACTAGTGTGGATTTCTGAGTTTGTCACTCTTTATCCAATGGTAGCGTTTGGTTTCATGGAATTGGAGTGTCAGAATTAGAATTAGAAATAAACACTACTTTCTAATTCCAATTCCGAGGATCCAATTACGTGTAACCAAACACTACTTTGGCTTCAATTTAGGCGTCAAGTACATCGTTGTTCTTGATGCTTCAATGCTTGAAAATTATAGCTTATAGAAGTGGGAAAGAAGCTCTCTAATGAAATATATAGGACTTTACGTTCTCTCATATGCTTCACGTATCGGTTTCTCTTATTTCATTTGAATCCCAATCTTTTTATATCTTGCATTTGGACATGAAATAGAAACAATAAGAGGGCAAATCGCAAACGTGGGATGCTTTAAACGAATAACAAAAGATTTTCTGCCTGAATTGTTAAATTCAACTACTCCCTCCATTCCAAATCTATTGTCGCATTTGACTTTGCACTGAGTTTTAAGTAGTGTTTGAATAATTTTACTTTATTGTATTGCCCTTATTAGAAACGGTGTTCAAGTGTTAAAACTTTTTGAAAATTGAATATCTGGTGGAGAAGAGGGTTATTTTGGGAAGTGATAAAATATATCTGTTAAAGAAGGAAAATTGACAATTAATTTGGAGTGAGGGAGCAACTTTTTTTCATTAATTCTATGTGGTTAACTTGTTTCGTTTATTAGAAAAACTTATGTTTTTGGTTCATTTTTACGAGGATAGTTAAACCGAAGCACTGGCATGCAAGATGTTCTTGTTGCCCAATTCTGAAGGAAGTTATAAAAAATGGTTCAAAGAGGTGGTTTGGTTGTTATAGGAGTATCGGTTGGCGTGGCGGTTGGCATCTTAACCGCATCCCTCGTGTTTTTCTCCATTCGATGGTACAGAAAACGAGCTAATCTTCGACGTTGTGCAAATGAACGTTCCCTAACAAGTTCAACTCTTCCTATACGCATGCATGGATTGGATACGAGCATCGACTCAAGTGCTTCTATCTCATGTTCCGTCAATTTGAAGCCATTGGATCATCTCACGAAAAATGGTCAGAACTCGTGGTGGAGTCCACGTAGCAAAGATCGATTCGCTTCACAATCGGGCATACCACAATACTGTTACAAGTATGTATGTCGTACTAATTCGTGAATTCAAGGACAACCAAATGGGACCTAATAGTGTTTTTGCTCCCGAATTTCTGTTTTTTGTTCTAAGACTTGGAATGAAAACTGAAATTAGGGAACAATTCTGTTTTTCCCCCCTTAAATTTGTTCTAAAAATCTTGGAGCAGAACAAAATAACTAAACAAACGGGGCTTTAGTTTTCTATTCAGCTTTTTGGGTAAATAGCACTATTCCCCCCCTGTGGTTCATGCGAATTGCAATTACCACCCTGTGCTATTTTTATAAAGCACATAATCGTTTTATGCTTACATTTTGTGAGCACGTACAAGGGGATTATGTGCTTATGATATGTAAAAATAAGGGGTTGTGTGATTAATAAAATATCATAGGGGTGTAAAGTGCAATTTGTGTAAACCGGGGAATGGTAAAATACCATTCACCGTTTCTTTTTCGCTCGATTATTCTTTTTGGTGCTTGATCTAATCCAATATGCAAACCCTAGGGACATCCAAAAAGCGACGGAGAACTTCACCAGCATTTTAGGGCAGGGATCTTTCGGTCCTGTTTATAAAGCTATGATGCCTGCCGGTGGAGTGGTTGCTGTTAAGGTTCTTGCTTCTGGTTCGAAACAAGGGGAAAAGGAATTTCAAACCGAGGTGTGGCCTAAAATATCTCTTTGCTATATTACTTGTTTTTTTTTACTATGCAACATCTTATTAACCACACCGAGAGAATTGTAGTTTACCCCCTTGGGGTTTGGCGAACTTGTACTTTATCCCCCTACAGTATTTTGGTCTATCAATGTGCCTCCTCATGATTTTGCAAAAAGTGCGATGGTTATGTGTTTTCTGGTATAGTCGACAATCGACGCCCCGAAGTCAAATTTTGTTTTAAAAAAAAAAAACTGTGTATTGACACTTACACCCTTGATTCTCATTCTAAACAAAATATTAAAGAAAAAAAGTTGTATTATTCTTACTAATTTACTAAAAAAATTAAATAAAATAAGTAAAACAAATAAAAGAAAAAATAGGACAAAGGCTAAATTTGTCTTTTTCGTTTATTTTTGTGAAGAATTTAACCTTTGCATCACAAAACCACGAAGGCGGCAAGGTGGTGACCGAAATATCACTTTTTTGTGCTCTTAGGAATATTAATGTGACTTTTTTTTTTACTTTAGGTATCTTTGCTGGGTAGACTGCATCACCGGAATTTGGTGAACTTGGTTGGATATTGTGTAGATAAAGGCCAACGGATGTTAATATATGAGTTCATGAGTAATGGAAGCTTGGCTAACCTTCTATATGGTAAGTTGCTAGATTGTTCATTTATTTGTCGATCTCGATTTTCCTCATAACTCGATCCCAACAAAATTGTATTTTGAACTGATGTGGCATCCCAGTCAACTAATAGATAGATTCTTTTGGGTCATAATGCTAAATAAAAAATTAAAAAAAAAAAAAAAAAAATTTAGATTGAAGAACAATCTATTAACCTATGCTTGTTGTTATAGCTCTATTTTTTTTTCTCTTTATTTATTTTTTTATTTAGCAATATGTCCTGCGTAGATCCATGTGACAGTTGACTGGGTTGTCGCATTGGTTGGGATACAATTTTTTAAATAACTAGGGATTCCCGGTGCCTAAAGGCACTATATTGATTTTCTACTTTATAGGTGTAAAAAGACGGTAAATAATTACAAAATATTACCAGAATTCCCTCACCCCCACCCCAAAACTTTTATAATTCAATCTCATCAATCCATTTCTCTCAAATCAATCTCAAATCTTTGTGAAAAGACATTTGAAAAAATAGTCCTAATTTATTATATAGATAGTTCAGATCCCTATTATTGTCGTAGTAAAAATTAAATAAGAAGTTGTGATGTTCAGACTAGCGAATTTTCGTGACTAAAGATTCTCTTTTTCTTGAGAAAAAAAGAAGAAGAAGTTGAGTTGGGAAGAACGTCTATAATACAAATCAAAATGATTACTTTTGATTCTTTGTTTCATGAATTATTGAATGGTCACAGATGAAGAGAGACAAGCTTTGAGTTGGGAAGAACGGCTCCAGATTGCTCTTGATATCTCACATGGAATTGAATATCTCCATGATGGGGTACGCTTTATGATATGTCTCTCGCTCTCTCTACATATATACATACGCATATAATATATCTCAATATTGTAAATTATTGAAACAGGCAGTTCCACCGGTCATACATAGGGACTTGAAGTCTGCTAATATATTGCTCGATCGGTCTATGAGAGCCAAGGTAACAAATTACAAGTGTTTTTTAATCATAATTTGATGCCTTTGTTAGGTGTTTCTGTTCCAGAAAATGTGGAACTTAACCATAAGGGTTAATGGCATTTTACTCCCCTGTGTTTTGACCGAATTACACTTTATCTCCCTCCAGCATTTTCATACGCACTTATACCCCCATATCGGGTTGGGTTAGATATATCCATTTGCTCCTCATTTTTGGGACTAGGTCGTATCGGGTTTAATATTAGGATCAATTTGTCGTTTCATGCAATTCTGTTAATTATCTGATTGTTGCAGTTTAGTCTGAACCACAGGGGGCTAAGTGCTTAAGAAAATATTATAGGTGATAAAAGTGCCATTAAAGCTAAACAGAAATATGGGAACAAAGAAATTATGTTTTTGTTCTTGTCCCATAAATTTATTCTTAAAATTTGATTTACTCCCCTGTAATTTGACCGAATTGTAATTTATCTTCCTGCAACATTTTCATACGCACTTATACCCCCATATCGGGTTGGGTAGGATAATATCCGTTTGCTCTTCTTTTTTGGGACTAGGTCGGATCGGGTTTAAGATAAAGATATATTTGTCTTTGTTAATTATTTGACTGTTGCAGTTTAGTCTGAACCACAAGGGACTAAGCAGGGGTAGAGTGCATTAATGCTAAACAGAAATATGGGAACAAAGAAATTATAATTTTGTTCTTATCCCATAAATTTATTCTTCAAATTTGGGAACACAACAAAACATTTTTTTTTCTTTTGTTCATGTATTCTTGTTAAAACAAATAGAAGCTAAAAAACATAATTTTGGCCTTTGATTTAAACAGGTTGCTGATTTCGGCCTGTCCAAGGAAGCGGTTGTTGACGGAGACAAATCAGGCCTGAAAGGCACATATGGATACATCGATCCGGCCTATATATCCACATGCAAATTTACGATGAAGAGCGATCTCTACAGTTTTGGGATCATCCTCTTTGAAATCATCACTGCCATCCACCCGCATCAAAACCTGATGGAATACGTCAACCTCGTAAGTTTCTTCTCGTCACAATACCCTAATAACCTCGATTTTAACTATTATTTTTTATGCTGTTTGGTTGAGTTTTCGAAAAAATTAAAAAAAATAATTATGTCAGTAGTTTAAAGTCTGAAAATCACTGCATTTTTACATAGAAAATTTATATTGATTTTCATGTAGTGCAGTGATATTACACTCCTGAAAAATGAAAAAAAAAAAAAAAAAAACACAAATATATTGTACCAAGCAGGACCAAAAAATTCTTGATATTGAATGAATAATTTTTTCCCTACTTTGGTTATCGCATTTTATTGATAAAAATGCTCTTGCAATATAATATATTTTTATTGTTTATTTCATATTTTTTAATTTTTTGTTTTCTTCTCTCTCTCGCTTATTTTATATTTTTTAATTTTTCTGTTTTAATTTGGTTTTCTGTATTCGTTGAAAATTAAAGATCAAAAGTAATAATTTAGAAAACAAAATGCAAAAAATAAAAACAGGATTTGAAAAATAAAAAATAAATTAATATATCTAAAAAAACAAAAAAAAAAAAAAATAATAATTACCTCCTCCCTCTCAATTTCTTGGATCCGTAGCTGGTAGTTGAATTATTTTGTTTTTGAAAACGAGAAACAATTAAGAAAGATGTTTGTTTTCCTAATCGACCCTTTTTGTTTAAGAAAGGCGTCGATGAGTTCGGATGGGATTGATGAAATAATCGACAAACGTCTTGTTGGCGAATGTAACCCCGAAGAGGTGAGGAGTTTGGCAAGCATTGCCCACAAATGCCTGCACAAAACACCTAAAAAACGACCCTCCATTGGAGAAGTTTCTCAGGCTATACTCAAGATCAAGCAGAGGAGATTACGGAAAGAAGACACCATGTCCTTTGCGGCCGAAGATGTTTCCGGTGTCTTGTACCGGATCGAACGGCAACAGGTCGAGTTGAAAAAAATGACATCCATTAATGAGATTTCAACCAACAAATAGAAGTGTTTTTTTTTTGTTTTTTTTTTTAATGAAGAAGAGAAAGAGTTTTTCATCAACTGGGGTGGTAAGTCTTGTTGAAATTCATCAAAGAGTTATGATGGATGAATGAAGGGAGAGGCTTACTTCACTGTTGGCATATCTTGTGTATGCGATTCAAATGAAATATGTTTCTCTCTCTCTCTCTCACGCTGTAGGGAAAGTTACACCAACACGAGTTGGTCCAAGCGGAATGGGCTTGGACTTCTTAAGCAATACCTCCAGGGATTGAACCTTGGGGGGTTGTGAATGAAAAGTGCTCTGTTGGGAGAGGTGTCCCGCTTCTGGCGCTCGACAGTACATTGAGGGATTAATTTCTGCCAACTGTAGTGCATGGATATCCTGGAAAACCGAAAAAAGGTAGGGAAAGTTACTTTTTTGGTCCAGTGTCATGGACTCTGAAATTTGTTAAAATGGCGCATTTGTTTTGATCCTAGAAAATAAGTTGTGTTTCAGCACGTGCCATTTTAATGGAGATATTTTTGTCATTTTAAGATTTTGAATGAAAAATAGATTGTGTTCAACATATATTCCTTTAATAGAGAGATTTTTGTCATTTCATCATTATACTAAACCTAAGACGTTTTTTTCTGATCTTTCCCTAATAACGATTTAATTTTTTTACTTGTATTCTTCAAATGATTTTTTTATTTTTTTGTTAGGGAAATGTTAGGAGAAAATGCCTTTAAGTTTAGTGGAGTGATGAAATGACAAAAATATCTCATCCATTAGAAGGTTATGTATTGAGCACAATTTTATTTTTTGTCCAAAATTATTAAACACCGTTTTCAATATTACAGGATTGAAACAAATGTGAAATTTGAAGGATTAATATACAATTTGACAAACTCAAATGTCTATATAGACAACCACTCCATATTTTAGGGACCAAAATATAATTTTTCTTCATGGTAAGAAATTAAATTGAAGATGAATTTGAAATCGTCATCAACAGCTCAACCATCCTTTATGTCATCTTAAATTTTAACAATTTTGATGCCAAAATGAGTTCCAACAGTTCGGTTATCATTTATGTTATTGCGGTAGTCATTGCGGTACAAATACTCTGCGTGTGCCATATTTGACATAGACAATACCTTGTATCATAATTGGATGAATGTTTAATTAGAGATGAGTTAACCTTCGATCATTTAAAAAAATTTATTTTTATTTTTAATTTAAATTATTGTTATAATTTAATTTAAACTAAAAAAATCAAATTATATAAAAAAAATACATAATAGTTAGTAAAAAATTTTAAGTTAATTTTTACTTTTAATTTGTGTCAATAGTTCGACCATCATTTGTGTCAAATCTCAAAAAGTAAAAATGAATAAATTAATTAATATTAATTGATAGTTAACCGTTCTATTTTATTTTGAACTATAAAAGAAATACCTGATGATCGAAATATTATAAGAGTATAAAGTGTAATTTTATGAAAATAACTGTAAACCCTTTTGAAATCATAAGTGTATTTTTTTAATGGTGGACCCCACTCTCATTCGGCCACCATTGGGAAAGGGACTGTAACCCCCACACACACTATAAAGGTTCCCAAAGAGGGCTGCATGTCACGTGACAAATGAATAACCTCACGTGACTTCCTGCCACAATTATCCACTATAGATCACTATTATAACAAGGGATAATGACATTTTTGCTCCCTGACAAATTAAGTAGGTACTCAAATTTGAACTTTGACACATTGGCTACCTCAAATTTAATTTTAATTTCAATTTGGACCCTCTTCAGAATTCTGTTAGGTCAACCTTAACGGTCAACGTTAAAATAAGGGAAATTTGGTTATTTCATGTTAAAAAATAAGGGTAATTTAGTCATTTTACTCTTAATTCATTTAATGAGATCTATTTGTAAATTATTCTAAAATTAAGGGTAAAACAAAAATATGATGGTGTGGTGTGGCGTGGTTGGGTTAGGGGTGGTCGGAGTGGTGGATGGTGGCCAGTGTGGGGGTAGTTGGGAAGAATATTATATACCCAAGAGAGAGAGAGAAAGGGAGAGATGAGTTGCAGAGGGATGAGTTCTCACCACTCCTAGGCGATAGCGGCGGTGGATTTCTCCACCGCCGCCATCGCCTGCCTGCTTCGAGCTTACAGTCCTCCGACCCTGCTCTACCTCGCTCTCGTTCACGACGACTCCGGTTCTTGTTAACAACCTCGCCACACACCGTGGTTGCTCTCGCCGTCCCTGATCTGCCTACCTAACCAGCTGCGATGGCTCGCATCTAGCTCAAAATGAGCAGATCTCGATTGTTGTGGTCGAATTTGATCTCTCTCTCTCTCTCTTTGACTGACCCTTTCTCCGATCCATCGCCATCCTCAGCTCAGCTTCTCAACCTTGCGAGATGTGATAACAGATTGATGAGCAGGAGCAGATGCGGATGCAGCTTGACGGAGATGCTCAACCTTCAGTGATTGATGCGACTGCATCTTGAAGAAGATGAAATAGAAGGAAAATTACATAATAAACCCTTAAGTTTTAGATAGAAAATAAAATTACCCTAATTAAAAAATTTAAAAGGTATAATTGTAATTTAACATTAATTAACATAAAACATAATTGATGGCTCAAATTGAAACGAAAATCAAATGTGAGGTAGTCAATGTGTCAAAGTTCAAATACGAGGGGTCCTATTGAGCATCAACTTGATTTGTCAGAGAACAAAAATGTCATTATCCCTTGTAATTATGGTATGATATATAATGGCATTTTACCCCTCTATAGTTTAATTAAATTTCACTTTATACTTATAGTGTTTTTGTAGATACACTGGTATCCTGTAGTTCAAAATTTCACGAAATGATAAATTCAACTTGTATCAGACTTGACCGACCCGATCCAAAAGAGTAAAAAAAAGAGAAAATATATAAGGCAGATGGATCTTATCCGATCAGTCGACCCAACCTGATTCGTGAGTGTAAATATCCATTAATTTTAAAAGATTTATTAAAATCGATTTTTTTTTAAGTTTAACCGTTAACTTTAACGAAAAATATGATTGTTGCACTTTATTCTGAATTAAAGTACAATTAAATCAAACCACGTGAAGACAAATGCAATTGATCCTTATATATATATATATATATCACTCAAACGTGTTTCTATTCCACCAGGTGTTAGTTTGGTTGATAAGGGTAGTGTCCATTTTCTTTGTCAACCATGATTCGACTCTTTTGAGGAAAACATCAGGAATTAAATCTTGAATGTATTGGGCAGATATGGAGAGTACGCCCTTAAGATCGTCCGAAAAGGTAATTAGTTAAGGTGCGTATAAGTTCTTCTGGACATATCTCACTGGGAAAAAAAATAAAAAAACAAACTTAATTAAATTTTAACCAATTTTGTTTCGTTTTTAATTTTTGGTAGCAAATTTAATTAAAATTTAAGTAAGTGTTTCAATAAAAATTATATTAATTTAAAAATAATTTAATTATAATTTTCATTCTCATTTTCAACAATTTATCCTGTCTGTTTTGATTTGAGCTGCATTTCTTGGTAGTATTGAACACTTTACACTCTTATACTATTTTTGTAATCATTTATCCCTATGTTTCAGACTTAAGCATAACGATTAAATAATTGATTGAATTTTACGAAATGACAAATTTACTCTTATTTCGGATCAAGAGAGAGTAAAGAAAATGGATATGACCCTATCTAATCTGACTATATCAATATTAAATAATTTATTAATTTTGATTTTTTGAGATTAGATTGTTAATTTTAACGAAAAATGTAACCGTTGTACTTTACTCGGACTTCATGGCGGTAAATGAAGTACAATTTGATCAACTTATAGGGTGTAAAGTATATTTAAAATGGGCTTTACCACAAACCGCCACGTCTGAGTCATGTCTTCTCCAGCTCAACCCCCTTTTCGTGTCTTGACTTTTTACTTAACCTTCTCTGCCCTCCTCTCTCTCTCTCTCCTTCCTCTCTCTCTGGAATCCATTACAGAGAGAGAGTATTGTTTATTAATGTCCAGTTCTTCACTTACCCCCAGCTGCCCAAACTGAAAAATTAAACTCAAACCCAGTTATTTACAGAGGGAGAGAGAGAGAGAGAGAGAGAGGAGAGAGAGGAGTTTGATCTGTGTGGATGAACTTGAAGTGGGTTTCCATGAAAGGAGGGGAAGGGAAGGTGGTGTTGTTCAAGTCGAGGCTGAAATGGGTAGGGCTGCTCGGTATTATTCTCTCGGCTTTCTCTCTCTTCACCCACTTTCTACTGGCAAGATACACCGACGGCGCCGTTATCGCCGCCGACTACCAGTCTTTCGTCACCATCTTCTCCTGGAGACCCATTTTCGAGAACCCAGATCTTTCCACCGATGTAATTTTCTCTAAACCCTTCTCTCTTTCTCTCTCTCTCTCTCTCTATCTAAGATCTATTATTATTATTATTGTCTGAATCTGATTTTTTTTTTCTTTTAATTTTCATTGAATTTTATTGCAAATTAATCCTTTTTTTTTTTTTTTTTTTTTAATTTTAACTTTGTTAATATATGGATATTGGCCTGGCCCCTAATCGCATTAGGAAACTTAAATCCTAATCAAAACCCTATTCACTATATATATATATATATATATAGATCTTTTGTATATCTCTATAAATTATACATGTAAGTTTATACAATATTTTGTATCAATACATGATATCAGAGACAATGTTACGGGAATTTGTCTCTCATTTCTTTGTCTTTGTAGTTAAGTCATCTGTGCAAGCCGAGATTGTTTCACATTATACTCTCGTAGTCAAATTATTTGTGCAAATTGGAGTTGCACTTAGGATCGGGTGTTATATTCGTATCCCACACATTGATGATTACTTGAGAGTTCTCAAACAACTATACAACTATATAAGTTAAATGAGTTACTCTAGACCATATGGTTGCACATTTGTCATTATGTCTTTTGGTCAATGGCCAAGATTGATCGGAAAAAATCCCGGCTAAAAATTTTACACAACTTACATGGCGGTTAAGTTTAATTATATTTTGTACCTTTTAAGTGTCATAATATACTTTATTAGTCAAATTTACTTTATTTATTATTTTTTTTAGAATTTTAAATTTGAAAATCGACACAGGGCCTTTAAACACGAGAAATCCCTAATAATTTATAAAAATAGAATAATTCAGACAACCAAACCTGCCCTAAACTATTTTATTCATTTTTCCCATTGCAAATATGTACACACACATACACACATACATATATATATTTTATTTTTGGGTATTTTTTGGATTTATTTTTTGTTTTAATTATATTCTATGCCATTATTATGCAGAATCCAACATATAGAAGGCTTTGGGGTCCAATTAGACATCTTGAATCTATACATCCACATGCAAATCCCAGAGGAAACTATTCAGGTTTGTTATGAACTTCATATTTTTTTTTTTAGAATGAAATTAAAAAAATTGAAACTAAAAAAGGAAAAAAAAAGGCGGATTAAGGTAGTGTTTGGTTGTATGAAATTGGAATGAGAAATAAAACGTTTGTAAAAATCCAAAAAAAAACTACATTGGCTCGATAAACACAAAAACCAGGGCTTTCGGTTTGTCTAAATTTCATTTTACCCCATATTGTATTTTGGTAAGCACTTTACGTCCTTCTTGTGCTTTGAAGGAAGTTAAATAATTAACATAATTGTGTGAAATGACAAATTTACCGTTATATTGAACTGACATAATCCTGGGCATAATATTGACAAAAAACGGAGCAAATGGAAAATGTTCAATCCGACCTGATCTGAGGATATAAATATCAATTAATATTAAATGATTTATTAATTTTGAATTTTTGATGTTTGACAGTTAGTTCTAACATAAAACATAATGGTTGTATTTTAATTTATACCACAGGGAGGTAAAGTGCTTACATAGTGGGATAAATAGCTATTCAGTTAATTAAGCCACAAGGGTAAAATACCACATGCGTGTAAATTAACTGAATTAGAATTTACACCCGTGGTTCATTTTCGTAAGCACTTACTTCCCTTATGGTTTAGATTAAAGTGCAGCTGTTACGTTTTTTCGTTAAAATTACCGGTCAAACAAAAAAAAATCAAAATTAATAAAGCATTTAATATTAATTGACAGTTATACTCCCTGGTCGGGTCAGTTAATATCCCTTTGCTTTTTTTTCCTCCTTTATTCCCCTAGGTCGGGTCGTAAGTAAGGGTAAATTTGTCATTTTGTGAAATTTTATAAATTATTTAACCGTTGCCACAAGGGTAAGGGTTGACGAAAATATCATAGGGGGTAAATCGCAATTCGGTCAAACCGCAGGGGGCATTAAAAAAATTGATTCCTCTCTTACTCGTTTAATTATATTTTTTGTTCATAGCTCCCAATTTGCAAACAACTGGCTTTATTTTTGTAAGAATACGAGGAGGATTTCACGAGATTAGAAACTCGGTAAGCATTACATGTCCAAACTCTAAACTGACTCTCTAAGGGCGCGTTTGGTTGGAAGTAATGAAATTACATTCAGATGGAATAAAATTGAATGTAGAATGGACGCTCCATCCAAATTTTGATTCCATTTTATCAGAATTCGATTCTGTTGCTTTCAACCAAACATGTCGTAAGGGTGCGTTTGGGCGAGTTATTTGAATAATGAATTCTTATCAAATTTTGACAAATCTATTTTTCAAATCAAATTTCTTCTTCAAATACTTCTCCCAAACGCACCCTAAGTTTCATATCCCATATACGCCAATTTTTTAATTTAATTTAATTTTATTTTTGCTGTAGATTTGTGATGCGGTTGTAGTTTCTCGGCTTTTAAATGCTACCTTAGTTATTCCAGAGATCCAATCAACCACGAGCAGCAAAGGAATTAGGTATAGTAGGCCCCTTTTGAATAGTGTTCTGTTCCCATATTTCTGTTTTTGTTCTAATCTCAGTAATTTTAAAACAAATTTGTGGGAACATAATAGAATTGTTCCCATATTTCTATTTATGTTCCAAGTTACCTGGAAGGGGAAAAAAAAAGCACTAAGGTGCTTTTTGGTAATGCTTTTTCTATGTACTTTTTTGTTTCAAGTAGCGTTTGTTTTGCGCTTAAAGATGGTACTTTTAATAATTAAAAAAGTAAAACCATGATTATATATATATATATATATATATATATTTTCGATTGTTATATTATATCGATGAAGATGGATGTATTACATTTCCATCGACTTTTTTTTTAATCATTTATGATTTTATTTTTATTTTTTTGTTAAGAGATCACTATTTGAGTTTTATTTCTTTTTTTTTTTTTTTTTTTTCTTTTTTCTTACAACGAAACGGAACCCTAAATTGTTGAACTTGGCGTTTAAGTTCAGCTCGGAGTTCAAGAGTTTTGCCTACCTGTATAACGAGGATGAATTCATGTTGGCATTGGAACAAGATATCAAGATCGTGAAAACGCTCCCAAAAAACCTCAAAGGAGCAAGAAGAAAGAAAGAAATCCCTTCGTTTAGAGTTCCCAAATCGGCTTCCCCGTATTTCTATCTTCATCACGTCCTCCCAGTCTTACACAAGCACTTGGTCGTTGAACTTGTTGTTACAGATGGTGGATGCTTACAGGTAAACCAAATCAAAAAATCCAGGAACAATTCTGTTATGTTCCCAAATATTTGTTCTAAAAAATTTGTTAACCAAACAAAATCATGTTTTTTTTCTTTCTAGATAATTTGTTTTTGTTCCCGAAGGCTTTGAAAAGAACAAAAAATTTGGGAACGGTTCTATTATGTTCCGAGAAGTTTGTTCTAAAAACTTGATAATAGAACAAAAACACTAAACAAGCAACACGCCAATGTTCATTTGAGACTTATTTTCTAGTTCTCACCAGCGTGTTGACTTTAACTATGATATCAAATACAAATTCGACATCTGGTTGATATTAACTAACTTGAATTTATCAAGTTAATGTTAACCAGATGTGGAAGTTGCATTTCATAGTTAACTTTAATTTACATAATGCAATAATTTTCCCATAATGATATTCGTCGTTCTTATCTTTCTCTCGCCCCGCCCCCCCCCCCCCCCCCCAGGCCTTGCTCCCACCGGATCTTGAAGAGTACCAACGGCTGAGATGTAGGGTCGCTTTTCATGCCCTAAGGTTCCGGCAAGAGGTCCATGAACTTGCCACCAAAATTTTAATTAGGTCGATCATTAATATTGCCCTAATTTTCTCAATTCTCAAGCATTAGTCTCGACATTTTAATTTTTTTAATTATATAGGTCCGTTAATGGCTCTTTGCCCCTCATTTGATCAAATTGCTGTTTGTAACCCTGCGATGTTTTCGTAAGCACTTATCCCTCATGGTTCAGTTCAGACTAAAGTATAACTGTTAAATACTTAATAGAATTTCACAAAATAACAAAGTTACTCTTTATACTTGACCTTGGAGTATTAATGTCAATTAATAATAAATAATTTATTAATTTTGAGTTTACGAGGTTTGAAAACATTGCACTTTAGTCCGAACCACAGTGGAGTGGAGTTAGTGCTTATGAAAATGTTAGAGGGGTGTGAAGTGCGATTCGGTCAAACGAGGGGAGCAAAGTGCCATTAACCCAAAATTATAAGTGACTTGTTTCAAGGACAGTCTACTAATTTTTCCGTTATTTATTTTTTTAGTAATTAATTTATTTATTCTTGTAGGTTAAGGGCTTCGGGCCGGCCCTTTATTGCCTACGAACCGGGGATGACTAGAGATGCCTTGGCATACTATGGGTGCGCAGAGCTCTTCCAGGTACTTCTTACCAAATTTTCGTTTCTGCTCTGTTCCCAGATTTTTCTAGAACAAATTTGTAGAGGAACATAACATAATTGTTCCCAAGATTTCTGGCAAGAAAACAAAAACAATGGGAAAATAATTTTTTTACTTGTTTTGACTTTTTTGAGAACAGAAACACTAATCAAAGCCGTTTTAAGTTGTTAAATTGTGCCTGTAAATTGTTGTTCCGTAGGATGTACATACTGAGCTTATTCAGCATCGGCGGTTATGGATGATAAAACGAGGAATCGTGAAAGGGAATCTTTCGGTTAATTCGGCAGCGCAACGGCTTAAAGGTGCTTGCCCTCTTATGCCGGAAGAGGTAAATTTGTGCCTATTATGTTTCGATATACTTTTGAAGTATTCGAATGTATGTATAGGAAATATCCGTGCTCCCAAACACTACCTTAGATTAAGTACTTTTCTAATAAATTTGTTCGACAGTTATAATTAAGACCAATTATTTTATTTTGGTGTGAGCGTGCCAGCTTACTTGCACCTCGACTAATCACCTCACCGGCCGATTTTAAGGGCGCACTCCTCTACATTAGTTTTGTGTATTCAAGATTTAATTCCCGGAGTGTTCCCCAGGAAAGTCGAACCCTGGTTGACGAGAAAAGCCTAACATCTCTTGGGTAGTAAGACCAGTTAATCAATTAAGTCTTTAAACTTTGTTTAAAAATCTAGCCAAATTTGCTAAAAAATTAGCAATTAAAATTAAATATTATCAAACAATTTTCATATATTTTCAGTACTTAAATTTAAGCGTTGTGTCGAATTTTATTAATATTTTTTTGAGTTATTTACTTCAAATCTTGCTCCATAGATCGGCATTCTTCTTCGTGCATACGGCTACTCATGGGACACAATAATCTACGTGTCGGGAGGAGAGGTGTTTGGCGGCCAAAAGAAGCTAATCCCGCTTCACTCTATGTTTGAAAATGTGGTCGATCGGACATCCCTATCCACGCCGTGGGAATTAAATAAAATCTACGGTCGTGAATCCAATCTCGTAGACAAACACCCCCCTCCGCCTTCCTCCAATGAAGAAACCAAATCGGGCTCGTGGCGAACTTCGGGCCCACGTCCTCGCCCGCTTCCTCCCCCTCCAGCCCGGCCCAAATCGTACCACGTTGAAGGGTGGTGGGGATGGGTTGCTGAGAGTGATAACGAGCCGGAGAGCACGGTTATGGAGTTGAGGACGAATGCGCATAAATTGCTTTGGGAGGCGATCGACTACACGGTGTGTGTCGAGGCTGATGTTTTTATACCCGGATTCGATCGGGATGGTAAGGGAGGCCCGAATTTTGCGGGCTTGGTTATGGGCCATCGGCTATATCAGTCTGCTGGATCAAGAACATACAGGCTTGACAGGTAATTTTGATTATCTTAGGCACTGTTTGATAACTTTTTTAAATATTTTTTTGCTTTTAAACAATAAATAAATAATAATAATAATAGGGTTTGTTTTGCACTTTTTAAAATAATAATAATAAAAATATGATTTTAATTTTTTTTTGAATATCAAATTTTTTTTTTTCATCTTTCCGATTTTTATATTACAAGAGATCTAGAATTAATGGATAACCGTTTCAGTCACTTATCTCAATAGTATCAAACACACTTTTGATTTTTTACTTTGATTTTAAGTAAAAATGTTTTTTAATTGGCCCGTTAAGTTCAACCGTAACGATGCTGAAATATGCTGAATTGTTCCCGTTTTGTTCTAGGAAAAAAGCGGCCAAGCTTTTAGAGCAGAATCGCGATAACTTGTACCAAGCGAATCATACTTGGATTAGATCAGCAAGGAAACTGATGAGAACAAACTTGTTGGATCAACTCCCACAAGAATCAAAAAGATCGAAACCGTTTTCTTTCCTCTCGTTCCCTCTTCCTGAATGTTCTTGCACCGATGTGTCTGGGTCAAATCGATCTCAAATTGCCGCCACTCTTGGGGTTAGCCACCGCTGTCCCTCTTGGATGGGCAGTGAGAAGAAACAGCTTCCGCCAGGAGAGGAGGAGGAAGAGGAGGCAGAAGAGAGTGATTCTTTGTCTTCTGGGTTGTTCTTTGGTGACGGCGGCGGTGGTGGTGGTGAAATGAATAATAAGGAGGAGGCTCCAATGGAGGATCAAGAGGAGCTAGAGGGTGGAGAAAGACGATGAAAAAAAAAAAAGATGGCGGGGGGAAAAAATTCTGATGCCACTCGATTGTACCATCGACTTTCGGTAGTTACGTATGTACATAACTTGTAGTTTTAACTAGAGTCTGACCATCTAGGCCGATTTGTTTTTGTTTTTGTTTTTGTTTTGAAAAAAAAAAAAACAGAAACGGTTTCCAAACGCCGCCTTAGTGTTTTTTAAGGGATTTTAGGCAATTTCTTGATGTAATCTTATAAAAATGCTTAATAAGATTATTGAGAATTTATTTAATTTGATTTTTGGCCCCCAAGTTAGGTGTGGAATTCAACACACATGGGTGTGACTATTAACCTATAACCAGAATCAGGAACATGTCACTCCCGAATTTTATATTTGTTTCAACCTTATAAAATAAAAAATGTTGTTAATAATTTTAGATGGAAAATGAGTTATGTTTAGCGTCACGGTTTAAGGTTGTCAAGTGCTTGTTCTAGTACATGGTTGTTTGTCCGTGATTTATTTCTTTTGTTTTCTAGTTTAGTTTAGCTTCTTTTCATTATTTCCTGTAAAAGGATCTTATTATGTCTCATTGAGTATAATGATATCTATTTGCGTCACTTTCATTTTTAGTTTTGGTTTAAAGTATTGTGGGATTGCAATGTCATCGTAAATCTTTTGCACCTTGTACCGTTCGGTATTTATTCAATCGTTGTTGTTTTTGTAATTGAATTCTTACTACATTGTTTGCATGTACTGTTGTGGTGAACTTTGTTATTAAAATTGTTGCTTTTATTGTTTTAGATTCTCTTATCTCCGGGATTGCTACTAGACAGAAGCTCTAGTTAGCATCGCACAGTTCGTTTTTCAACCTCATAGACTCGACTTATAACAGTTGGTATCAGAGTAACGATCCGATCTGGTTGATTTTTTTTCTCGATATTTTTGATTTGTTGTTGTTGGTTGTGGCTCTGGAAATTTCAGTTTTAGAAAATTCAAGATCGGGAAACTCACTTCGTCGTTTTATATCTAATTTGATTTGTTGGTTTTGTTGATTTTGGTGGAATTTTTGTTTATTTATTGTGAATTGTGAATGTTCCAAAGTGAGGTTTCACTCTTCCATGTATAGTTAAAACGGTATTATTAACATTATATTATTAAAATAAGAATAAAAATAGTATAATTAAAATAATATTACTAAAGTTATATTATTAAAATAGTGATAAAATAGTATAATTAAAATTATAAAACACGTATAGAATAGGTATAAAAATAGTATAATTAAAATAAGTATAAGAAATAGTATAATTAAAATAACATTACTAAAATTATATTATTAAAAAATATATAAAAATTATATTATTAAATTATTAAAATAAAAATTATATTATTAGGTATATTTTCATAATTTTTATTATTAGAATTTAGGGGCATTCGGTGGCAAGTCCCTTATTTCACCCTTAATTTTAAAAAAGTTCCAGAGGCAGAAGCAACTTGTGTTTTAATCCCGTCTATTTAAAAAGGCAAAAACCCAATACATGCGCCTGCACACGTGCAGTTACATGTAACTATTTTGTGTGTAAAAATTTGTTAGGTGTAATAAAAATTAAACAAAACACATTTATTACATGTAACTAATATTAAACTAATTTTTGTGTGTAATATTTGTTAAATATTACAAATATTACACAAATACATGTAATTTGTAACGTGCAACTAATATTACATAAGGACATGTTACAAAAAATACACAGATATATGTAATATATAATAATTGTTAAATTATATGTAATATATAATAATTGTTAAATTATAACGAATATTCATTATAATACGAATTTATTCATTAAAGTTCTCTTTACAATACCTGCATATGCGGGACTAAAACTCAAGCAAAACTCAACTTAAGAGATTAAATCAAAACTTATGTTTTAAACGGATTTTTTTTATAAAATTAGGTCTGTTATTTAGAACTAATAATTAATTATCTCAAATTTGATAGATTTGTCAAATTCCTAACCACCTAAAAAAATACAATTTTCCCTCCAATTAATACTGTATATTCTTCTTGCTTTTAGTGAGCAATAAAGTTACGGCTAGAACAGCCGGAAGAAATAGGTCTTTTTTCGGCAATAGCCCACAACACAATTAAGAGAATCATCAATTTCCCCAAACAAATTCCCCTTTTCACTCCCTACTTAAATGTGAAAAAAATATCAACATTTTCCATCCTTAATTTTCCACAATTTTTGGTGAAACTTACAAAATTTGAGAAAAAATGAGGAAAAACGGCTTGTCGTTTCGTTTTTTCTTAATCATATTCGTGTATTTTTTATCGATGCGGGTCAATTCATCAATGTCACCACCGCTCGTACCAGCATTATATGTTTTCGGTGATTCAATGCTTGACGGTGGTGCCAATAATTTCTTGCCAACGTTAATTAGGGCTAATTACCTGCCTTACGGAGTGGATTTCCCCGGAGGAGCCACCGGGAGATTCACCAATGGGAGATTACTCACCGATTTCATGGGTAATCCTCTATAACTACAATAATATATAGGGTTACTCATGGGCTCGACTGGATTCTTTACAAAAGAAAATTATAGGATTATCCCAGACTCGAGCGTGGCACTGTATTTTGTCCATATAAATTGAAAAATAATAATTTTCATTTCAAAATATATTTTTATATAAAAAACTAAAAAATAAAGAATAATCAAACATTCAACTTAAAGTAAGAATTATTTTTATTTTTTTATTTTTTTTAATACTTTATTTTTATTTTTATTAGCTGAATTTCTGGGATTACCATTTCCTGCTCCATACAAGACCGAAAAATTGAAGACACTGACGGGTTTGAATTATGCATCTTCGGGTTGTGGCATCTTGCCGATTACCGGAATGTTTTTGGTACGATGTTTTACTGGTAAAGATTGCACTTTGTACCTCTGTGTTATTTTTTGTCACCACTTACACTCTAGTACTTAAGATTTAAGTCTAAAGGTTAAGTTTTAACACAAATTCAAAATATATGGATTAATAGTGTATTTTCTTCTTTTTCTTCTTCTTCTTTTGTTTTCATCTCTCCATCATCTTCTTGACTACTTCTTTCCCAACCATCCCCACGTTGGCCGCCATCAACCAATGCGGCCACCGCCAACCAACCACACCACACCGCCACCACATCAAACTACAAGTGCTCCAAATCACCAGCACGCCAGACCATTTTTTCTCATATATATCTTTCTCCCTCTTACACACACATATATATGATAGAGACAGGAGATGAGAGCGAGAGAGAGTTGTGGTGATGTTTGCCGGATAAGAACCAAGAAGTGAGGGTGAGCGTCTTCGTTGCCAAAAATCAACAAGGAGAGATGTGTGCTGCAGTTGGAAGAGACCAAGAAGAAAATAGGGAAATGAAAAGAAAAAATATTTTGGCTCTGAAACTCTAGATAATTTTGCAAATAGACTCTCATTGAATTATTTGTTGACACAAAATGACTAAATTACCTTTATCTTTTGAATGAAATGACAAAAATACCGTTAATTCTGTTAATTTTTTTACTGCCGTACTTAAATCTTAAGCACAAGAGTGTAAATGGTGACAAAAATAATACATGGGTGAAAAGCGCAATTCGGTCTAACAATAAATTAACCGTTGTCAGGGTGTGGTTATTACTTATTTTTAGGGAAAATGCTTGAGTTTGGACAATCAGATGGACTTGTTCGAGGGAATTATTGAAAAGGAATTGCCAATTCATTATAAGAATGCAGGAGAATTGGGGGAGTACTTGTCGAAATCGATAGTTATGATCAATATTGGATCAAACGATTACCTCAACAACTTTGGCGCACCTCTTGTCTATGCTCTTAATCAATTTCGATCCCAATCCTTTCACAAAATTCTCACCGATGCCCTCTCCCAAAGATTACAGGTAATTTTCTCTATCTCGTAAATTAGCTTTTGGGGTTTAGAGAAGACCAAAACCACCTTACACTGATATCATAACTCAAATTGCAACAACTTTGTCCTGATAACCACAATGAGAGAGATTGGTCGAAAATTAGTCGACCAAAAGCTCGATGTGTGAGGGACAAGTTGTTGGCTTTATCCCACATCGGATCTGAAAGAAAGTTGATGGTCCCGTTGTAAGTGTTGATTTGGTCCAATCGATTATTGATTCTAGTTAATTTATATCATTAAACTCCGGGTTAATTGTCCTTTATCCCCTTGTACTTTAGTTTTGTTTTATTTTATCTCCTCTACTTTTAAAATATACACTTTATCCCTTTTCACTTATAATAAATTAGAAAAAAATTGAAGGGGTTTTTGATTAAAAATCCATGAATTTTAAATATTAGCCCCATACAGTCCAAAGTTACTGTACTATATAAAAGTAACTGTAATTTTTACATGTAAAAAATATCATTAACTTTTATAGCGTACAATGACTTTTGATCTCTGACATAATTATTAGATTTCTCAAAAAATTATTGTATGGGTAGATTAGATGATTTGTGAATTGCAAAATTGGGGTTATGACAAGAAAAATCATTTTAACCTAATTGAATTTTTTGAATAAAATGCAAATTTTTTTGTTTAGAGGGTGATGTGTTGATTTTTAAAGTAGCGAAATTAAAATGAAATAAGACTAAAGTATAAGGGAATAAAAAGCAATTAACCCTTAAAATTTTAACGGGGTTTCACTTTGTCCACTTCTCAAGGAACCAAAAAATTTTGGAATCAATAAATCAGACCATATTGATACGAAAAGTAAATTTCTTGTCAAAAATTGCAAAAATTGAAAATTCAATGAAAAAGTACGAGCCGTACCTAAACAAAAGCAAAAATTTGGGGTACAAAGTGCAATTTAGCCAATTACTACAACAATTTTTGGATTTGTGGATGGACAATTTTGTTTCATGAATCATGACATGGGTGTGTTTGGTGACACTGCAGAGGCTATACAATTTGGGAATAAGGAAAGTAGTTGTATTCGGATTGGGGCCAATTGGGTGCATTCCATGGATAAGAAAACAATTTATACTATTTGAGGGACAATGTGCTGAGGATGTTAACAAGCTTATTGTTACATTCAACAAAGAGCTTGCTACAATGGTTAATACTTTGAATGCATCTCTCAAAGATTCACACTTTGTTCTTGGGAGAGTTTACTCGACTTCTAAAGATGCAATCTTGAATCCTTCAAAATATGGTATTAATTCGCAACGTTGTCGATTTCGATCAACATCTTAATCAGGAATGCAAAAATCTTATCAGGATTGCACGTGAAACACTGTTTTTCTGTGTAATTTTGATCAGAATTGATAAACTTAATATTTCAACATAATTTATTAACACAATTTCATCGATTTTGATCATAGTCTTAATCAAAAATGCAAAAAATTATCAAGGTTGCACTTGAAATACTGTTTTCCAGTGTAATTTTGATAAGAATTGATAAACTGAACATTTCAATCGTTGATTTTGATCATAATCTTAATAAGAAATGCAAAAATCTTATCAAAATTGCACTTAAAATATTATTTTTCAGTGTATTTTTTATTAAATTGGTAAACTCAACATTTTTGACACAATATATGAAAATTATTTGTCGATTTCGATTACTATCTTAATCGAAAATGCAAAATTCTTATCAAAATTGCACTTGAAATACTGTTTTCCAGTGTAATTTTGATCAGAATTGATAAATTGAACATTTTCAACATATTATTTTAAAATTATTCATCGATTTCGATCACATTCTTAACTAGAAATGCAAAAATTTCATCAAAGTTACAACTGAATACTATTTTTCAATATAATTTTGATTTAAAATTGGTAAATTGAACATTTTCGACACAATATATGATTTTTTTTCGTTGATTTCGATCAAAATCTTAACCAAAAATTGCATTTTTTAAAATCAAAATTACACTTGGAGACATTGTTTTCCGGTATAATTTTGCTCAAATTTGGTAGCCTGAACATTTTTTTACACAACTAAAAGTCAACTGAAAATGTTGTTTTGAGACGGCTATTATTAGATTAATAAAAGATGACTTGAATTTTTTTTTTTTTTTTATATGCAGGGTTGAGAGACTCGAGTAATTCATGTTGTGCTACGACTGGAATAAATGGACCTGGGAGTTGCATTCCTCAATCAAAGCCATGTCGTGATCCATATAAACACTTCTTCTGGGATGAGTTTCACCCATCTGAAACTGTGTTCTCATTTATCTCAACACATTGTTTCAACGGCACTGGTGTCTGTGTTCCGATGAACATCAAGGAGCTCGCACAAGTTTGAATATGCATTTGATGGATCTTTAAATCATTTGAAATAAATTAGCCATACTAGACATTAAATAATTGTAATAAAAGTAGGTAGTTTTGATTTCCAGATCAAAATATTAATAGATTGTTGTCTTGGATTCATTGTGATATTATTATGGTGCAATATTTTTTAATTTGTTTCATTTATGATATAAAATTTGGGTGGAAAGTAGCTTTTTTTTTTTTTTTTTAGGGGCGAAGGTAATTAAAAAATCTAAAAATGAATCTATTTCACAATTTCATGGGCAAAAATCATATTTCTCAAAAGTAAAAGGGTGTTTAATATCAATTAAATATTTAATGGTAATTGATGATGGTAAATTTGGTCACTCCTAGCCACCTACTGAAGACATACATGAGGACTGACATTTTGACCAAGTTCGACTGAATGGCTGAGCTCAAACCTTAATGTCGGGCGGAGCTCCGACCTCAAGAAGTGGCTGAGCTCAGACCTCCAGCCCTAGCTAAGTTTCGACCTCAATGCTGGGCTGAGCTCCGACCTCAAGACGTGGTTGAGCTCAGACCTTCAGCCCTAGCTAAGCTCTGACCTCAATGTCGAGCTGAGCTCCGACCTTCAACCCTAGCTCAGCCCGGCATTAAGGTTGGAGCTCAGCTAGGGTTGAAAGTCTGAGCTCATCCACGTCTTGAGGTCGGAGCTCAACCTAGCATTAAGGTCTGAGCTCAGCCATTTAGTCGAACTTGGTTAAAATGTCAGTCCGCGTGTATATCTTCAGTTGGTGGCTTAGTGTACGCGCGAGGATTCACAACCTTTTCCTCCTCGCGGTAATTGGACTACTCGCAAGTGTACGAGGTCTAGTTTTAATATAATGGATCTTGTAGGATCGGATATCGTTTCACTGGGAATGACATGTAATTTAGTTGAGTATTGCGATTTCAATAGTTTCATATTATCTCGACTAATCAAATTTTGTTTGTTTTCTAATTATTATACTAAGATAAATGACAACTATTAGGTTAGTTATAATTACACTAATTACTTATGTATTAATCTCTTTCATATAATGCATAATTGATGTCATTTAGTTAGCTATAACGGTTTTATCTAATCCGACAACCTTTGTATCAATAACTCCTCCGCTACCTCTTCCGAGTGTAAAACAAGGGATTACACGACTTCGTGTCAACGAAGAAGTCCCCTTCAACGCCATAATGACCCTAGGTCGCGTGAGTTTTGAGCTAACGTCATGAGTTGCATATGTTCTAACGCCCTCCCGGGTCGTTAGAACTCACGTCGTATTTACCTTAGTCCGAATCCAGGGTTACCTCTCCAGAGTGTCAAACCCCGTATTCTCGGTTTATCAATACATGCATAATATCAAGAATAACGGTAAACACAGTCGGATTTAAACAAACAACACGTTAAAGTAACATTAATTTACTCAACTAAACGATTACATAATTTCAACTACACCTAAGTAACATTTAACTACTACTACAAGATCTTAGCCATATACCATACGAAATAAGAGGGATTTAACATTCTTAGATATGAACAAGTGATTACAAAGAATAAAACAAGAGAGAAACGATCAAATCTGGAAGTGAAACGGTTCACTGTCACTAATGATCGATCCGCAAGTGATCCTTCTTTATTCCAATGATGAACCTCCTTCTTGATCTTCAAAATATAGCTTAAGAGCTCTCTACCAGGGTTAGGGTTCTTCAACAACCAGTTTCAGACGTGGGCAAGGGGTATTTATAGGCCTAGGGGTTCAAAAATATCTAAACAAATATTTTAACATGTTCTGCGATTTTCGCCTAAGCGGTAGAAACTTCGCTTAGGCGGAGTTTAAGTCGGTTAGAATTTCGCCTAAGCGGTAAAATCTTCTCTTAGGCGGATGACTAACTTCTTGGCTCTCTTTCTTTTTGACGGAATTCCGCCTAGGCGGATTTACAGCAGTGCAACTCTTCCAGCAGTTCAATACTTCCAACGTTCTGATGGATTTCCGCCTAGGCAGTGGAAACTTCGCCTAGGCGGATTCAATACTTCAGCCCTTGTAACCTTCTGACGGATTTCCGTCTAGGCGGTGGAAACTTTGCCTAGGCGGATTTCAACTCTTCAGCTTTTGCAACTTTCTGATGAATTTCCGCCTAGGCGGTGGATACTTCGCCTAGGTGGATTTGCACTGTTCTTTGAAACCTCATTTTTTCATCTCTTTGGCTACCATTTTCTCCACCATTTTGCTCGGTTTGCCGATTGTTGACGTCCCTTCTCCTGACTAATAAAAACAGCTAAAAAGGTATTCAAACTCCAATAAAATACTCGAAAACTGACAAATTCGGTTTAGAATTAGATAGGTATTTTATACCTATCACTTAGGAGTGACCAAATTTACCATAATCAGTAATAAAGAAAAAAATTTAACATTTTCTCTCTTTATTCTCTTTCTAGTTTTTTCCTTTTTATTAAATATGAAATAAATATAAAATTAAAATAAAAGATATTTTTGTTGATTTCATGTAAAATTTATATGAGATATTTAATTTCATTAATTTTTTTAACATATCTCATTAAGTTAAAAAAAAAACATTCCAATTTATCATAAGTAGAAGGACTTCAAATGTAAGTTTTGAAAGTAAAAAGAACAAAATGAAATAAAATTGATGTTTGAGAACGCATTTGATAAATTTTGTTTTCGTTCTCATTTCATCCCAAAATCAAGAATCCATTTCTCTTTTTCTTAAGAAGTTGAGAAACAAATTTTGGGATTGTTGGAACCGTTACTTCCATATGCTCAAACTGTAGCGGTTCAATTATTCTTTGTCGAAAGAATGGACAAAAGAATAAAGTTCATAGGTTGCTTGAAACGATAATCTTTTGATTAAAAATATGTATTTTTTTTAACGGGAAATTCAATTTGCAGGAAAAGGTTAACAGATGATTTGCCAATGCCTCCGTTGTTCCAGTTGCTGACAGTTTTGGTAGGGATGATCATAGGCCTGGGGGGCCTGCCTAGCCCGAACGGTTCGGCCTTATTTTTTTAGGCCTTGGGCTTAGAGTTTGAATCCACGGGCCGGGCCTGAGCCTAGGTAATAGGGCCCGATCAAAATTAGGGCCGGGCTTGGGCAAGACCCAAAAATTTTAAGCCCGGCCCGGCCCGAAGAATATTTAATATATATATATATATACAACCATAATATTTAGAATATTAGTTTGCTTTAGAAATTGTAATTTTAATATTTTTTATTGGTTTGGTGTTGAATTTTTTGTATTTATTTTTTAAATTTAAAAAAAAAAAATAGGGCTGGGGGCCCGTGGGCTTAAAATTTTCTTATAGGGTCGGGCTTGGGCATAGAATTAAGGCCCGATCACCGGGCCGGGCCGGGTTAGGGCCCAACGTTTTTTTTTGTAATACACTAGTCTAAGCCCGGCCCGGCCCATGACCATCCCTAAGTTTTGGCATTCAAAATTTTTGCATGCAATAAGCTAGGCTATACTTTGATCTCTTTTCATTCAAAAATCTACATTTTACCCCCTTCTACTTGTAATAAATTGGAAAACTGACATTTTTTTTTGTGTATTTAACCTAAAGGAATATGCTAAAAAATGAGTGCAATTAATTTTTTATTTAAATTTTACATGAAATGCACAAAAAACCCCTTCATTTTGATTTTTTTGTTTTAATTTGCCTTTGCTAAAAAAGAAAATAAAAAAATAGAAGTAGATAGAAAACGAAAATTAGGGAGAGAAAATGTTAATTTTTCTCGTGTATTGCCTAAATATTAAATTAAATTAAAAATAAAGAAAAATTAATTATTTTTATATATATTTTTTTTAATAAAATGTGAGTTGTGTAGTTTTTTAAAGTAAAGGGAATAAAAAACGAAACAAGACCGGGTTAAAAAACGATTAACCGATTGAAGTGTGGAAATACTTTATATTTGTTTTTCTATGATTCATCTTCTATCATTGAACTTCAGTTTTCCGTTAACAGGTAGATGTTGTGATTATTGAAGTTGGACTTGGAGGGACAAAAGACAAGACCAATGTTGTACTGTAATTCTTCAGAGTTATCTTTTTATGGTTTTACTTCTACTTCTGATATCAGAATTCAGAAGTGGAACTACAATGGAAATGAATTATAGTAGATTTGTTCTTCCTTATTTATTGCCTTTATTCAGGGCGGGGTGGACTACACATAATATTTTTTGTCAATAGGACGATTGAGATTTATTAGTGGAGATGCAGATTAAATCTCAATTATTCAATTAAACAGATATTTTTATCCTTTGGATTATATATTTGGAGAGATCATTGGATAAAAAAGACGCAATAATGTGTGTGCGTGTGTGTCTTTCAAGCGGATTAATTATATACACGAATTGCAGATTCCTCTGAAAGTGGCGGAACCACTTGACCACACAAAGTTGAATGGAAGGGAGCTAAGTTTATCGGGTGATCACCAATTTATTAACGTTGGCCTTGTTGTTACCCTTTGAAAAAGTTAGCCTCAAAGTACCAAAAACTGGGAAAAGCTATTCTTGAATGTTATTTCAATGGATGACATCAACCAGAAACTATTTTTTATTTTTTCGAATCATCTTAAAATAATATTTAATTTTATTCTTTTCATTGGTGAATTTTTTTGATTGCTCAAAAATCGAATTCATGATGGAGATGAAGGCTATCTGTCAAAACCGTTTCTCAAGGGCCTTTCCACAACACGGCTTCTCCAGACAAGCTCAGATAGTTCATGAGAACATTTGCAATACATTAAAGACGAGCAAAAGTTTGTATGGAGAGTTGGTCTTCTACTTGGATGGAGCTCACAATCCTGCGAGCATGGATGCTTGTGCGAAATGATTCTATGATGCCGTGAAAATAAACAAGAATCTACCATTATCTTGTTGTTCTAAAACTTCGAAAATGGAAGAAAATTATGGGAATGGATACATTCAGCATCAAAATGGTATAGAGATTCAAAAAATATCAAAGCAGGTAAAATTCATTAAAAACGATTTGAATTCGTGTTGTGGGTTCTATCAAAATGGATAGCTAATACTGATGTACAATATTTTTGTTGCAGATTCTTTTGTTTAATTGTGCGAAATCCAAAAAATTTTCTTTCACGGCTTGTTGGTACATGCGCTTCCTCAGGTATGGCTATTCATACAACAAAATGATAACAATTTTCCCCTTTCACCGTTTTGTTCCCATTTCATTGTTTTGTTCTATGTTTGTTAATTATGATTTGTTGTCACAGGCAAAATCTCTTTCCTCACCAGGTACAAATTTGTTAAAAGCCATTTTTGTCCCGAGTATTTCAAGATACAGTAAAGTTACTTCTGCGTCTTCCGCCGTTCCTCCAAATATTCATGCCAGGGATTTGTCATGGCAATTCAACCTTTAGAGAATATAGGAAAACATAGTTCATGGGAAACGTAATCTTGCTATTTAAATTGCTTCCAAAAATCTTAGGTACAGTTCGGTAATGTTTTTTAAGTATTATTCTTTTTTCTTTTTTAAAGCAAAAACAAAACAAAAAATAAAAATTACGTTTGTCTTGTGCTTAAAGAAATTACCTTTAAAAATAAGAAAAATATAAAAATGATTTTAAGTACTTCTAAAAAACCAAATATAGTTGCTTTCTATCTCCCGATTATTATATATAAAGATATCAACAAAATACGATCTCTCCGCCTAAGTAAAAATACATATTTAATTTTAAGTACTTAAAAAATCTTTGTAAAACATTATTTATTTATGTTATACCATCTTCGTGATACTTGCCAGAAGCCGAGCTTGGCAAGAGTTCCAAGATGCACACAGAAGAGCATTTGCCATAGCCCGAGTTCCGGTACAAGAACGTTTTTGATGGATGTTCGCCTTCTAGTGTAGCGATCCCAATATTGCTATTGACATTGAATTGGTTAAGGGATTGCGTTGGAGATAACCCTCGCCTCAAGATTCAACTTAATAATCCCGTAATCATCTTTAATAGCAAAAGTTAGTGTTTTCAGGCTACTTAATACCTGTAGAATGTTATTTTACAAGATCGATTTTTTGTTATAATTTTAGGCACTGTTTGGTAAATTTTTTTAATTAATCAAAAAGAACAAAAAAAATCAAAAAATCAAAAGCGTGTTTAATAATATGCTAATAGTTGCTATTGATCACTAATCAGTTGCATCTCAATCGTTGAAATCTTCTTGCCATTGATTTTGCAGGTTGTTGTTACTGGTTCATTGTATCTGGTTGGACATGTACTAAAGTTTCTATAAACTTCAAATTGAAGCTATCTCCAGCAAACGGATGATCATAGCATATTATTTTTTTCTTTTTTCTTTTTCATATTTTTCTTGAATAATTTGTTTATGCTTAGCATAAGTATTGAGGCGAATTCAATTCCGTGCATCGAATACTTAGATTTGATTATTTTTCCGATATAATATATGCACTTATCACATTCAATATCATGTGCGTTAAAGAAATAAGAAGAAGCGTAAGTAATTTGAAAGCTTGTTTTATTCATTTCAGTGATGAACGATGTAGATGTATATGATAATCATTTAGCTCAAGCTACTAGATTTACTTCCAACTGTTTGTTTGAATGCCATAAAGAGTTGTGGACTTGTATCTTTTATGGCCATTGTCGACAGTCAAAGTTGCAACTTGTATCTTGTGTCGCAGGGAATGCCGCGGTAGTTTGCGTAGAAACGGCTATTGGCATTGTTGAAAGCCTCTTCTCCCGCCAAGTCGTTCCAGTTTACAACTTTATCGAAGAGGTGCATGATTTTCTTGCTCTCCAAGATCTTATGCCATGAAATTAAACCGACCTTTTCACAAAACATTTTCTCCCATGAAGGAACAATCGGTTGCCAAATGCCAACTTAAATAAATAAATAAAGTTAAAATTTAGTAAAAATGAATCGATATGGGAACCAATAGATAGGAAACAAAATTTAAAAAAAAAAATAGTTATACAAATTCAATGAGCAATACTTGTGATCCCCGGTCTTATCCCCGAGTTAATTTAAAAATGCTAGCGATCCAAACTAATATAACATTTGTTGGAACAAAAGTAGAGATCGGGCTTTCTGTTTCTATTCCTAAAAAATGAAAATCTCATAACGAAAATGGAAATCTGGGAATGATTTTGTTCTATTCCCTTAAGTTAGTTCAAAATTTTGGGGAAAGATTAGAAACTGGTATTTTTGGTTCTCTTATTTCTACATCTGTTCCAGTAAAAGCTGCAAAGAGAGTTAAATAAAATAAGGAGATAGCATTAGGAGGAAAAAACTGCACATAATTATTGCCTTCAGAATTTTAAAGCCCCAACCTAAAAACTTCTAATGACATGTTTGGTTGGAGGTAATGTAATCGAATTCTGATGGAAGAGAATCAAAATTCAAATAGGCGTCCATTCAAAATTCAATTCAGTTCCATTGAAATGCGATTCCATTACCTCCAACCAAACAAATGCCGTAAGGGGTTGAAATATTGCATTCCAATCATCAACTGCAATTATGCTCAAATTTGAAAGATAATTTTGCAATTAAACACTGCTTCTCTTTGTTCTAAAGACATTGGGACAGGCTGGTGTTTAGCTACCAAGTCATAAGGCAAATTTCCTGTAAAATTTGTCAATGTACTGCAAATTTCTTGAATATTGTTCTCCTCATGCTCCTTCACATTTGTCAATGGAGTGCAAATTTCCTATCAAATTTAAAAATAAAAAAACAAAAACAAATTATAAGTAAATCACCAAATCATAAGGCAAAGAAGATTGAGTGATTTTCTGACCTTGTGATTGGTCTATGAATGTTCTTGTCAGAAATTCATTGGTTCTAAATAGCAAGAGTAGATTGAATTACATATGATAAAAAAAAAAAAAAAAGAAAAAAAAGAGAGTAGAGTGTTGATATTCACTCTTGACAATAATCTCTTATTAATCACACTTAAAGCTCTTATGTTGTTCCTCATTGTAGAAATCCAATAGGTCTAACTCATTCTCAAAAGACGTCATGTAAGATGAGGATTTCCCTATACTTTATATATAGCTTAGGATCAGATAACACAAGCTATGTGGGATTAAGCACTCATCCATACAAAAAAATAGAGAAATTAAAAAAAGAAGAAAAAGGCTATTGAACAAACAAAAATACAGTGCCTTCAGGTACGAGAGTATCTAATAAAAATACAAATAGTAGATATTTATTAACATTTCAAGGGAAAACAATATTTCGTTTCTTGAATGTGCTCCTAACTAATTGAGAAAGAAAGTGGAACATTTTTCTAGAGAACTGGAGAAACGATACCAGTTGATTTCGGAAAACTGAATTTTTATTGAACATGAAACTATAGAATTGGGCTCTATAGGTTGGAAATATCTCGACATAAATTTTTATTGCACTTTTGGGATTGTTGGAACCAATTTAAGGTACTCCTCCTCTCTTTTCTCTTTTCTATTAATGTTAATTCCATATGAATATATGATTTTTTGATGGGAAATTCAATTTGCAGGAAAAGGTAATAACAGTGAAACAGTAAAAGAAATAGAGAATTACCTGAAGTTGCAATTCCTCCATGTCTCTCTTCTTCTTATCTTTTCATCTTATTCTCTTCTTCAATATGGTATGAGAGCTCATGACTCGTCATTGAGCTTTGTTCCATAAATCATTCCGCTGCTACAATCTGGTCAAAACGCAGCACTGATTCTCAAGAAATCAGTCATGGCAAACATTCCACAAGAACTCAGTTTTCTTGCCTCAAACCTTAGTTCTCTAATCAATGTCAAGTTAGATACTACAAATTACATCATGTGGGAGTCACAAGTGATGAATGCTCTTGACACCAACAGTCTTCTTGACCTAGCTACTGGAAAAAAAACCTGTCTAGAACCTCAAGTGAAGAACTCTGAAGGTCAGACAATGGAGAATCCAGAGCATGCTAAATGGATTATGGTGGATAAACATCTCAGAACTTACATCATGAGTACCATCTCAAGAGCAGTCCTTCTACTGGTCAGAGAATTGCCTCACATCATGGATGTTCTGCAAATTTTGGAGAAAAGGTTTAATCCAGTCACCATGAGTCATGTGCACCAGTTAACTCACAGACTTCAAACCTTAACCAAAGGTACTAATACCATGCTTGAATACATCACTGAGACAAAGAATATTACAGAGTGTATTTTATCTGTCAAACCTACTGCCTTAGATGATTCAGATCTAGTGTATTACACCCTAAAAGGATTGCCTAAGGAGTATGACTCCATTAAAACCTACATTAGATCTAAGAAGAAGCCTATCTCCATTGATCAAGTCAACTCTAGACTGCTAGATGAAGAAGATCATGTTCAACCATCTATTACTGCAAATTTTCCTGAGGAGCAATTCACAGCTTATCAACAGAATAATAGAGGAAGGACTGATACTCGCAGAGGAAGATAGAGGTTTTATAATGACAGAGGTAGAGGAAGAATAAGTAATAGAGCAGGATATAATCATCAGAATTCCAATATATATAATCATCGGAATCTCAATTTGCACCAGAATATTCTGATAGACTTATATGCCAGATCTGTGGCAAACCCAATCATAATGCATTAGACTGCTGGTACATACATGATCAAGGTTATCAGGGTACTAAATCTCAACAAACTACATTCTCCCAGCCCCAAGCAAATAATGCTACCACATTTGAGCAAACCAGTACAGTGAATTGTCCAGGAGAATGGATGCTTGATTCAGGAGCAAACAACCAGATTATCAATGACTTGGCAAATCTGCAGTTGGCTCAATCATATCAAGGACCAGAGCAGGTTCATGTTGGAAATGGGAAAGGTTTGTCCATACAAAACTCTGGATTTGGTAAGCTTCACACCACTAAACATGATTTTCTTTTGAATCACATTCTTCATGTTCCATCAATTGCTTCTAATCTAATGTCAGTTCATAAATTCACAACTGATAATGATTGTTCCATTCTTTTTCATTCCAAGGGGTTTCAAATTCTGGACAATTCCACCAAGATGCTTATGTTTCAGGGCCCCTCTAAGCATGGACTCTACCCAGGGCAGTCACTCAACACCAAGTCCACTACTTCATTTCATTCAAATCATCACTCAAATCAAGTTGGTGCAACTGCTGTAGTGTTCAAAGAACCTCATCCACCACTATGGCATCTAAGATTAGGTTATCCCTCTATTGAAATTTACAACAACTTAGCAAAGTCTCTCCAAATTTCAGTTATTTCCAAAGACTGTGTATGTGTGCCTTGTGCCACAACCAAGAGCCACAAACTTCCCTTTCTAGTTTCATTGTCTAAAACAAATCATGAGTTTGAACTTGTGCATTCAGATGTATGGGGTCCATCCTCAATTCCATCATATAAAGGCTTTAGATATTATATTGTGTTCATTGATGATTTCTCAAGATTTTCATAGCTTTATCCTCTTAAACAAAAGTCTGAAGCCTACAAATCTTATGTCCACTTTACTACCATGGTCAAAACACAATTCAAAACTGATGTGCAGAAGTTTAGAACTGATAATGGAGGAGAATACCTAAGTCTAGAATTTGCAGCCTATCTTTCATCTCAAGGAACTAAGTATAAAAAATCTTGTCCTCACACACCTGAATGGAATGGATTGGTTGAAAGAAAACATAGACATCTTGTTGAAACAACTATAGCATTGTTACATCTTGTTCAGAGCATTTGCTAATGCCTCCACTGTTCCAATTCCTGATCGTTTTGCCGTTCAAAATTTTTGCATGCAAAAAGATGGGCTATTATTTTTTGGGATTTTATCGAAGGCCGAAGCTTATGTCAATTATTCAACTAAACAGATATTTTTATCCCTTAGATTATATATTTAGAGAGATCCTTGGACAGAAAAAATGCAATAATGTGTGTGTGTGTATTTCATGCAGATTAATTATATACACTAACTGTAGATTCCTTTTCAAACGACCAGAAACTGGGAAAAGCTATTCCCGAGTGTTAGTTCAAAGGCTGATGTAGACACTAAATTTTGACCGCCTCGCAAAAAAATTATACTTTATTTTTACCTTTATTTTATTTCCCTATTTATTTTTGTTTTGATTGTACCGCGTTTGTACGGTTTAATACCGCTAAATTAAGTTTTATTAATCTCTTAAGTAAATTAAATATTAGTAATTTATTTATTTATTTTATTTTTGTAGATTTTTCGAAGTGGAATAAAAACGCGTTAATTCGGAACAAAATGGATAAGAAACAGACGAGAACGAGAGAAGTCTGGACATATCACATTCAAAGGGGGTGGGGGGTTGTATAAAGGTCGCACGTGCGACCAAAAAACTGGTCGCACAAGCGACCAGATGCACTGGTCGCTGTGCGACCAGTGCTCTGGCCGCATATGCGACCAGCTGGGTAGAGAGCTCCTTTGGGTGCACCGAAATTTAGTGTACCCACCCCCTTTTTCTTACCTTTTCTCGGACGATTTTCGCATTGAAATTCCTATAAATAGATGAAGGCTCAGACAAGGAAGGGAAATTTTTTTGGGAAGGGAGAGGTGAAATCTGGAGAGAAATTTTGAAGAAAAGAATATTATTTTTATTTTATTGTAATTTTGAAGAAGAAGCAGAAAAAAAAATCTCCAAGAAAGTTGTAAATTTTCATCTGTTGTAAATCTTACTCTTATTTTTTAAATAAATTGTTATTATACTAAATTTTGATTTTTTTTGTAAATTAGATTTTTTTTCTCTTTATATTATTATTTATTTATTTATTTTTTTTTTTAATTTTTTTTTTGAGTAAATAAAACGAGGTGGAAATATCTCTACCTTCCATTGGAACGGTTTAGGTTTAGAAAGAAATTACTCCCCTCAAGGTGTGTGTGTGCGCGTGCGTGTGTGTGTATTACTTTAACTCGTATTAAATATAATGTGCTAACAAGATGAGGTGGAAAATTCTCAATCTTCCATTGGAACGGATTAAGTTTGGAAGGAAATTACTCCCCTCGATGCGTGTGAGTGTGTGGGCGCGTGTGTTTTATTTAATTTGTATTAAATATAATGTGCTAACAATACGAGGTGGAAAACTTCTGACCTTCCATTGGAACGGTTTAAATTTAGAAGGGAATTACTCCCCTCGATGCGTGTAAGTGTGTGCGTGCGTGTGTATGTTTTCTTTAATTCGTGTTGAATATAATTTACTGACAAGATAAGGTGAAAAATTCTCAACCTTCCATTGGAACGGTTTAGGTTTAGAAGGGAGATTACTTTCCTCGCTGTGTGTGTATATGTATGTGTGTGTGTAGGAGGAGGATTTCAAAATAAAATAAAAACATTCGGATTAAATTTTAATTGGACTAAATTGGATAAGGTACCGTCTTTGGACGGGTGTCTTGGGGTGCTTAACACCTTTCCCGAGCGTAACTGACCCCCGAACTCTTTAAACGAATCTCTGGTCGGACCATGTTATTTTGGAGTCAAAATTTTACTTAAACCATTTTTATAATTTTGTTTTCAAAAAGAAAAATCTGGTGACCTAACACAACATTTAAAGTCAATGCTAGGTGGCGACTCTTTTTTCTAAAACGGGCTTAAGTATTTTAATGAGAAAAAACGGTTACTAAACGCCATTCCTTCCCAGAATTTCCCATTCCATTCCATTCTTATCCCACTGTTGGAATGGAAACAGAAACGGTTACCAAACGCCACCTAAGTTTTCTATTTAAATTGCTTCCAAAAATCTTAGGTACAGTTTGGTAACGTTTTTTAAGTAACATTTTTTTAAAGCAAAATTAAAATTAAATTAAATTAAGTATAGAAATTAAAATAACATTTGTTTTGTGCTTAAAGAAATTACTTCTGACAATAAGGAAAATATAAAAATTATTTTAATTACTTCTTCTAAAAAGCCAAAAATAGTTGTTTTTTGTTTCTCGACTATTATATATGAAGATATTCAACGAAATATGATCTCTCCACTCAAGTAAAAATACGTATTTAATTTTAAGAAGTACTCAAAAATATCATTGCGAAACGTTATTCATTTATGTTATACCATCTTCGTGATACTTGCCAGAATCCAAGTTTAACAAGAGTTCCAAGATTTAGGTTAATAACCCTCACAATCCTCTTTCATAGCAAAAATTCATGTTTTTTAGGCTACTTAAAACCTCTAGAATATGTGCTTTTATGAGATTGGTTTTTGTTATAATTTTAGGCATTGTTTTAGTAACCCTTTTTTTTTTTTTTTTTTTTTTTTTTTTAATTATGTTTAAAATCAAAAAGGTTAATTGAACAAAAAAGTACTTTTTCCTGAAAGTCAAAAATTAAAATTCAAAAGCGTGTTTAATAATCTAAGGATTATATCTCAGTATTATTCCTCTAAGTAATCTCTTAATCCATGTTGAATCCACAATGCTTGTGTTATCTCATCCCGATCTATATATAAGTCTAGATACAATCCTCATTTTGGCATTTTTTGAGAGTGAGTTAAGTTAATTGGATTTCTACTTGGTATCAAAGCTAGGTTTGGGAAGAATCATTTGTCCTCGATTGTTTGAATGTGTTTCTTTTCTATTCTGTTTGTTTGATTGCATTACATGCAACGCTGGGTTGCACGTGAGGGTAGATGTTAGAATCCAATATCAAATTTGTGAAACTTCCTAGAGTAATATATATATGAAAGGAGTTACTTGGCTTGACACCTTATGGTTTTCGATTGGAACCTCCTAACATGGTGTAAGAGCTAGGCCTTTTGTTTTCAAAAAATCTTTAAAAAATTACCTAAGGGTGCATTAGTTATTTCTTGTTGTCAAGTGCTTACAATTATATTTACCGAACAATTGACATAATAGCTCATAAGTTTTTGATTTTCATAGCTGCTTTTACATATAATTACCATACAGTTGGTAAAAAATAAAAAAAAATCATCAAATCGGTTAAAATCTTTTTGCCATTGATTTTGCAGGTTCTTGTTACTAGTTCATTGCATCTGGTTGGAGATGAACAAAAGCTTCTAAGGAAATAATGTAGACTTCAAATTGAAACTCTCCAGCAAAAGGATGATCATAGCATATTCTTTTCTTTTCTTTTCATATTCTTCTTGAATAATTTGTTTCTACTTAACATACGTATTGAGGCGGATTCAATTCCATGCATTGAATACTTAGATTTGATTATTTACCCGATATAATATATGCACCTATCACATTCAATGTCATGTGAGTTAAAGAAAGAACAAGAAGCATAAGTAATTTGAAAGCTCGTTTATTTGATTCAATTACAGACTATTTAGATATTATATGATATTCACTTAGCTCAAGCTACTATATTTACTTCAACCAACCTCCAACTGTTTCTTTGAATGCCCCCAAAGAGTTGTGGACTTGTATGCCTATTGCCGACAGTCAAAGTTGGAAGCCTGATAGTGCTGCAACAATTGCCACATTGAGGGATTCTAATTCCCTAGTACACATAATTTAGCACATTTTTGGTGCATCCAGTATTTAACACATCGCACGCACTCAAAGATGCCATGTTCCCTATAGGTTTGAATATATTTACTGCAATAGTTGCACTTTGAGTCCCATTCGGGTTTGACAAAAGCAAGAGGATGGGGGTGGTAGTTGACATTGATGGTGTTACCGCACTTTAGATTTGCTCTTCGATCAAAATAGCAAAAGGGGTGAATGGATTGGTCGCACTCAATATAGTGGTAGAACCACTCTTGGGAATTCAACTTTTCCTCACAAATTTCACAGAAATACTCCTCGGGATGGTTCTTAAGAGGGCGATAGGTGAGCACAAAAGGGTGCTTATCATACCGGTTCTCAATGGTGTGTGGCAATTGGGCAAATAACGTGTTTATCGCAAAATTGCAATTCACGCACTTGTACTTACATAATGTTCCACAAAGAACTAGGGGATAATTGTTTAAGTCAGCTTCATGGGTGATGGTGGTTGGTAGAAAAGCACATTTAAGATCCAGATAGTAATTGTAGGTATTGCAGCAGTAGGTGAATCCATTGCACATTCTGTTGCAACATTCACACTAGAACAAACCAAAAAAACCAGTGCCCTAGGGTAGTAGCACGAGTGGGTGCTCTGGATGAAATGCATGTTTCAACTTAGTGGGTACGAAGGCGCAGTCTTGATGGAGGAAGTACTCACAAGGAACACAACCGTAGTATGGAGTTGATTTTGAGATGGTCTGCAAACATCTGTTGCAAAACCTTCTGTCACTACTAGTACTAGTAGTAGTATTCTTCTTGTGATGCATTCGTTTGGAACTTGATTCCTCCTTATTTGGGTGATTAAAAAGGATGAGCGGGTGTTCATAGTGACTGAAATGATTGATGATCTTATCGTCATCATGTTTTGTTGTCTTGGTGCCTTCGATTGTAATCCAACTTGATTCATCAGCCACTGGCAAGCGGACAAGTTTTGACTCTTTTGCTTTCCGTAAATAATCTGTTTATTGGAAGGAGAGAAAAATAGATACGTGTGAAGGAGAGAAAAATAGAGAAAAATAGAACGTTATAACAATTTAATCAATTGGAAGCAGAGAAAAATAGAGATGTGTGAAAGAGTTACCTTCAAAGGACCTTGAGATGAAATGCTCATTATGTTCAGTGTAACGACCTATTAAACATGATATTTAAATTCTTATTATGATGACCTATCAAGTCTCAAAATTTAAAAACATTGTAATAGTTTAGTCAATTGGAAGCAGAGAAAAATAGATATATGTGAAGGAGTTACCATGTGAGGACCTTGGCATGAAATCCGCTCTATGAGGAGTCGGATGACCTATTAAACACAATATTTAAATTCTTATTATCATGACCTATTAAGCCTCAAAATTGAAGAATGTTGTAATAGTTTAGTTAATTGGAGCAGAGAAAAATAGAAATATGTGAAGGAGTTACCTTTAAAAAACCTTGACATGGAATCCTCTTTATGACAAGTGTGATGACCTATTAAACATGATATTTAAATTCTTATTATGATGACCTATTAAGCCTCAAATTTAAGAATATTGTAATAGTTTAGTCAATTGAAAGCAGAGAAAAATGGAGTTGTGTGAAGGAGTTACCTTCAAAGGACCTTGACATGAAATTCTCTCTATGACGAGTGTGATGACCTATTAAACATGGTATTTAAATTCTTATTATGATAACCTATTAAACATGATGTTTAAATTCTTATTATGATAACCTATTAAGCCTCAAAATTTAAGAACATTGTAATAGTTTAGTCAATTGGAAGCAGAGAAAAATAGTATGTATAAAGGAGTTACCGTGGGAGGACCTTGGCATAAAATCCTCTCTATGATGAGTCTGATGACCTATTAAACATAATATTTAAATTCTTATTATGATGACCTATTAAGCTTCAAAATTTAAGGACATTGTAATAGTTTAGTCAATTGGAAGTAGAGAAAAGTAGGGTTATGTGAAGGAGTTACCAAGTTCAGGGCTTGACGTGAAATGCTGTCTATTCCCAATTGCACAATCCACATGTGCGAAGTATCGACATCCACCACAATAGTACAACCATATGCTTTTCTGCATGTAAAATTTGCATATGTCGCAACGAATATTGAAAATCGAATACTTGTCTGGAATGGAAAAGGCAAGAATAAGGGGGTGATCATCGTGAAGATCAGGGCGCTTGATGGTGGTCGGCAACAAAGCACATTCTTGATGAATCCAGAATTTATTACATGTGGTGCATAGATAGGAGCGGCCTTTACTATGTTTTGTGTTGCAACCACTACAAAGGAACAAGGCTTCCATGGATAGAATAGACAACAGGTGGTGGCGGCTTGGGTGCTCGAATTGGAGCAATTGCCCCATTGTCGATGGAACGGCACAAAATGGGTCAAGATCAAAGGAGCAGGAGTTACAATGATAGGTGAATTTCTTCAAGCTTTTGTTGCAGGCATGACAACTATCAGATGAGCTTTCATCGGCATTGGATGGTTCCGGAAGGAGGGTGAGAGTGTGATTGGGGTGCAATGGGTGTTCTTTAATCTCTGTTGGCAACTCACCGCACACCTTGTGGAGCTTGAATTCACAGCTATTGAGGCGGCAACTATACGAAGCATTGCCTGGTAAGATAGGTGTGTCACATCCGTTGCAGCACCAGATACTCTTTCCAACATCGTACTTATGTTCTTCAGTGTACATCAATGGATGAGGGTGGTGGCTAAAATGGCGCATCTCCATCCCCATCATTGATGGAAGGGCACAAAATGGGTCGAGGGCAAAGGAGCAGGATTCACAATTATATGTGAATTTCTTCCACCATCTGCCGCAGACAACACAAGAAAAAATTGATCTTTCATAGGAAGATTTTGGAAGGAGGGTGAGAAGGTGATTAGGGTGCAGTGGATGTTCTTTGATCTCTCTTGGCAACTCAGTGCACCACTTGTGAAGCTTGAACTTACAACCCTGAAGGCTGTAACTATACAAAGCATTGCCTGGTAAGATGGGTGTGTCACATCCGCTGCAGAACCAGACACTCTGGTTGACATCGTAATTATGTTCCTCAGTGTACATCAATGGATGAGGGTGGTGACTAAAATGACACATCTCCATCTCTCTCTCTCAATTGTTGTCTTGGGGCCTTCTGTTAGAAAAATAATTTAAAATTACTAAATTATTTTACTTAATAAAATCATTATCCATATATATTTATAATAAGGGTTTATACCGCTTATCTCCCCTGTCATTTTGTCCTAAACCAGATACTTCCCCTATCATTTTATAAATACCAGTCAACTCCATTGTCCACATTTTTCTTATAAAAAGACATAAATACCCTTTATTTTAAATTCTATTATATATATATATTTTTTAAATTCACTAAAATTCTTATTTTCAAAAATATATTTTGACCCCTATTTTTTTAAGTAATTTTTTAATGTTAATCAAAAAGTTAGGGCCAAAATGTATTTGTTTCTTTTTTCTTTTCCACCATCTTCATCCACTATGGACAACAGTTTAATTTTCATCCACCATCTCAGCCTTCTTTTACTGCCATCGAAAACAACCCAAACGCCACCGCTAAGGGATTCGAAAATACAGAAGGGGAATGGGTGTGGGGAGTGGAACCATGGAGGAGAAGAGACGAGAGATGAGAAAGAAGAGAGAGAGCCATCACCTGTAGGTTGGGAGTCGCCTTCGTCGGTGGGTTGGGAGTCGCTGTCACTGATAACGAGAAAAAATAACAAAAAATGGTGGGATGGATTTGAGATTGACTTTCCTTTTAGAGAGAGAAAATGGGGAATTGTAGAGAGAGAATGAAGAGGGAGGAGAAGGCAGTGGTGGGTGGTGATTTATAAATAAGAGACGACGACGACGATGATGAACCACCACCACAGCGCTAACGACCTACCACCACCGCCGCTTCAATGACGAATCACTACCACGCCCACCAAACCACAAACCCAGATCGATAGATCGACGATGATAGACGACGATGAACCACCATCGCCACTTGAAGCCAAAGGTCCTCGCGGAAAATTGACGAACGACTACCGCCAATCAACGGATCCAAAACAGAGATCGACCGGAGAGGGATGGATCTAGGCACGATCGACGAAGTTTCACGCACGATCTAGATCTGGGCACGATCGGTCGTTGAGTTCCACACTATCCCCTATAGTTTGGATCTTTTGGATTTCCACCCTAATAAGCTGAAGGGTAAAATTGACATTTTAAAATTCTGTTAACGGTGTTAAGGTTCAGTTTAGTTCAAGACCACAGGGGGCCAAAGTGCAATAGTCCAAACCATAGGGGCAAAGTGCGATAGGTGCAAACCACATGGGTAAAATGCAATGAACCCTAAACTTAAATGGTAATTTATTTATTTTAATTTCTAATTATTTAATTATTTTTAAATAGGTAAGGGTAAAATTGTCATTATAATAAAAAAATTATTATTTTTTTTATTTATAGGAGAGGTAAGTTATCTTTGACCAAAATGATAAGGTAGTTGATTGGTATTTGTAAAATAATAAGGGAGGTATTTGATTTAATGCAAAATGACAGGGGAGGTAAATTATATAACCTCTTTATAATAATTATATCTATATCTCTTAATTTCATGTTTATTATATATTATTATTGTAATTAAATTTATAAAAATTATTAAAATGACTTTATGAATTCTATTATAAATATATATGTTACAGATGATTGTTTTAATATTTAAATGTATAATTAGATAATTATAATATTATGAGTACTGAATATTATAATAACAGTTATTTAATTCATACGCATATATACGTGTGTGAGGTTCAAAGAATATGTTAAAGAGCGATATAGAAAAGAATAGAGAAAACTAAAGAAAATAGTTTTAATACTCCGTGTTGATGTTTAGAACATACACTATACCTTCAATTCTCATTTTCTTTGTAAAATGGTTTGTAATTCAACTTGATTCGTTGGCCACTGCTAGGGATGGTCATGGGCCGGGCCAGGCCGGGTTTTGACTAGGGTATTACACAAAAATATTAGGCCCTAACCCGGTCCGGCCCTACAAAAAAAAAATTAAGCTCAGGCCTGGCCCTACAAAAAAAAATTAAGTCCAGGGCCGGCCCTAGCCCGACCTTATAATTTTTTTTTTTAAATTTAAAAACTAAATACTAAAGTTACAAAATGATCCCTCAACTCTCTCTCTATGGAGAGGAATGAAACTAGAGTTTGCTAAATTATCTAGTTGAAATCGAAAATTACAAAATGATCCTTCAACTCTTTCTCTCTCTCTCTTTCTATATATATATATATTTTTTATATTTTTTAAAAAGTTCGGGCCGGGCCGGGCCGGCCCTAAACAAAAATGATCAAGCCCTAGCCCGGCCCTAAAAATGAATGGGCCTTAGTCTTTAGGCCCTAGCCTGGCCCATGGGCTCAAACACCAAGCTCAAGCCCTAAAAAAATAGGGCCGGGCTGGGCGGGCCGATCGGGCCTCCAGGCCCATGACCATCCCTATCCACTGCCAAGCAGATAAGTTCCGAATCTGACTGGTTAGTATCTTCTGCCTGCCTTATATTACCTGTTTCTTTCGAAAGAAGAAGAGGAAAAAATTAACACGATACTTAAATTTTAATTAAGACAACCTATTAATCCTCAAAATTTAAGAACATTATAATAGTTTAGTTAATTGGAAGCAAATAAAAATGGATGTGTGAAGAAGTTACCGCGTATCTCTGTATCCCAAATTACACATTGCAAATGTGCAAAGTACGAGCATTGAAAACAATGGTACAACCATTTGTCTTCTGGGATGCTAAAAAGGCAAATGTTGCAAGTAGTACCGAAAATCAAATATGGTTTCAGAATAGAAAAGTCAAGAACGAGGGAGTGATTGTGAAGATCAGGACGTTTGATGGTGGGTGGCAACAAAGCACAATCTCGGTGAATCCAGGATTCATCACATACAATGCACGCATAGGAGAGGCTTTTACTGTACATTGTTGTTCCACAACCAGTACAAGTGGACGAGGCCGACAACAATAGAGGAGTCAGTGGGTGGTGGCGGCTTGGGTGCTTGAACTGGAGCAATTGCCCCATTATCAATGGAAGGGCACAAAGTGGGTCAAGGGTAAAGGAGCAGGATTCGCAATTATATGAGAATTTCTTCCACCTTCTGCCGCAAGCAGCACAAGGGTAAGGTGAGCTTTCATGGGAAGGTTTTGGAAGGAGGGTGAGAGTGTGAATACGGTGCAGTGGGTGTTCTTTGATCTATGTTGGCAACTCGGTGCACACCTTGTGGAGCTTGAACTTACAGCTAATGAGGCGGTAAGATGGGTATGTCACACCCATCGCAGCACCAGACTCTCTCGTCAACGTTGTACTTTTGTTCCTTGGTGAACATCAATGGATGACCGTGATGGCTAAAATGATGCATCCCCATTATCGATGGAAAGGCACAAAATGGATCGTGGTGAAAGTTGCAGGATGTACAATGATAGAAGAATATGTTGCACTCTTTGTTGCAGACATTACAAATGCGAGATGAGTTTTTTGGAAAGATGATGAGAGGGTGATTGGGGTGCAGTGGGTGTTCTTCGATCTCCGTTGGCATCTCGGCGCACCCCTTGTGGAACTTGAACTTATACCAATAACGGCTGCAACTGTAGGAAGGATCACCCGGAGAGATGGGGAAGTAACACCCGTCGCACCAGACACTCTCGCCATCATTGTACTTTTGTTCCTTAGTGAACATCAATGGATGATCGTGTTGGCTAATATATTGGATCCCCATTATTGATGGAAGGGCAAAAAATACGTCGATATCGAAGGAGCAGGGTCACAATGATAGGTGAATTTCCTCCACCTTCTGTAACATGCTTCACAACAGTAAGATGATCTTTGATTAGATGGTTTTGGAAGGAGGGTGAGAGTGTGATTGGGGTGGAGTGGGTGTTCTTTGATCTCCGTTGGCAACTCGGCGCACACCTTGTGGAGCTTGAACTCACAGTCATGGAGGCTGCAACTGTAAGAAGGATTGCCTAGAGAGATGGGTAAGTCACACCCGTTACAGCACCAGACACTCTCGTTAACATCGTACTTCTGTTCCTCGGTGAACATCAATAGATGATGGTGGTGGCTAAAATGATGTTTCTCTATCTCCATCTCTCTCTCTCTCTCTCAATTGAAATGTTATCTGAATAAGTTGGATACAATCACAAAACAGACAGAGGAGTTGTCTTATACAATCACAAAGTAGAAAGAATAATTATTTGCCATTTTTCACACTTCACACTTCACCACTTATTCTTTACCATTCTTCACACACACTTCACCACTTATTCTTTGTCATTCTTTACACTTTTCCACCATGTATGCAATTTCTTAAAAGCTGAAATCACATTTTTTTTTTAATTTCTTTCTTTTTATAGTTGATATATTTATCAAATACTTGTAGATACAATAATCACATATAGTTGAAGCTATACTACATTTTCTTTGAGATCTTTATGTTGCTGGCCTACTTCTTCCGCAACATTTGGTTTAATGAGTAGTGCATGTTATCTGTAAAAATGCCAATAAATGTGAATCTCATGGTGGAATGATATGGAAAGTGTTTATTGCTCTTTCATGGCCGCCAAGTGTTCGATTTTTTTTTTGAATCGTAGTTTCATAGTTATTAAATGATGCTTGTAAAGATTACTTATGCTAGCATAGATTCTATAGAATTGAAATTGTTTAGAAAATAAGGTTGCATTTGGATGCACGTAATTGAAGCCTTAAGATAGGACTTTTCCTCACAATGACAAAGCAGATGGAATCATTCTTTCGCATTCTTCACACTCCACTGCTTATTCTTTGACATTCTTCACACTTTTCCACCATGAATGCAATGTAAATTGCAATATATATATACGCCTCTTTTTTAACTATATCAATGAATAGATGTCCATTCAAATTCAATTCTTCTTGAATAATTTGTTTCTGCAGAGCATAATTATTGAGGCGAATTCAATTTCGTGCATCAAATACTTAGATTAAATTATTTACCCGATATAATATATACACCTATTACTTTCAGTGTCATGTTAAAGAAAGAACAAGAAGCCTAAGTAATTTCAAAGCTCGTTTATTCAATTCAGTTACAAACTATATGTAGATATATATATGATAATCACTTAGCTCAAACTACTACATTTACTTCAATTGGTCTCCAACTGTTTATCCAATGCATCCAGTATTTAACACATTGCATGAACTCAGAGATGGGGGTGATTCTTCCTGCTTAGAATAGATTTACTACAAAAGTCATAATCTGAATCTAATATCCTTTCATAATGGATTGATTACTGCACGCTTTGTGTTGACAATTACTTATCGAAACATCTGTATTTGGATTGACAATTCTAATTTTCGAGTAATTTTCTGAATTGGGTTGATTTCTTCCTTGCTTTTGAAGCTTCATGTCCCCACTTTCATGGTACCACCACTTTCTGAAGCTATGGATGTTCTTCAGAAGAGAGTCGATGAACTAATGGTAATATATATAATAAAACATGACGTACATAAATTCTCTAAATAAATCACAACCGTTCTTTATCTCCTATATAAAAAATGGTTAAGATTGATTCTCTAGATCAACATAAATATAAATTCTATATTTATATTTTACCTTATATACCTTATACTTAATTGTGGAAAAAATATATTTTTGTATAATTGAAAAGAGAGAATGTATTTTTTTTTCTATATATAAATCTATAAAATAATCTATGGACATTAAATTTAGTAATAATATAGAAAATTATAAACATTAAATTTACAAAAATTAAATTAAAAAATAATATAAAAAAGAATATAATAAGGAAATTATGGATACTAAATTTATGAAAAATAAATTAAAAAGAATAATATAAAAGAGAAAATATAATGTACAAAAATTATGGATATTAAATTTAAAAAACAAATATAGAAATAATATATGGACGTTAAATTTAGTAATAATACAAAAATATTAAATTTATATAAATTAAAATAAAAGAAGAAATATAATATACAAAAATTATGAACACTAAATTCACGGAAGTTTTAGAAATCTTATTATAATATTGAAAGTGAAAGACAATACCTTGAAATGCATAGAGTTAAGTATTAGTCATTTCTTAAATCCTATATAAATGTGAAATGGATGGCTAAGATTAATTCCTTCCACCATTAATAATTTATTAATTTTATTAATGTGAAATTGATGGCCATAAATTTATCTAAGCCGAATTTGAATTTATACTTCATATCAAACCCTAAATTCCACATTATATATGTGGCAAAAATTGTGATTGGTCTTCCATGAAAAATCTATATAATAAATCAACTCATTTACATTCAGAGTTGTCGGATATCTCTAGATATTCATAGCCGTTAGATCAAAAATCACTTCAGAAGGGAGTTTGAAAATGTTCTACTGTAGCTATAGTAACTCTTGGGCGGGAAACATTTAAGGCCCTTGGATCTAACATCCGACGGTCCACATCAAACAACCATCTGATTCCTTTGTTCTTTCAAGACCAGTGCCCTCTCATTCTCTCTCACACTGTCACGTTCTCGCTTCTCTCTATCGCTCCTCTCTCTCACTCACACTTCGTCGCCGTCGCCACTATAGCTGGAGCACTGCGGTGCCCTCACCGTCTCTCTAGCCCTCACCATCGCCAGATCCTCAACGCTCCTAACCGACATCGATCGATCGGTCCTCTTCGCTCAATCTTCGATCGATCACCACCGCCGTCGCCGTCCATCACCAACGCTCTCTTCTCCACCCGTCAATTGAACTCACCGCCGGCCAGCTAGCTTCGATTCCTCGCCACCCGTCGCTACTCTTTCCATCTTCAAGGTTCGATGGCGTCCTCACCTCTAAAACACAACGGTGGTTTGAATCCAGGTTTTCTTTCTTCCTTTCTCTTCGTTGATCTGTTGAGTGCGTTTCTTTCAATTTTGATTTGGTTTTTTCTGAATTAATTTTTGTTCGTCTCATTTGATTCTCTATTCTCGATTTAGGTTTTTGTTCATCGCATTTGATTCTGTGTTTGATAACTGTTTCGGTCGTCTCCCTTCGCCAGTCGTCGAGTGTCCTGGATCCAGGTTTTTTCTCTCCCTCTCTCTCCTCGATCTGTTATATTTCTCCATCCTTTCATTTTTCATTCTGAGCACTTTGAATCTGAACTGTTTGATTTGGATTTGAATTTCAACTATTTCTTCGACTGTTTTTTTTTTTTTTTGCGATTTTTCTTTTTCAATTTCAGATTCTCCAATTGATGCTTGGACGGTGATCCCTGGAGCTGAAGCAATGTCGTTTCCTAATTATCAGACCCCTTTTCATGTATGTTTAACTAACCTCAACCCTAATTTCCGATTCAGTCTTGTCATGGTGAAATCCATTTTTCTTTTCATTTTCCAAAACTAGTCTACTCCCATGTTCTCTTTGATGACATTTGTTTAGGGTTTATTTAGATGCTGTTTGTTTAGTGTTTCAGTTCTTAGAAATTAGTCTACCTTTGTAGTGTTTATTTAGATGGCGTCTGTTTAGTGTTTCTGTTCTCAGAAAACTTGGAACATGAGCTATGGAATGGGTTTTACTTTTGGAATTTGATTTTCAATTCATACTTTGGAGCTATGAAATGGGTTTTACTTGAATTCAACTTGATCAAACACTTAACAAACGCAACCTGAGGCGTTTGTTTTAGTTTTCTGCTTCAGTTTTTTTGTCCCAAAATTTTTGTTTCCGCTTCTGTTCTAGAAAACATTTACGAGTTGCTGATAGAAATTTGTTCTAAAAATCTCTCAGGAAACACAACCTAAAAATATTTTTTTTTGGTTCCCAAAAATTCTATTTTTGTTCCCAGTTTTCGGGAACAAATGCCACCAAAGCTTTTTGTTCAGTTTATGATTCAATTTTTTATTTTGTTTATGATTCTGTTTTTTGTTTTGGTTTTGTTCCAATCTTTTTAGAAATCTGGGAACAGAAACACTAAACAAAAAGATATATAATGAGTAGGCCTTTTTAATTTCAGAATGCATCAATTGGAATTTTAGATGTTGTCACTGCGCTTTTACAAGTCCAAGCTCCAATTTGCTTTACAATTAGTTTATTGTAGCAGATTCAGCTGAATTTGAATTGAATAATTTGAATTTAAGCTTGATTTTTTTTCCTTCTAGGGATTGAAATTTCAGCAATGTTTACCAGCCCTCTGTTGATTTCACATCCAAAACCACAACCACCACCATATCTGAAATTCTCAATTCTCCAGCTTCTGATTTTTGATTTTTTTGTTGGTTCAAACTGATTTTTTTTTTTTTTTTTTGTGTGTATTCATTATAATTTTTTTTTATTTCCAGCTTCTCTTGCCGCCATGTATGTTTCTATTCCTCTTAAGTTTTGTTCTATTCCACTAGTTTTTTTTTTTTTTTTTAACATAGTTGATTTGTTTTGTTCGTTTTTAATTACCCTATTCCATTTAAATTTTGTTCATCTTTTTGTTTGTTTGGGTTGAAGATGAGACACAATATAAGCTATTATTGATTTCTTTGGGTTCTTTTATTATATAATAATGTGGATTTTATTTTCCTCATTGCTATTTTCATTTTGTAGTGAAGTGGGATGGAAATTCTATGGTTGGAGATAAAGAGTTCTATGCTTGGAGTATGAGTTGGATGAGGTAATTGCAGCAACACTTGATTTCTATTTATACATAGTGAATTTTGTTTCTTTTTGCTCCTTGCTCCTTGGTTTTGGTAGTGTGAAAATTGCAAAAACTGAATTTGTTTTGTTATAGAAATAACACATGGGGACCTTCATAATTTTTGTTTTCTTTTGATAATGTTTTTGCTATCAGTTTGTCGATTATCATATATTAATCATCTTCGGAGTTTGAGAGCAATTGCAGGTACTCCAATTGTATTTTTAAATTTTTATTTTCACTCTTAATTTGTTTGTTTTGTGTACATTAGTTTTTGATAACTGCAGTTTTTATTTAGTAAATAAGCATTTTTTTCTATTATTTTTTTTTGGGAGCAAAATGTAAATGGATATAAATTATTGGATTACCACTTCCAATGTGGGATTGTTGATTAATTTTATTTTGGATTAGGTTGGTATTTGTTGTTCCGTGTTTTCATTTTGCATGAAACCCATCTGATATGCTGGAGACAAAGGCAATAGAATAATTTCAATCGAGGTAATTATTCGGTCTCTTATTTGGGACTGAGATTTGGCGGGATATTTCAATTGGTAAATTATCCAACAGGTGGGTTTCGATGGCGTTCGGGCCCCAATCTGAGATGGCGTTCGTTTATTGTTTAACCCGCGTAATCTATTTGCTTGGATATTCCCCTGCTTCTGCTTCTATTTAGTTTAGTGTTTGTAACCGTGTTTCCCTGGCATATCTTTAGATAGTTGGACTCAATATTCTTCGTTTATCCTTTTTTTTTTTTAATTGCTTCTTCTGGAAGGTGGATGGAATGAACACGGCTTATTGTTTCTCCTAATGCTCACGGATCTCTCCCTCCCTCTCAAGAAATCATTCATCGGCTACAACATAAGGTCTTGCTTCCTCTGTTGTTGTTGTTGTCACCGTTGTCGTTGACGTCTCCCTTCGCCTTCAATTGTGTTCAGGTGTAAGACCTCGATTTCCCACGTATGTCATTTTATTTTCATTTTAGAGTATTTAAAAAAATTACGGGGTAAAAATTGAGTTAATTGAAAACCTAATTAAAAGTTTTTGGGTCAATTGAAAATTTAGAAACCTTTATTTTAAACTTTGGGATTTAAATTGTTACTTAAATTTCTAAACTAAAAATTTTAAGGGTTCAAATTGCGATTTAAGAAATTTGTAAATGATACATTGGACTTAAATAAGGATGTAAAGAAGTTAGGGGGAGACAAGAGTAATAAAATAAAAGATTTTTTAAACACATATATAACATATATGGTTGTGTGTGTGTGTGTTTGCCGGCCGAACGACGAACCGAAACAGAGAGAAGAAAGAGACCGGCGACATGGCAAGATCAGATCAAACATCCATCCACTTATTTCATGCATATAAATACCATGCACGAACATCATGAAGGAAGGAAGGAAATCTGAAGAAATTTCAAGAAAAAAATCTAAAGAGAGAGAGAGGGAGGATCGGAAGGGTGTCGTTGGGCATTCGTGATCGCCGGTAGAAGGGGATTCTATTCTGATCAGCCGACGATTGTGGGTTCTTCGGCGAACAGTATGTTTCGGTTATAGGGGTGTGTGTGTGTGTTCGATTCATTGTCAATGGTGTGGGATCGTCGCCGTCGCTCGGTGGGTGTGTGTAGGTAGTCGTGTGCATGTGCGTGTTCTGAGATTGTATGTATTTGTACTGTGTTTGATTGTGTGTGTGTGTGTGTTCGGATGACGGCGATCGTGTGTGTGTTTGTATGCATTTTGTTTGTCGTCGATGGTTGTCGGTGATCAGTGCCGTCGCCGCCTGTGGGTGCAGGTATCGTTGCTCTGTGTGTGTGTGTGTGTGTGTCGGCCGTCAATGGTATGGATGTGTGCGTCGTCAGTTTGGCTGGCGAGGGTGTGGGGGTGTCGTGTGGCCAGAGATAAGAGGGTGATTGGTGTAGGGACGGTCGGCGGTGGAACAGGAAACAGAACAGAGGCGGGGAACCGGAAGAAGAGGGAAAAATTTTTTTTTACAGAAATAACCCCCAAAAGAATCCAAAACCCGTCTCGCGACTCATGAACGATTCGGAACGGGTAACGTTTTTCGTTGAATTTATTTTAGTTCATAAAATTAAACTAACGCATCGAAAATTTCGTAGCGGGAATAGTAAATTTGGGAATGCAGTAACTTTTAACGAAATAAAAATCTACCAAATAATAATTTTACATAATAAAATGTGGAGAATAGGAAAATACGGAACATAGGGGCTGCATTTGCATAATTGGGTCATTTTTACCTAAAATATTAATTTAGACCCTGTCACTAATAGGTTCACAGGCACCGGAATAACGTTAGAGTAAAGTCGGTAAAAACTTTTGGGAGCGGATCACGAGGTGAGTGTACTGTCTTCTTACCAAACTATTTTTATATATATATGTATGATGAAATATTGGTTTACTTAAACTGTACAATTTTATAAATTATATGGATCAAGCAGGTATTTGGGTAAGTTGGTAAAATGAATTTTCGGAGAATTGTGTTGGTTTCTAAAAAGAAGGATTAAAAATAATTTTCATTGGATATGGGTAGTTTTGAAAAAAGAGTGAAAAATATATGATTTTCTAGAAACAAAGGTGGAAAAACAGTTTTTACTAAAATCGGTGGATTTTTGACAATATGGTGTGAAAATGTATTTCTTCCCGTAAAGGATGTGGATTTTTAACTATACTGATGATTTTGACGATGCCATAGCTGTTCTCCCCGAAAGGGGTGTGGTTTCTCCTCGAAAGGGGTATGGATTATATTTTTCCCCGTAAGGGGTGTGGATTATATTTCTCCCCAAAAGGGGTGTGGATATTTCGTGGGAAGGCATTCCTACGGATGTTACGATACCGTTGCAACTCCCGATCGTGAGGTTAAAACGATCACTATAGCTAACCAGTGTGTGTTGTAGTGGAAGTGGTGTGTTTGAGATGTGTGTTTGAGGTGTGTGTTTAAGATGTGGTGTTTACTTATATTGAGTGATTTATTATTTATTATGGTTATTAGTATGAGTTTATACTAGATGGAACTTATCTATATCGCTTAATTTTCACTGCTTATATACTTATGTTATATCCATATTTAATTATGGTAATATTTAGAATGCATTATTATCTTAAAAAAAATATTTTACTAAGAAGGCAGTACATTCGCAGGTACAACAGTTAGGAGTCGGTCCCTTACTGGCACTAGGTAGAGTCCGGTGATGGTGTAGTATGAAAATATTTTGGGAGGAGCTGTCTGAGGCGAATCTGTGAGAGCTTCATTCTTGCTATACCTTTGTTGTTACTATAATTCAGGGACGGGTGCGTCCCCAGTTGGAGATATTGTATATGGTCAGAATTTATGGTTGTATATTTTTGTATGCATTTTGTCGTTTTATTAGTGGGTTTGACGTTAACATGAGGTCATGTCGACGTCACGCTGGCCCCACAGTGACGGGTGTCCGGGGTGGGGTTTGACATCAAGTACATGATTGTCATCTAAAAAAAATCATTGATTTCAAAAGTACTAATCCAACATTAATGTCAACCCTATATTTGCCCTTTTGTTTTTGTCTATTTATGAATTTGGAAGATATTTGTTGTTGACATTTGACAATTTCAATTTTTCCTTAAAGGGAGTGGAGAAGCTAAGAGGTTTTCATCTTTTGTTAGAGAGGAGCATCTTCCACATTTACCAACTACTCTTGACTAGAACCCGTTGCCCATTACTCTCAAACCGAACACATACACCCTAACGTTTTGAATCTCAAGCGTTGAGGAGTCTCGAGTAAAAAAAATTGTGTTCTTATTGGTCTTAGTTATGGATAAGTAAATGTATCGATTGAATAGAAAATTGTTTAGATCTTGCTAGATATTAGCACTGTCTTTTTTCGAGCCAAACATGTGGATCTGGGGATCAATGATGATTATTGGAACAATTCTAAGGTTCTAATAATGAAATTTTCTCTACATTTATTACACTTCATAAATGAATATCTAATTAGATATATTGATATTTTTTGTTTTTGTATGAAGATTTACTATCAAGATTATGGATTCACTCTCGTCTTTGCCGGTGACAGTATGTCTCGACTAAAACACAATATAAGATGTTCTTTCTAATCGCTATTTTGTCTCGATTGGATTTCGTGTTTCAATCCCATGAAACTAAATGTCACCTAAAGATCAATTATCTTTAACCCTTTCATTTGTGATTTCACCTTTATGACTTTAAACATTTAGTCTTGATTGATAGTTACTATTGATGCTTAATTGTTATTTTTTACTGTTCAAATGAAATAAGTATAGTCTTGATTGTTGCTTATTATTACTGAAATAACGATTATTGATGTTGAATTGTTAGTTATTATTAAAGGATAATATAGTGCATGAAGGTTTTCACCATTACGGGGGTGGTCCGATGTATATACAGAAGATATTATATTAATTTTTTTTAAGACCAGTGTCATGAGGTACAAGTTTTTGTTACTATTGTACTTGATTGTTATTGTTTGTGTTTATGGTATTGTGTTATTGTGGTTGGATAAAACAGTTGTGTAGTATTATATAAACATAGAAGATTATATCAATTTTTTTATTTTTTTTGTTTTACACCTGTACCTCCAGGCACGGGTTATCGCCATTCCTCTCTCTTATTGAACAAGTTGCTCCTGTTGTGTTCATTTCTATATTGTTCCTGTTGTGTTCATTTCTATATTCTATTTTTATTTTAATTTCTGTTTATGTTTATATTTGGGCTAACAAAAATTAGAAATGTTTTTAGTTTGTGTTTGTGTTTTTTTGTTATATTTATGCTTTTTTAAAAATTAAAAATGTTTATATTTGTGTTTTTTAGAAATTGAAAATGTCTTTAGTTATATTTATACTTTTTGGGATTATTTTTTAGAGATATACCTGTTCTTATTTCCGTTCTTGTTCCTGTTTCTATTCTTAATAAGCAGTTTCGTGTATTTGAAGCAGCACTACAGGATTTTACAATTATTCCTAAATGATTTCAGTTAGTAATATTACTAAGCTAATAATTTTTTATTATTATTGTTTATAAGAAATTCCCTTAAAAATTAGATCTTTAATAAGATAATTATTTTTTTACCATTTTATGTTTAAATCGAAACATTTTGCCATAAGTTTTGTTGGTAAGAGTATTGTGAATTTGTGATGGATTTTGCAGAAATATGGGAACAACCTTTTGATACTGGCTATGTGCAGGTACAAGTTCAATATTATGTTTTGGATGTTGAAATGTGGAAACAAACATGCCGACAGTATTCCCGTTCGATATCAAATGGTTAATGTTCCTGTTTATGCTATGTTCCCTATTTTTGTTTCTGTTTCTGTTTTTTTGTTTCTGATCCTATTTTTGTTTTTGTTCTCTGTTTTTGTTTTTGATCCTAAATGTGTTTGTTTTTTTAAATACAAAACTATTTGTCGTTTGTTGTGAACTCAGATTTTTGTTTAGTTGATTTATGTTGTGTTCCCTGTTTTTGTTTTTGTTTTTGTTTTTTGTGTGTGTCCTTTGTCATGTTGTTGAAAACATATTATTTCAATGTTCTTTTTATTTATTTATTTTCTGTTCTATTGTAGAATTAGAGGGAAGAGAGACAAGCTAGCGAAGAGGGAGGGAAGCGGCTGTAGAATCAGGTTAAAATAGCAAAACAAATTGTTGGTTTGAATAGCAAAACAAATTGATATAATTGTCCCAAATGATGATGTATGTTTTACGCCCATGCCTTCAGGCACGGGTTATACACTAGTAAATAAATAAATTATTAAGCCTATTAGTTTTGTGTTTCTATTCCCATGTTTCTATTTTTGTTCCTTGAAAAACTTGAGCCGAAAAATAAATTTATGTTCGTAATACTTTATTTAAAATAAGTTAATATTTATTAGATGTAATTTTGGAAGAAAAAAAAAATTGTTGTTGTAATTTTGATTTTTTTTTTTGAAAAATCGTTTGTTGGTATATAAAGACATTTATAATTAATTTTTTGTTTGTGGGTGTATAAAGATTTATATAATTATATTTTTGTTTGTGTTCGTATAGGCGTTTATATAATTATATTTTATGTTTGTATTCGTATAAAGGTTTACATAATTATATTTTTATTTGCGAAATTGTAAAAGTGTATATAATTATATTTTTTGTTAGGAATGTCTAAAGATATATATAATTACATCTTTGTTTGGAGAGATCGTGAAAAAAATAAAAAAATAAACTAACCAAATCAAATAAGTAAAATTGAAAAAATAGATTTATTTTTTTATTATAGTACAAATATAAAAAATGAATATGCAATCGCACAGTTTTTTCAAATTAACATTATGTTTAATTAAGATTTTATCATTTCAACAAACACTAAACAATATTCTCAATTTAAACTTATAAAATTAAAATGTTCGTAATGTTAATCAAAAACAAATATTACAATAAAAAAAATCTTAAATATTTCTGATGATCTCAATAATTCATAATTAACTCACATAAATAATATAAAAAAATATAGCTAATACAAAATTAAATTTATTCGATTAACTAAAATACTCATTTAAATTATTCTAAGTTCTGCGCTTAGCGCGAGCCTAAAACTAGTAATATATAGATATCAAAGTTAATAATGATACTAAAATATTAAATTTACAGAAAATATGTTAAATTTATTAATAATAATGAACCATTAAATTAATAAAAATTAGAATAAAGAAATAATGCAAAGAGAAATATAATATACATAAATGAACAAATATAAAAAAAATATTATATGGACATTAAATTTAATAATAATACTAAAACATTAAATTCATAGAAATTAAATTAAAGAAATATTTAAATCTAGACATATAATATACATAAATTATGAATATTAAATTGACAAAAATTATAGAACTAATATATGAAAATTAAATTTAATAATAATATTGAAATATTAAATTTATAAAAATTACAGAAATAATATATGAACATTAAATTTAATAATAATACTAAAATATCAAATTTATAGAAATTAAATTAAAAAAATAATATCAGAGAAGGAATATAATATAAGGAACTTATGGAAATTAACTTTATAGAAATTACAAAAATAATATATGCTTATTAAATTTAATAATAATACTAAATTATTAAATTTACAGAAATTAAATAAAATAAATAGTATAAAAATGAAATATAATATACATAAACTACGGACATTAAATTTACAAAAATTATAGAAATAATATATCGACATTAGTAATAATATTGAAATATTAAATTTATAAAAATTAAATTAAAGAAATAATATAAAAGACCAAATATAATATAAGAAAATTATAAAAATAAGATATGGATATCAAATTTAGTAATAATAAAGTTAACGAATTTTAAATTAAAAAATAATATAAAGAGAAAATATAATATACATAAATTATGGACATTAAATTTATAAAAAATTATAAAAATAATATATGGATGTTAAATTAATAATACTAAACATTAATTTAATTTAATTATATTATATTATGTTCAAATTTTTTTACAAGGCACAGGTAATCCGCTAGTAATAGTATATGTCATAAAAGTTCTGACAAAAATTTTCAATTGATTGTCAGTTGCCTAACACAACCCTTCTCTTTTACTCGGGCTTGAGACCGGCTGTGTGTAAAGAATAAAGCATAGAACACCCACAGACGGGGTTAATAATAGTGTATATATATATACCCTTCTACGTTGGTTATGGTGTGAAAATAAATTATAGTATATTTGTTCTTTCTTATTTATTGACTCTAATCAGGATAGTGTGGGTTGCACATAATATTTTTTTTCAATAGGATGATTGAGATGTATTAGTGGAGATGCAAATTAAATCTCAGTTAGTCAATTAAGCATATATTTTCATCCCTCAGATTATATATTTAGAGAGATCCTCGGATAGAAAAGACGCAATAATGTGTATTAATATTTTGCAAGTGGATTAATTATGTAAACTAACTGTAAATTCTTCTGAAAATGGCTCAACCACTTTCAACCAGAAGAGAGCTAAGTTTATCGGGTGATTACCAATTCATTAACACTGCCCTTGCTTTTACACTTTGCCAAAGTTGGCTTCAAAGTACCGGAAAGTCAGAAAATCTGTTTTCAAATGTTAGTTCAATGACTGACACCAACAAACAAAAAAAACTTATTTTATATATATATATATATATATATATATATATATATATATATATACTTTTTTTTCCTTAGATTTTAAAAAAAAATCTATATGTCTTTGGTTTCATTGCTTATTGTTTTGTCTTGTTTAATAATGTTGTCCACTCTAGTAAGTTTTACAGTCTCAACGAATCAGAAATTTCTCAAACTCATGCATTTACCTTTTTAGTTACAAATCAACGTTTTGGGGCTACAATGGAATTCGCTCAAAAGCATATTGGTTTTAGGTAAGTATCTAAAGCATTCTCCGACTAGAGAGGTCATTTTTGGAGGATGGTTAAAAGGTAATTAACTCTAAACAAAATGACGAATGCTCTTATTTTGGGTCCTTTTCAATTCAGTCCTTCCAAGTTTGCAAGATTAGCAAGATTTAAGCCTTATATTACATGGATCGTGGTGCAGGCGTATCTTTTTTTTCTTTTAGTTTGACGCTAAGGTATATCTGACCCAACTTACAGGCACCTCGATTGATCATTTCACCGGATGATCTTAAGAACACACTTATCCATATCAGTTTAATGTATTCAAGATTAAAATACAAGATTTAATTCCTAAAGTATTCTCTAATAAAGTCGAAGCCCAAATGACAAGAAAATGAGCTAATCAGACTAAGACCTCTTGCTTGCAGTCGGTTCGATTGCTTGATAATTTTTTTATTATGGTTTAGAGTTTGATTGTTTGATAATTTTTTTTTATTGTGGTTTAGGGTTCGTTTTTTATTTCTAGGACCAAAATAGATTCTATTGTTATCAAACGCGATTCTGTTCCTAAATCAAAATAGAATTATATTGTTACCAAACGCACTCCCAGGAAGAAAATAGAATTTTCATCCTATTTCATTTCATCACATCCCATTCCATGGGATGAGTTACCAAACGGGCTCTAACACCGATCCTTGCCAACCGGACTTGGACCTTGGGCTGCAGCCGGTTGATCAAAAGCAGCTCCAGCAATTCACGGTTCTAAAATCCCCGAGAGTAGAAACAATTTCAACAAAATATCGATTTTAATCGCCGAACAGCAAACGCCAACATAAGGTTTAAGCAGGGTTTTACAATCTGCCGGCTCTAGTCCATTTGTTTGATTTCATGAAGTGTACCGTATTTCTTCATCAACCCATTCACTCGAAGAGCGTCACTGCAAATTCCCTTAAACCCTTCTTCCTCCATTTCCTTATCAGTTTCTCTCGCAAATTTTTTCAGACAATTTGATGTCCAATACCTTGCCCCCCATTTCGCTCGGTATAAAACTCGACCACCTGGTTCGATTCGATAAACCCGCGATTGTTCTTCTAAAACTATCTAAGAAATCCCCAGTTATGTGGAGAAATTTCGCCAGAAAAGCCTGTTCAAGAACATTAGTAAGATTTTCCCTCAATCCACACTCTCTCAATCGTGCTTACAGTTTCATTGGACTTTCCCAGGATTCAATTTTCCCTGAAAACCTTAATATTAGGTCGCTGGACCTCAATTCTTGCTCGAACTTCGGTTCTTCCGAGCTGGGTTTTCTTCGTAATGGCGAATCCTTAACCAGGGATGAATTTGCCGGTTGCCCGAAAAACCAATTGAATGTTTCTGGGTTGTTCCCTAAAAGCTATGCGAGTGTAGCTGAAGCAGTAGCGATAGCACCCCCCACTGACGCCGCAGAAGAAGCGTCGGTTGCCGATGAAATTCAGGAGCTGTTGGAGGAAATGGCGAAGGAAGAGAAGAGGCAGGTTCGACTCCAGCATAAGGAGCAGAGAGTGAGGAGGGGAATGGGAAAAGGGAAGTATCAAATGCTTAGGAGGAGGCAGGTGAAGGTTGAAACAGAGGCCTGGGAACAGGCAGCAAAGGAGTATAGGGAGCTTTTAGCGGATATGTGTGAGCATAAACTGGCACCAAATTTGCCATATATGAAGTCTCTTTTCCTTGGTTGGTTTGAGCCTTTACGAGATAAGATTGCTGAAGAACAGGAAAAGTATAGGGCAGGGAAGAATAGAACAGCATATGCTCCTTATTTTGAGCAGTTACCAGCGGATATGATGACGGTTATTACTATGCATAAGCTGATGGCAATGTTGATGACTGGAGGTGAACATGGCAGCGTCAGGGTAGTGCAGGCTGCTTGCGCGATTGGTGAAGCCATTGAAAACGAGGTGGGTGAGCTTGAATTTTACCCTTTCTCTTGTTCCTGCTTGTTTTGATTTTAACCGTTTGGTGGATTATCTTCTCTTATGTAGTAGAACCGTTGTTGGAAACAACGTCACTATATACGGGGGTTAGGCTGCGTACATTTGACCCTCCCCGAATATGCAATAGTGGGAGCTTTCGTGCACTAGGCTGCCCTTTATGTAGTAGAATCCGTGTTCTTCATGTTATTTAGTGCGATAATTTGCATTTTTCCTCCTTAAAGTCAGTATCAAAGGGCTAACTATAGTTTAGGAATTTAATGAATAAATGGTGCATCGAGATAATGTACATAATCAATATTGTTAAGCCTACCTCAAATGTGTAAGGAGTAATGTAATTCTATTTCAAGGTGCCGGGAGGACAAAGAAGGGTAAAAAAGTATGTAAACTAAGGCCAAAAGAAAGGAACCGACTTGAGAAGTGATTTCTGCTTCATTGTTTATGTGAACTAATGCCAAAAGAAAGGAACTGACTTGAGAAGTGATTTCCTCTTCATCGTTTCCTTTCTTTGTTCCTTTTTTGTCCGGGTGTTTTATTGCCATCAACACTAAATTTCGCGGCTCTCTATTCATCCAACTTGCTTGTTATAGTAATTTTGTCAGAAGTACAAAGTTACTGCACTACACAGCAATATTTTATATGAAAATCACTTTTTAACTGCACTATTTTAAATGGAAAATATGAAATGATTTTCATTCAGAGCAATGAATTTTGACTTCTGAAAAAATTTATTGTAGTGCGTGGATTGCATGTTCAAAATTTTTAAGTTTTTAGACTGTTCACCAAGAACCTCTATTTCTTTAGAAGCACTATAGAAAATAACTGTTTTCACTGAAGTACATGAAAATCACTGTAGTATTTTACATGAAAATCACTTCTTCACTGCAATATTTTACATGGAAAATATGAAATGATTTTCATTTAGTGCAATGAATTTAGACTTCTGAAAAAATTGTTGTAGCGCATGGATTGCATGTGCATAATTTTTAAGTTTTTAGATTGTTCGCCAAGAACCCTAATCACTATACAAAATAACGGTTTCTGAGCTAACTCTTATTCTTTCTTCCTCCCTTCACCCCTATCTAGATTGAATGCTGATTGAGTTACTATTTCCGCTGTGGATCAGGTTAGGATATACAAGTTTTTGGAGAAAACGAAGAAGAAAAAAGTGGACAAAGATTCAAAGAGTGACGAGGATGAATCTGATGCTGTTGTTGTTCAGGAACAAGATAAACTACGAAAAAAAGTCACTAATTTGATGAAAAAGAATAAGCTGCAGGTTGTGAACCAGATTGTGAAGGGACAGTCTGAATCAACACCCTGGAGACCAGCGATTAAAGCTAAGGTTTGAACAACTCTGCGAATCAAATGGTTATAAGGGTTGGTCGCCTAATCTTATTTGTATATATAATCTTTCAACGTACCCTTTCGTCTTTCAGGTTGGTAGCCGGCTAATTGAATTGATTCTACAAACAGCCTATATTCAGCCTCCGGTTAATCAGTTAGCAGATGATCCCCCAGATATCCGACCAGCGTTTGTACACGCATGCAAGTATGTAATGAACGAATTAAAGCAATGATTAATTCACCCGTTTCATCATTAGATTATGTTGAATCCCACATTGATGTTGGGCCCCACGATATCCGTTCGCAGTGGTTTGTCAAAGTCCGCCCTGCGCGTGAGGAAGCGTATTGAATCCCATATCGCGTCTGTTACCTGATCCTGAACTATATATAAAGCCTAGGGTAATCCTCCTCTTACAAGAGGTCTTTTGAGAGTGAGTTAGGTCAATTGGGTTTCTACATGGTATAAGGGCCATGACTCTTGTCTGATGTTGGGTGTGTTGAATCCTACATCGATGTAGGGTCCCCCGATATTTGTTCGCAGTGGTTTGTCAAAAAGTCCACCCTGTTTGTGAGGGGGCGTGTTAATTCCCACTTCGCTTGTGTTACCTGATCCTAAACCATATATAAAGCCTAGGGTAATTCTCCTCTTGCAAGACGTCTTTTGAGAGTGAGTTAGATCCATTGGATTTCTATAGATTACCTTGAGTTGTTTTCATTAGTATTCTTTTTCGTCCATTTCGTTTTGTTTTTTTGTTTTTTGTTTTTTGTTTTTGCCTTCCTTTCATTTATTTTAAATCTTTTATGTAGGAGTTCTGGAAAAAGATATGGTATCATTCAATGTGATCCACTTGTTCGCAAAGGTCTTGAGAGAACAGTGAGTAAATGCATATTCTCCTTTTAACTATTTTCGCACAAAATTTGCATATTCTCCTTTTAACTATTTTCGCACGAAATTCTATAATCTTCAGAATACTCGATTTATTGAACAAGCCCCCCGCGCCCCCCCCCCCCCCCCAACCCAAAAAAAAAATAAAAAATAAAAAATAATTCTGCCTTGTCTTCTAAATAAATATTTTGGAATTATAAACTTCGGAGGTTGCTTGTACGATCATGTGAAATTCTTTTTTTTTTGGCTTACTTTTCAACGCTATCCCCATACCCCTTCCTCTATGTCTGCGTATCTGTAAAATTTGGTTGTACGATTTCTCTTTTTTTAACAGGCAAGGCACATGGTGGTACCTTATATGCCCATGTTAATTCCACCAATAAAGTGGACGGGGTATTGATACTCTCTCTCTCTCTCTCTCTCTCATGTCATTGCTGCTCAGACGTACATTTAAAATTTCTTTGTTTTTCTCTGGCGTTCTTTTGATGATCTGCAGTTATGAGAAGGGAGGACACCTGTTTTTACCATCCTATGTCATGCGTACGCATGGAGCTAGGCAACAACGTGAAGCAGTTAAAAGGGTCCCTAGACAGCAACTAGAACCGGTTTTTGAGGTTTGTAACTTTTGAATACAAACCTAATGCGGTTCATTGTTGGATTAGGGTGGGGTGATAACATCTAAATTCCGTTGTTTTCTTTTTCCTTGGTTAGGCTTTGGATACGCTTGGGAGTACCAAATGGAGGGTGAATAAGAGGGTACTTAGTGTCATTGATAGAATTTGGGCTAATGGAGGCCGTCTTGGCGATTTGGTGGATCGCAATGATGTGGGTGATGTCATTTCCAGATTGATTATGTTTCAAATTCTTTGTTTTTGAGAACAAAAAATTGAACTGTTTCAAATTCTTTGTTTTTGAGAACAAAAAATTGAACTGTTTTTACTTCAATGGAACTCAAAAACTATTTTACAAAACAATTTTCAAAAAATGTTCTTGAAAGCTATTTTCAAACTTCTCGGAAAATGGTTTTCGGGTTCTGAACCAAATTGGTGCTAATTGATTTCTTCAGAAAAGCATCTGTTTTATTCGCTCGTAAAATGCAGATTCCTTTACTAGATCAACCAGATACGGAAGATGTAGAGCTAATCAAGAAGTGGAAGTGGAAAGTTAGATCCTTGAAAAAGGAAAACCAAGAGAGACATTCATTGCGTTGTGATGTAGAACTCAAACTTGCAGTAAGACCCCTAATTACTCGTTCTAACATTAGAAGTGGATCATTTGGGTTGGAGCTATCTCAACTCTTGTTTACTGTGGAGCAGGTAGCACGAAAAATGAAAGCCGAAGAAGGCTTCTTCTATCCACATAACGTTGACTTTCGAGGGCGTGCTTACCCCATGCATCCACACTTGAATCATCTCGGTTCTGACATGTGTCGGGGTATTCTGGAGTTTGCAGAGGGACGTCCTCTTGGAAAGTCAGGCTTGTGCTGGCTGAAAATACACTTGGCAAATCTATATGCTGGTGGCGTGGACAAATTATCGCACGAGGGTAGATTAGCATTTACGGAGAATCACCTGGAGGATATATTTGATTCCGCAGACAGACCACTTGAAGGGCGGCGTTGGTGGTTAAACGCAGAAGATCCATTTCAGTGCTTGGCTGTATGCATTAATCTTTCTGAAGCTTTGAGAAATTCATCGCCTGAGACGAAAATTTCCCATATTCCTGTACACCAGGTACTACCTTTTTTTAAAAAAAAAATAATTTTTTTGATCCAGGTTGTACTTTAGTAGTATGCTCAGGGGAATGGATGGATGGATGAGATTGGATGATAGAAGTTTTTTTAGGGGAAGATTCTTGCCCAAAATTTTCTAACCCCCAATTCTAAGACGGTTAAATTAAATTATATTTTGTACTCTTTAAATTTTATATTTGTATTTAATTGACCATTTTTTTTATTTACTATATTTTTACACTTATAAATTAGAAATCAATATAGTGTCTTTAGGCAAGGGATCCCTAGTCTATTCATATTTCTTGTTGGCTTTCATGTTTCTGTCTACTAATTTTGAGGATTTCAAATTCCATGCCGCGGTGATGTATTTTTTCATGCTAACAAATTCTAGCATGAACTTGATACAAATATACGTCCCGTTTGCTTCCTCCATTTTCGTAGGTAAAATAAATTAAACCCGTTGTTTAGGTTGCTGCTTTCCGCCTTGTTGGGTAGGTGGGTTTATGGCGTCAATCTTTATTCCCGTTCAAGGGATATATCAGTTGTCACTTCATGTTCTAATGGGATTGTTTGTGTTTTTAGTTTCCTTTCTTGTGTTCTTCTTCTGATCTTCCACACCCTGTCTTTTCTTGTTTATCTTTTTGCAGGATGGTTCTTGCAATGGCTTGCAACACTATGCTGCCCTTGGAAGAGACAAGGTAATGATTTTTTTTTTTTGCCCTAATTAAATTTAATTGCTCAGTTCTCATCTACCATGATTATTTCTTCTTTTCTCATTAAAATAAAAAATAAAAAATCTTTCAGTTGGGAGCAGCTTCTGTCAATTTGATCGCGGGGGAAAAACCTGCCGATGTTTACTCGGGGATAGCTGCAAGGTGAGCTACTTCCCTATGGATGTTGGATTAGAGTTATGTGAACGTTATGTCTCAAGTTTCTTTCCTTCTCTCCTCTCTTTTATTTCCATCTCATCTTTAATGCATTTTTCCGTGCATGTGTTGTTTTCCTCCCTCTCTCTCTCTCTTTTTTTTTTTTCCCGGGGTGGGTTTGTCTTTATTCAAATCGGATGCTATAAGTAAAAAACTTATCAACTGTTTGAGGGTGTGTTTGGATGTCATATTTGAGGAAGAAAATTGATTTCGGGAAGAGACAGTAAATTTTTTGTTGAATCCCACATACCTGATCCTGAGCTACATATAAAGCCTAGGGTAATCCTCATCTTACAAGGCGTCTTTTGAGAATGAGTTAGGCCTATTGGGTTTTCTACATGATATCAGAGTTATGACTCTTATCTGATGTTGGGTGTGTTGAAACCCACATCGATGTTGGGCCTCCCAATATCTATTTGCAGTGGTTTGTCAAAAAGTCCATCCTACGTGTGAGGGGACATGTTAAATCACACATCGATATTTGGGCCATTTGCCTGATATCCGTTCGCAGTGGTTGGTCAAAGTCCACCCTGCACGTGAGGGGGCGTCTTGAATCCCACATCACTTGTGTTACTTGATTGTGAGCTACATATAAAGCCTAGGGTAATCCTCTTCTTACAAGACGTGTTTTGAGAGTGAGTTAGGCCCATTGGCTTCCTAATGGTTTGTGAAAAAGATACTAAAGCTGAAGTGGAAGGTGTGTTACCTTTAACAAGAGACGTATCTCTAGAGCCATGGAAGGATGACGTGCCTCACCAATGCAAAATGTGAAAAGGTATAATAAAATTAAGGAATTATGCTCGTCCCTTGGGACTCTGTTTGATAAATTGTGTTTCATGGATTACGAGTGGGCATTTCTGTAGCTTCTCATATATCTTGTAAGCATTTATATATATAGTACCAACCCCGCTGCAGCTAGGTTCTCTCTTTATCCATTTTACCGTTCTTTTTGCCTCTCTATTGCTAGAACTATTCCTTAGACGGTGTTACATCAACGACATGAATAGTTTCTTGGTTATTTTCATGCTAGTCATTGGTTATTGTCAGCCTCATGTAATTCTATAACTGATATTGCAATGCCCATAAGCTGGTTTTTTTATTTTTTGGGGGACAGAGTTCATGATATTATGACAAGAGATGCAGAGAAGGATCCTTCTGTTTTTCCAGAAGCAGTACATGCCAGGATTTTAGTTAATCAGGTTTGCTTGCATATCTCGTGTTTTCTTGTTCACATTTTCAGATCCATTGCCAATACTGGTATTTCTTTTTGGGTGTTTCATTGGCAGGTCCTTTATTTTACCCTTAAGTTTAAAAAAGACCCATACCCAATTGCAACTTGTGTTTTAATCCCGTGCATTAAAAAAATGCGGAAGGCCAAATACACAGGCTTGTACCCCCACAGCTGTACTGAACAGAAACATCTGTTACATGTATCTAACTTGTGCTTAACTATAAATATTTGTTGGATGTAACAATATTAAACGATTTTATCCTAAAAACGCGATATATACATTGTTTTCTCAGTTTTTTTGTGAATAATTGTATTTTACATGTAACTACTATTAATGATTGGGTCTTAAATTGGAGAGATACAGATTGTTGTGGTTTTTTCTACATAAAAATGGTTACGTGTAACTAATATTACACAGGTACATGTAATATAGTTACATGTAATTTATAATAGGTAAATTGTAACTCACTCTAATATGGAATCACTCACCAAACTCTTTTTACGCTCCACATACAATGCATGAGTACGTGCAGGACAAATACGGAACCAAAAATCAGTTTAAGGGACTAATTCTACACTTACGTTTTAAATAGGACAAAAAACAGATTTCACCCTTTATTTAGGACTAATTGTGGATTATCCATTTTTTTTCGATTTTTCAAAAGTTAGAGGTAAACCTTCGGTTTATATGGATCCATGGCAATAAATGGTAGTTACAGCTTCTCAATACTGGTTGGTACCCATTTATGATGTGTAATTGACTGCTCGATTACTGGACATATTTAGGTGGATAGGAAGTTGGTGAAGCAGACGGTCATGACATCGGTTTATGGAGTCACCTATATTGGTGCCCGTGATCAAATTAAGAGAAGGTTGAAGGAGCGCGGTACCATCGCAGATGATACAGAGCTTTTCGGTGCAGCTTGTTATGCAGCAAAAGTAAGTTCTGGCATTGATTTTTTCTTGGTCCTCTGACACTTATCGTGCACATTTGCAGTTATAGTCCCATATTTTAACATGCATGCTTGGAGCCTTGTTGTTATCCACGATTTGAATCTATGATCAGATGCTTCCGTGACACTATAAAATTCAATTTGGAAATAGAAGTATCAAAACTAATGTTTTTTGGAGAGCTGTTGTATTGTTATTGTCCCTGATTTCGATTTTTGATAAAATACTTCTTTAATTGTATAACATGCAATTAGGGGAGATAACATTACGGAGAATAGTTTTTTTTTGTTAGTTACAACCTTGTTATTATTCTTGATTTCGATTTTGTAATCAAATACTTGAAGATAAAACTAACGCAAATGACCTTTAGTGAGTTATAGCCTTATTATTATTATCCACAATTTCGATTTGTGATCAAATACTTCCTTAACTCTTTAAAATGCAATTAAGGAATCAAAGTAGCGAAAACGATTTTTGGGTTTGTAATGGCCTAGTTACTGTCCTATTGAGAAATAAGAGAATGTTAGATAATTGGAAAAGTATTTTAGTACTTATTTACCAGAATTAAGGAGACGTCCAAAGTTGCACAAATTATCGGGGCATAAAATTTATGAGCCATACCATAAAACTTTGAAAGGGGGATGAAATTTTGAATAAGACATGAGACGAGTATAGAAGAGAATCAATTTGGATTTATGCTTAATCGGTCAACCACAAAAACCATATATTTACTTAGGTGATTGATGGATTAAGGAAAAGAAGAAAGATTTTACATATGGTTTTTGTGGACTTGGAAAAGGCTCATGGTCGGGTACCCAAAGAAATTTTTGTGGTGGGTTCTAGAAAAGAAGCAAGTACCCAATGATCACATTAATGTGATTAAGGACATGCATGAAGATATAGTTACTAGCGTTCGAACTGTAGGAGATGATACTTGTGCCCTTCCAAGTAATATAGGTTTGCATCAAGGATCATTTGTGTGTCTTTACCTTTTTTGTTTTAATGATGGATTAACTCACAAAACTATTCAAGATGGGGTACCATAAAGTATGTTGTTTGCGGGTGATATAGTACTAGTTGATAAAATTAGAAGAGATTTTAACGTTAAGTTGGAACATCGAGTGGAGCCTTAGAATCGAGGGGATTAAAGACTAGTAGAACTGAGACATAATACATGCATTACAATTATGGAAATACTTGGAGAGATAATGATATGGTGAAATTTGGAGATCAGGAGGTCTCTAGGATTGATAATTTTAGATACTTAGTTTCTATACTTGAGGGAAAGAAAAAATCGGAGAGGACGTTACACACAAAGTCATAAGAGGATGGTTAAAGTGGAAAAGTACAATTGAGGTGATTTTTTATCGTATGATACCATTGAAATTGAAAATAAAGTTTTACAAAATTGTCATAATACTAACGATTCTTTATGATTCAAAATGTTGGGTTGTAGCAAGATTCATTGTTCAGAAAGTAGCTGTAGCAGAAATAAGGATCTTAAAATGGATGAGTGGTACAGTAAGGATGGATAAAGTTAAGAATGAGATTATTAGGGAGAGGTTAGAAATAACACCCGTTGATGATAATTGAGAAAAAATCATTTAAGATGGTTTGCACATGTGTATAGAAGACTTGAGGACGCACCGGTGCAAAAATGCCATTAGGCAATGAAACTAGCAAAAATGGTCTTCGTTAGGCGATTCTAACTTAAAATCGTATGGTATCACGTGGAGTAACTCTTCACGTGCAACTCCGTCTTGCACATGATTCAATCAAACAAACAAGACAAACATTCAAATAATCAGGGACAAGCAAATTAGACTTCCCAAACCTAGCTCTCTAATGCCATGTTAGGAGATTCCAACCTAAAATAATGTGTTACCAAATAGATTAACTTATTTCATATATAGACTACTTTGGGAATCCTCACAAATTTGATGTGGAACTCTAATAGTTTTTTTAGTGAGCTACAACCTTCTTGTTCTTGATTTTATAAAATGCAATTAGAGGATAAACTGCCAAAAACGGTCTTTTTGGTAATCTATAGCCTTCACAGTCCCCAATTTCGGTTGATATTGTCCCAAGTTTTGGTTGTGATTAAATGATTGCTAAACTCTACAAAATGCAATCAGGGGAAAAAACTAGGAAAACGGTCCTTCTCGTGATCTGTAGTCTTGTTATAATCCCTGAGTTCAATTTGTGATCAAGTACTCAGCTCTTTATTATACAGTGATCTACAAAAAACATGTATGGATGTGTTCTTTAAGATTTTCACCTTGACGATGTATCTTTAACTTGTTTCAAGATCACCTTAATGGCGTTAGGAGAGATGTTCGAAGCTGCGCGTGGTATCATGACCTGGCTTGGCGACTGTGCAAAGGTGATCCATCCTTTCATAGTTTCTGTTTTCTGTTTATTGGATTTCCTTTGGATGCATATATTGACTACCAACACACTTGAACAGATAATTGCCTCTGAAAATCAACCGGTGCAATGGACAACTCCGCTTGGACTCCCCGTTGTGCAGCCTTACCGTAAATTAGGAAGGCATCTTGTGAGTCGTGTTATATTTCATTAAAATATCGGTTTTCTCTTAATATATATATATATATATATATATATATATATATATATAGACTACATATTCATTCATATTGAAACTCCATTTGCATTTGTGTGGATGTAGGTTAAGACTTCTCTTCAGGTTTTGACACTGCAGAGGGAAACAGAGAAGGTATTTTCTTGGTTTCCGTTTGTCTGCTATATCTACATTGCCGAAAATTATTGTATATTGAATAGATTTTAAATTATCACAACTGGGATGCTCATTACAATGAGATCAGATAATTGGCTCAAACCCCGCAATGGTGAGTGCCTTGAGTACAATATTAAGGTTGCTCCATTGTGACGTAGAGGTCTCAAGTTTAAATCTCGGAAATATTCTCTCTGTATACAGGGTTAAGGCCGCATACGTCTAACCCTCCTTAGACCCTGCAATGGCGGGAGTCTTCGTGCACTGGGCTGTCCATTATATAATTGGCTCAAATTTGCTAATTCTGTATCCATTTTTAGGTAATGGTCAAAAGGCAGAGAACCGCCTTTCCACCAAATTTTGTTCACTCTCTTGATGGTTCTCACATGATGATGACTGCAATAGCCTGCAAAAGGGCAGGCTTGAATTTTGCAGGTTCTTTTCCTTCACCCTCCCCCCTCTTTCCTAATGGAGATTATAAACGCTTTTAAAAATATTTCTAATTATGAAATTATGGTGTATTTTTGTGTATGATGGCAGGTGTTCATGATTCATATTGGACGCATGCATGCGATGTTGATCAAATGAACAGGATACTAAGAGAAAAGTTCGTAGAACTCTACGAAACGCCAGTGCTTGAGAATGTACGCCCTCTAGACTTCCTCTCTTTTGAAAAACTTTATATGACTTTTTAGCGTAGTACTCTTTTGGTGTCATGAGTACGCCTTATATATATGTGTGTGTGTATCTTTGTTAAAACGCTTATTTTCATGTTAGCAATTAACTAACTTTATGGTTGTTTCTTTATGAACAGTTGTTGGAGGGATTTCAGAAGTCGTTCCCTCAATTGTCCTTTCCTGAATTGCCTCAACGGGGAGATCTTGATCTGAGGGAAGTTCTTGATTCGCCTTATTTCTTCAACTAATCTTATATACGTCTGAGGTTAGCCACACCATCACCATTCATGCTTCACCCGCAATTCTTCCTTCCGCTTGCTGTGTGATCAAAGATGATCGCAAGAAGCATTGGCGTGCTTTGACTCGTGGATATGTGACATGACCGCTCTGCTTTGTTCAGCTCAAGCTATGGCATTCTGTGAACATTCTTAACGTGCGCTTGTAGCAAGATGATGTAGAAACTTGTGAGGGCAATTCGGGAAGTCTGCAGTTAATTGCAACAAAATTCATCCGCTGAATTGTTGGCGACGTGTATATAAAGCAGTGAAAAAGTCGAAACTACCCCCGAAGGAAGGATATGCTTTGGAGTCACTGTTGATTTTTTGATGCAGAAATTTTGTACTCTTTCTGCTCGTTTTATGTTGATTTTGTGACCCATTAACATTAATGTTGATGTATATGAATGTATTTATATAGCTTTTTGAATAAAAGAAAAAAAAAATCATCGAACTAAGTATTGCATTGTGTCGGTGTAGTTCGCAAAAAGAGATGTCAATATTCTTAACCTATTTAAAGTTCGACTCTCTTGAAAATTAGAATTTAATCTTGAATATACCAGTTCGACTCTCTTGAAAATCAGAATTAAATCTTAAATGTAATTTTGAATATACCAGGTCGATGTAGAAAATACTCTCAAGATCACATAGACATATGATTAATCGAGGTAAGCATAAATTGTCTGAACACACTTAGGAGCATTATGATTCTATTTGTTTGTAAAGAAGAAAAAGGTACATCTCATTCCAATCTAACATACAGTAAAAGACTAATGGCGTGCTGGGTTAGAGGTAATCTCGGTCCATTAGAATTCAATTCCATTACCTCTAAATAATACTAAATGCAGTGTAAGCGCTAAATATTCAGTAGAGTTTACACGAAGCTCATTTCATCTCTAAAAATCCTTGAACACAAGAACAACGGCTTCCCGGTAATTTGATAAGAATATGAGGAATCAGTAACCATAACGATCATTCAACGAGGTCCGTCCATCACCGGATTGTCCTACAGGAAAGCATCAGAACTTCAAGATCAGAAACAAAGGCGACGTTTGGAAACAATTTTTTTTAGCAACAATTTAGCAAAACATCATAAGAGAGGGCGGCGAAAAGAGTTTCTTTACCTTGTGGCGGTACCCAAGCTTCGTAATCACTTTCTAGAAACGACGGTTTCTGAGGGCCGATAATTTTTTTATGCTTTTTATTCTCCTGCCGCAATGGCTTCCCATCTACCGCGTCTTCACTTTCGACTTCCGTTTCATCATCCAAAGCGTAATACCCTCTCGTATGCTTCAGCAACAGAGCCACAGCATCAACCGCCTCATTTTTAGCACTACCAGAAGATGTCGACTGTTCAGAGCCTTCTGCTTCACTCGCATCAGTCTTTTCAACTGTTTTCCGCTTCCTAATTATGAGACCAGGGGCCGCATCTTCAAGCCCCGAGTCAACCTCCACTTTACCCGAATCAGGCTTTTCCAGAATTTTCTTCCTGTCCTTATAATCAACAAACTGATCATCCTCCTGCACGTCGATCATGGCAGTTTCTTTTTCGATTTTTTTTGTTTCTTTATCATCTACGGCACCGAGCCATTGAGGCTTCGCCGGAGAATATACAGAAGTTTTAACGTCTTTTGCATCGACTGCAATTTTAGGCTCTTCGGGTTTCGCCTTTGATTCATTGGTTGCTTGAATTTGACCTAATTTCTTGGTTGAGCCAGCAACGGTTTGTTTTTGAGGGGGTGGCTGCTTTACCACAGCAGCATGGGTTTTGATTATGTCGAGTTTTGGCAACTCTGCTTTGGATTCCCTTTTCTTAGCAGCTTCTCCAAAAGGATCGGCTATCTTCAACAAATAGAGGACTCGGTCCAGCTCTGATTGAAGAGTAGACAGTTCCTTCTTGAGTTTTTCCGCTTTATCAACCACTGCGATCGAAAAAGAAACGAAAATATTAAGTAGGGATGGCAATTGAATCTGAACCGACGGGTAACCAAACCGAACGGTTCCGTTTGAAACCGAACTGAACGGTTCAGTTTGAAACCGAATAAACGGTTTTGGTTGCGATTTTAGTTTTGAAATTAGATTCCGAAGCGATTTTGGTTTTGGGATAGGAATTGTGAAATCGAATCGCGTAACCGAATCATGTAACCAATATTTTAGACATATTTTTATGATTAAATATACCCACTTTTTTATTTATTTACAATTTAACTCCTAGTATATATAATTTTTTTATTTATTTACAGTTTAACCTCTAGTGTGTGTGTATGGTTTTGGTTTTTGTATAAAATTAAAAAATCTTAAACGGTTTGACGGTTTTGTAGTTTTGATTTTATATAAAGTTGAATGGTTCGGTTTTAAAACCATTTAGAAAAAAAAAAAACGACAGTTTTAGTTTTGGTATATGTCTAACACGTTTGGCTTTGGTTTCTAGTGAAACCAAACCAAAACCGAACCATTGACATCCCGAATATTAAGGCACCGTTTGATAAAAAAATAAAATTTAATACACTTTTCTTCAAGATTCTAAAAAAAAAAATTGAAATTAAATCCTGCAAAATTGCAAATTATATATAAAGAAGTTGTTCCGTTATGACCTGAAGGTTCAGGGCTCAAATCTTGAATGATTTGAAAACAGTTTGTCTGTATATAGGGGAAAGACTACGTACGTCTGACCCTCCCAGACCTCGCAATGACGGGAGTTTTCGTGTACTGAGTTGTTCTTTTATATATAAAGAGCAAAATGTGTAGAGAACATCATTAATATAGGATTTCTCACCTAGTTGAGATGAAAGCCCGGACATGAATGCATCAAGTGCGTCTCCTGCTGCTTCATCCACAACCTCACTTTCAGAGCTGATTCTGCCTTCCTCATCCAAAAGCAACTTTCGTTTGTCTTCCATTTCTTTACTAATGGCATCTTTCTTATCGAGAAGAGAATCGGCTGTTTCAACAGATTTGTCTTCCGTACCCTTTTTCTTGGGCTTCTTCGTCCGGTCATAGAACTCATCATCATCACTGCCATACAAAAAGTATAATGCGTAAACAAAATATATATAAATAGTTAAATACATACATATATATCTATTGGTTGAATAAACCAACACCCTTAAACCATTTGAGTACCTGATATAATCATCTTCATCGTCACCTTCCATCCCTTTCTTCTTACCACGAGATATGCCTCCAGCACGTGCACCCATGCTTTCTCTGATACTCTCGTTTAGGGTTTCTTCCAAGTTTTCAAGCTCCTCCATAATCTAAGTCAAATGTCAGCACCAAAGATACCATAAGGAGCAGTTATTAATATATATATATATAGAGAGAGAGAGAGAGATGGCGCGAGCATGCAGAAGGAAAGGAAAACCCAATTTGGCATAAATTAAGAGGGAAGAAAATATTGAGCAGGGCAGCGGGCGAAGGGAAATTCTAAAACCGTAGCATACCTGTGACATTCTTTGTTCATTCCGAGCAATCTGAGTTTGCTGCCCCTGCGTCAGTCCACCTTGAGAAATGTCCTTCACACGAATAGCATCTATTTCTTTCTTCATATGAGCAATCTGTAGCGAAAAACATACATTACCATAACCCAAAAGCATAAACCAATGATAAAGAATACAAAAAGAATCATTTATATGACAAATTTCTCGGCTTTAATAGAAACATAATTCAATTTATAAAATGGAACAAAATCAATCATATAAGAAATTCTAAATTGAAGAGCGGAAATGGTTTAAAGAACGAAATGTCACTTGCCTTTTCACGTCTTTTTAAAACTTTGTCACGGGTTTTTTCCTGCTTTTCTGTTAGCTGTCCCTTGAAGGTATCCCACGTGATTTCCTCGATGTCCTCCTACAACCCAAAATCACTGCAGTAAGTATGAATGACAAGATCCTGTTCCAACTCGAAAGGAAGTACAAGTTCCAAAAAAACCAAAGGTCTGAGAAACAAGAGCAGCTAATCTGAGAAAAAAGTCATATCTATACTATATATAAAAGGAGAGCAAGGGGTGGTAGTTATTTTTGGTGCAATGGTAGCTACCGTTCTTTTTTCACTCTCTTTATCTTATATCATAATAAATAAATATTCAAGATAATTCCTATTAAATTGAAAAACTAGGGATTCCCCGTGTCTAAAGACACTATATTGATTTTATAAGGGTAAAAACATAGTAAAATAATAATAATAATAATAATAATAATAATAGTTGTTCAATTAAATACAAATGTAAAACCTAAAGAGTACAAAATATTATTTAATTTAAATGTCTCAGAAGTAAGGGTGTGAAATTTTTGGCAGAGAAGTTTTTCCAAAAAAACTTTTACAATCAAATCTCATCCATCCATTCTCCTCAAATCAATATCAATCATTTTCCTAAAAGATATCTTGAAACAAAAAGTCATAATTTATTATATAGATAAGTAATGCCCACAAATTAAGAAAATTAAGACAATTTCTATCCTATTGAAAATAAATAATGCACGGTTGCACACATTGTGTGCGCAGACAATAGTAAATGAATTAAAAGAAATGCATACAAACCTCATTTTCTTCAATAGCGTCCTCACGCAGACCCCAAGAGACGCCATCAGCAAGAGATGCTTCCACTTTTGCACGTAGAAGTGAAGCTTCCATATCGTACATATCTTCACGAATCTTAGCCTTCCTAATTCTCTCCAAATCGCCTTCCTTCAACACAACCGCATCATTAAATATCTTTAATGATTTTTATAAAACATCAAAACAAATTAAAAGTCAAAGAAAGAGTCAGCAATAAAGTGGGCTTACAGGAGGCATCAAGTCTGATGGCCCTTGGAAGATATACAACCGTGATGAGCTGCACAAAAGAAATGAAAAGCAATAACATGATGGCGAAATATATAATTTTTTTACTCTTTTGCAAGATGGCATGCAAACCCCATAAAGAAATAACTAAACCATTCAACAAAATTCTGGAATACGGGACATGGGTACATCATGTCAAAGTAGCATCGTAACACATCATAAAATGTGTATCCAAAATCAGTTGGACCAACCAATCATGCATCAAATTGAATCGCAATAATCATCTTAAGACATTAGATTGACAGCTTATAAATTGAAATATATCAAGCAAATCCATTTTTAAATTATATATTAGTACACTAGTATACACCCGTGCCAAAATGCACTAATTTAAATTCAATACATTAATCTTGAATATCCTATAGTTAGTTCATCATGAAAAGACATTTTGTCCAGAGTTTATTAGTTAGTTTATCAACAAAATATAAATCCATAGTTAGAAATGTCTCCAACCATCCAATGATAAAAAATATCTCAAATGTAAAATATGTCAATGGATCACTAAATATGCAAAACCCCACATGAATCATTTCAAAATATGATAAAAAGAAATGGAACAGGAAGTGCTACTTACGCGCCAAACCTTATCACATCACCAACATGCAACTCAACGTAAACCTTTTTGGCCACCTGTTTCAATCAGAATGCACATCATTAAATAATATTTTACCTTACATGCGTGCATGGAAATTTAAATTCGTCATTCAATATTTTCCATTACCTTAAACACTGATGATTTAAAAAACAAAATTATAAAGACATGATTCATCGAAGTTTGAGTATGCATAAATCCAAAGCTCTCAAGTAAGCTAGAGAAATCATTAAAAAGAATGCAAGAAGTGAACAAATTTGTACACAAAAAATGATCTAAGAAGCCTCCCATTACAGTTGGCAGAGTCAAAACTTCAAAAGGACTTGTGCACCTAAGGATTTCTCACATCCTAATGATGAAGGTTTCCTTGCGGTTGCCTTGCTCCATATAAGTTCAAAATTGATTTTTTATTGGTACAAAGAAGAATCATATGATCACTACAATTACACTAAGGATAGAGATTTTGAACTCGTGAATTGCCACTAGCGAGAGTGGCCAAGGGGCCAAGTCTATAATTTGATGATTGAATGATCAAAGATTCAAAGTGGGATGTTGCTAGAATCCCACATCGAATTTGTGAGACTTCCTAAAGTGGTCTATATATGAAAGAAGTTACTCCACTTAATGCCATATAAGCTCTTAACAGACATCATAAATCAAATGATGCAAAAAAGATGTAACAATATGGATGGAATCATGTCCAAGGGAAAAAATAATAAATAAAAATCAATGTATTTAGAGGCATGCGGATATTGATCACTGAATTATGTCTACAAGATTTAAGAAAATAATGAGATACCTGTTTTTTGTTTATGGAAGTCCCATGAGTACTACCAAGATCATAAAGGTAAGCTTCTCCACTGCTCTTGAACTGGAGAACTAACAAGGAACGGATGAAGTGAAGTAAATCAATTAAGACAAAAAAAACATTGAGTCTTGGAAACAAATATATTTAAGCATTTTCTTTTGCTAAGCAAATCAATTCAATCGTTGGTTTCGCAAATCCCAAGACCTAATTGACCATAGCAGTGTGAATTTTTTGTGTATATATATATATATTTCTTGACCAAAAACCCATACATTATGCATAAAAAGGGAAAATATTTGCAAGCATAATACCTATTTATCAAAAAAAGTGAAACCAATAATGAGGAACTTACCGAGCAAGTTTCTAAAGTAATAAGTAAAGATAGGGGTAGATAGAGAGAGAGAGAGATCTATGGTACCATACAACAACAACAACAACAACTAACCTTTGTCCTGCAGTTAAGTAGGGTCGGCTACGATTCATGTCATAAAAATCCTAACAAAGTTTTACGCTGGCTATTAGCTACTTAAGGCAACCCTTCTCCTTTACCCGGCTTGGGACCGACAGTGTAAAGAATAAAACATAAAAACACCCCCCCAAAAAAAAGCATGTATAAACGAGTTCAATTTAAAGATATCAATGACATATTTTTAGTGAGTTCACAATGTCAATTGTAGTATTCTATAGTTCTCTATTTCAAGGAGTTTTCAAAATGAGGGGAAAAAAAATCCATTCATATCATAAAGCAAAGAGAACTAGAGCAATTTTTACCAGCATGAAATCGAGAGATGGTGGGGTGGTCAAGGACAAAATCACAGAGATCCACACGTCCAAACATGTAAGCCCCCTTCTTATTTCTGCATAATCAAAACCAATGCATTAAGAACTGAAAATTTGACAAACAATTACCAATTGGGCGATACAATTCGATTTTCCATATACTTACGCATCCAATTGGTCAATGATGGAACCATCTTTGAGAACTTCAAGGAAGTAGCGATGGCTCGGACATCCACTCCATTCGGGTATCTTGTACGGGACTGCCAGATTAGGGTGTTGGTCTTGTTTAACATTTGTGGGCGTGGCGGTGGCGTCTTCAGTTGAATTTGAGTCGTTCTCGGGAGGGTTTGGCTGGGTTTCTTCATGATCGCCGGTGGTTTCCGATTGAACGGTATCTCCAGGAGGTGGAGAAGTAGGGGTTTTGGGGGGAGGTGGACACATCGATGAATTCATTGGTGGAGCAGAGGGTGAGGCCTCGTCGGGGGTCTCCGTTTGGGGCTCCGGAGTCTCGGGTTTGGGGTTTTTCGGAGGTGGAGGACCCATGGAAGTAGCCATTGCTTCCATGCCTCGGTGTGTGTGTGTGTGTGTGAGAGAGAGAGAGAGAGGGATTTCGGCTGCAATTACAGGGAGAGGGAGACGACCGACGTTCCGGCGACGCGAAGTACGATCGGGCTTGAACCGACTGGAATTTGTGTTCCGGATAGAGAATTAAACAGGTTAAACTTTTGGATACTTCAAAACAAACCCCTGTTCTTTTTTTTCTTTTGTGTTTAGTACAATAATTGTCAAAAAAAAATTCAATTGCTAATTAGTTCATAGAAATTCAGCCCCGCTTGGTTACTGTTTCCGTTCCCTGATTTCTATTTCCGATCCCAAAATTTTGGGATTAACATTTTTCTGTTCCCAAAATTCTGAGAATAATTTAGAACTATTTTATGAATTCTTAAGAAAACTGAGAAAAAAAAAATGTTGATTCTTATTTACTCTCACAAAACTATTCTCACTATCACTCCACCGGCCACTACCACCACGCCAGACAACGAAACAATTACAAGAAACAATTTCCAGACAATGTTGATTACCAAATATGTTTCTATTTTCATACTACTTCAAAACAGAAACATAATTCACATCTTATCTCATCCCAATTTAGTGAAAATAGAAACATAAAAACACAAACACTAACCAAACGCCACCTCAAGGAATGAAAACATGAGATTTAATAATTAGGTTGATTTTTTTTTTATTAACTTGTTTTAACAACTAGTGATTGAAAAAAAAAAATACAATTATAGGGTCAGTTGTTTTTAAAAAAAAAAACATACATACATATATACACAATAATTTAATTGAACTACAATTAAATGAGTTTGTCGGGTCTGTTTATAAAAATATGACGACATCCAATTAAAACTCGCTTGGAGAATAATTTTAAAAAATCTAATTAATTCATGTTGAATTTCTTAATTTTAGATTCAAAGATTTCCACTAATTGTGCTTGACCCAATTTAATTTTAAGAAATATTATCCTCAAGTAAATGTTTAAGAGGGAGAACGATGAAATTCATTCTAAATCCAGTGAGTTGGACTCAATCGAATCTTCATACAATACGACTCTAGTAAGATTCAAAAAAACCTTCAGATGGCTCTTAGTTTCTTGGAATTGGCGTCTTGAATTAGAATTAAAAATAAACAAATGTAAAAACATACAAAAAATTCCATACATTTATTTTTAATTCCAATTCCTTACAACCAAACATGGCCTCAAATTTACCCAATACTTTCGTGTATTCGGTACTCCAGGTCCTTGGATAAGAGATTTGAAAGAGGGATATGAATTAAGGGAAGAGGTTTCCGAAATTTCTTTATTAAAATCCTTTGTTCGGCTCCCCTTGATTTGTACTCAGGATTTCAAAATGAAAATTAAAGAGCGTAAAATGAGACTTCCAAATCCATCCAAAACATGGGTTTTTCACAAATCCATTAAAAGAGGGATTTGCCCTTGGCTTCTCATTTGTGTTGGAAGAATGTTTTTTTTTTTACTCTCCCAAAAGAGGAGAAATAAGAGTCAAATTTCTCATTCCAACAAAATTTATATTATAAATGATGAGATTTTGAATTTCAGAATTTTAAAATCTCATTATTTATAAAATCCAGGGATTCACCAAATCCCTCGTCCAAACGCACCCTAAGGTAGTGTTTGGTTGCATGGAATTGGGTTAGGTCGAAATCGGAATTTTGAAACGAAGGCATGTGAATTTCTAAATTTTGGCATGCCTTCATTTCAAATTCCAATTCCTAAGCTCCAATTCTCTGCTTCAAACGCTGCGTAACAAAATTTTACATATGGCTTTTTTTCAAAGCGAATTCATTTTTCAGATACCTCATCCAAACGCACTCTTAAAGACTGATCACAAGAAATCGGTTTTCGGCAATGACTACAAAACTCTTCTGTCATGAAGGCGGAATTCGGTAAATAGATTGCACTTTCGACTCCAACAAAGAAACATACTTATCTAACATAGAAATTACTGCTTCAAACTCAGTTACTTGATTCTCAATTGCGCCAATTTGCTGAACATATTCATCAAAGTTACCGCTTTTCGATTTCAATTGTTCCACAAATACCCTTAGCCCGGATGCCACATCGCCAATGCCTTTATACTCTTCCGCCACTCTCAAATTCATCCTCTCCAAGAGTTCAAGAGCATCGTTTGTTCCCTGAAGAATATGAAGTAGTATAGTTATAAACTTATGTATCCAAATTATTTGGGTTGTGTTTGGTTGGTTGGAATTGGAATTGAAAATGAATGCATCTAAAAAACTTAAAAAAATTACACGAGTTTGTTTTGAATTTCCAAAAAAAATTGGCATACAGCATATAAAAAGTGCATGCCCTCCTTTATCTCTAAAGATAGGGTGCCCTAACCACCCAACAGCTATTCCATCCACGTTATCCATTCAGCCCGCTCAGAATAATCCTCTCTTTGCAGGATTATTGCATTAGGAACTGCAGAGGAGGAAGCACAGCTAAAACGTTATGCGTTCTTAGCGGGCTAAAGTGTTTTGCAGTAGTGTGTTTGCATGACTTCACTCTCAGTTTCAACGAGATTATTGGCATCAAGTTGATCAATTTATAGTCGCATAGCTTCATAATCATTTTATAAAGCTTCTGCATAATTTCTTTAAAATTGAGCTGACATCCGTTATGGTATTTCAATTCATGGGTTCAATTCCATGTTGCCAAACGCTATCTCAGAGGGGAAGGGTGAAAAGGCGAGAAGAAAATCCAGGAAAATTTTAAATATCAAACCATAAGCAGAAGTAGCACATTTTACCTCATAAATATCTTAAGGCAGCGTTTGGATTTATTTTATAGAATTGGAATTAGAAACGAATACATGTAAAAATCTTTTGAAAAAAAATTACGGGTTTGTTTCAAATTTCAATTCATGGGTTCAATTCCATGTTGCCAAACGCTCTCTTAGATGAAAAGGGTGAAGAAGCACGAAGAAAATCTGGGAAAAATACATTTTCAGTCCCTAAAGTATGGGATGAGCATCTATGTAGACCCTGAAGTTTGTCAAATCACACATTCCCTCGAGTTTCAATTTTTTCAATCTTATAAAATTAAAAACGTTGTTAATAATTTCGGATGAAAATTAGTTTTGCTCAAAACATGGTCTTCTAATGGGAATATTTTTATCATTCTATCACTCCACAAAGTTTAAGTTGCTTTCCTTTAACTTTTTCCTACCAATGAAGAATGAGAAAGAGAAGGTTGAATCGTTACCAGGATAAAACTTCTTACGTTTAGTATAATGATGAAATGACAAAACATCCCCATTAGAAGGCCGCGTGCTGAGCATAACCCATTTTTCGTCCAAAATCATTAATAACGTTTTCAATTCTACGGAATTGAAACAAATGTGAAACTTAAGGGATATAATATACAATTTGGTAAACCTCAAAGTCCACGTAGACATTCATCCCATATTTTAGAGACCAAAAATGTAATTTTCCCAAATTTTAAAATCAAACCTTAAGCAGAAGTAGCAACAAAAAATTACAACTCTACATGCAGTTTACTTCATAAATATCTTAAGGTGGCATTTGGTCTGATTTCATAAACTTCGAGCTCAATAATTGGAATTAGAAACGAATGCATGTAAAAATCACTCGTTTTAAACGAATTTCAAGCATTCAATTATGTGCTACCAAACATTGCATAAATGCATTCATCATCCGATACATAACTCATGTTCGGATCCTTCTTATGTACTAAAAACATTCATATTTCTTTGTTATAATACCTATTGAAAGCTTTTGGTTCATTCAGGCAAAGCTTCAATCCAATTCCAAGTGCCTTATAAATCATTCTTTACCTTTATTATTTGTTTATTTTTTATTTTACACTTTTTTTGTGGACCAACAGAATCAAGTCCTGAGATGAATACATGTGAAGATCTTGGATCTATCAGATAAAAGGAGAATCAAATGTCTATGATTGCCGGCCCAAATCAGTTATTTTCACAATTATCACCACTGTTATCAGAAGCTCTTCACCAAATAAAAAACTAAATCGAATGAAGAACAGCAAAGGTATTCAAATTAATCCAAAATTTCCTGATCCTTCAAACTCAAATTTCAAGTGAAAAAATAAAATAAAATCCAGAAACAGAGAAATCAACAAACAACGGCAGATGAATAATAACCTCTGATGACTCTACTGTCGAGCAAAATTTTTAATTATCGCTCTAGAAACGAAAAGTAAACCAGATTTTCAAACGAAAATTCCGAATTATGTTCGCAATGATTCTAAATTACAAAGTAACGATTGATCCGTTTATAATTACAATACGAAAATTCGGATCAAACAGGCATAACCGCTATCGTTTACTTGCTAAGGCTTGAATCTTAACTTAACCCTAGATTTTGTAAAACAGTGTGGACAAAATAAGTGAGATATATATAGAGAGAGAGAGAGAGTACCTGAAGCTCGCCTTTGACCATGGCGGAGACAGCTGCGAAGAGAGTACCCAGCGAATCAGCGAGTTCGTCTCCCTGTTGATGATCCTCCTTCTGTGAATCCGCCATGGCTAAGACTGAGACCAACGGACCGGTAAAGTAACCACTGCCTACTATTTTATTTTCGGGTTAATTACCTTTTCCCCCCTTTTACTTTGGTCTTATTTCATTTTAACACTTTCACTTTTAAAAAAGGGGCCCTCACCCGCGAGTCGGATAAAATTACCAAATAAATCTTTTTTTAAGTAGGTTACCAAATAGTTCTTTATAATTATTCAGTCATATTTATCCATACAACTACTTACTTAATATCCAATTTTCTGAAAAATAAAGATTCAAAACCATCTTATTAAAACCAACTATTGTTTTGCAGATTTTTTTTTCACTATCTAATTATATATTTTGATTTGTCTAAATAAGATTTTCAGAATGATATCACATTCACAAATTTTTTTCATTAATTTTCAGATTCATGTTACATTCAACATTGTATTTTCAGAATTTTCAATTTTTCACATTCGTATTACATTGAACATGCTCTTTTGGAAACTTCATAGTTTTTTCACTCGGAACCTTCATAGTTTTTCACATCGTGTTGAATCAACATGTTATTTTTTCAAGGTCTAATTATATATTTGGATTCGTTTGAATAAATTTTTCAAAATGATATCATTTCACCATTTTTTATTAGTTTTTAGATTCGTGTTACATTCAACATGATATTTTCAGAATTTTCATTTTTTTCACATTCGTGTTAAATTCAAATGTTACTTCCAAATTTTCTTAGTTTTTCACATCACGTTAAATTTAATATTGTATTTTTCTCATGATCTAATTATATATTTAGATTTGTCTGAATAAGATCTTCAAAATAATATCATTTTTCTCATTTTTTTTTTCCACCAAACGAGCAAATGATTGAGAATATCATTTAATATTTCGAACTCATCAAGGGTTTCCCCATTTCATAAAATAAACAGAGAAGAAGATCTAACACAATTCATAATCAAGTTAACCCAAGAGCCTGGCAAATTGAAATCAAATAGAATTTCTTCAAAAAAGTTCCAGTTAACCCCATCATAAGCTTTCTCAAAATCAATTTTAACGATTATCCCTCCTATCTTAATTTTCTTCTTCCTAAGGGAGTAAATTATTTCTTGCATAATTATTATGTTATCATATTTCATTATTCCCGGGATGAAGCTACTTTGATTAGGACTAATAATTTTATCTAGCAGAAGTCTTCGTCTAGCAATAATAATTTTAGTGACCAATTTATACGTAGTATTGCATAGACTGATCGGTCTGAATTGGGTAAGAGATTCAGGATTATCAATTTTAGGAACAACGGCCACAAGAGTACTTGATCCCATTTTGATTGAAAAAATGATTAAAACTTTTAGGAGAAAGTGTAATTTTTGAGTGCATGACTTTTTTTCTTCCATCAATGGCGGATGCCTCCAATCGTCAAGCTTCCCGACGACGACCCAATAATGCTGCCGACCTTAACACTTCCAGATTCGATCATCTCTCTCCTGCCAATCCCACCGTTCCCGCCGCCTCTCTTACCCAGTTTATCAACTCCGACCCCGATCAATCCGTGTCGAAACGCCCTGCGTCAGTCGCCGGAAGCAGCTACCGTTGCCCCGCTGTGAATCCCGTCATCGAGGTCTACGATTCTTATGATCTGGATTGTAGTTCGAACAATTTCTTCGGTTACGCCGACGATCTAGGATTAGGATCTCCGCCGGATTTCGGTGGGGTCGAATTTGTTTCTGATTTGATGCAGTCTTCGGTTGGAGGAGAATCGAGTCGGAAAGGGCTGCAATTGGCGGGAGTCGATTCCGATTCCGATTCGGAGGAAGTGCGTTCCGGTGTATCGGAAAATAACGCTTCCAGTTCCAGTTCGGGTAATGGCCGTTTTGTTTGGCCGGATTTTCGTGGATTTGAAGAGCCGAGGACTAGAATCGAAGAATTTGAGCTGGAGGAAGTGGACGAAAGAGCTAACGGCGGCGACGGGAGAAGGGGTTTAACCTCCGTGATTCATCGCATCGAGGACATATCGATTTCCGCGCCGGCGCCGGCGGAACAACACTCGCGGACCATAGAACGATGGGAAGTGCCTTCGGTCGTCGATCATCTCAACAGAACCATCGAAATCCGGAATCGCCGGAGGGCTGAAGGAAGCATCGCCGCCACCACCGCCACCGCCGACGGTGGAGTAATTCCTCGTTTAAATTTAGCCGCGTATTACGACGCACTGTTCAGGCTATTCGTGGAGACCGACGACAACCCCACAAGGGGTTCACCTCCGGCGGCCAAGTCCGTCGTGGAAAACCTCCCGTCAGTGGTGGAGGAGAACGATTCCGAGAGTTGCGCGGTGTGTACAGATGATCCTGCGGCGGGAGAAAACATGACACAGCTACCGTGCCTCCACCGATACCATGGAGACTGTATTTTGCAGTGGCTGATCATCCGGAATAGTTTTCCGGTGTGCCGTCGCGAGCAGCCGGCCGACGATCATGAGTATGAGCATAGGACAACTTGAGATATCCTCTCTTTTTGGATATATTTTTTATCTTTGTTTAAAACATAGGGTTAATTACACTTTGTCCCTCCTAGTTTGACTTAATTATACTTTATACTTCTGTAGTATTTTCGTCATCTTATCAGTGATCCCCATGTGAAACGATCAAACCTTAAAAATCAATATTCATAAATAATCTATTATTAATTGATATTTATACTTCTAGATCAGGTCAAGTCAGATAATATTATCGGGTCAGTAGAATGGTAAATTTGTCACTTTGTGTAAATTTATTAAATATTTAACAGTGCACTTAAGTTTACATTTGAGACGAAAATGCCATAGGCATGTAAGATGTAATTTGATCAAATCAAAATGCAATTCACATTAGAGTTCAAGTTGGTCTTCTTCTTCCCTTGAGCTGAAGGTGCGAGTTCTATTCATATTAGACCTTATTGCTATTTTCCGATCCTATTTAAGCAAGACGAAGACTTTGTTGTTATTGTAGTTAATCCTTGTTCCTTGTTTAATGGGACAAAAATTCGCTTATTTTCAACCTGTCCTAAACTAAATTTAATGGGTTGATAAATTCGGTTTTTGGCACGTCGCTTGTTCATTGTGATTATTTAATTGGTTTACCAGGAAAATTTTATATCTTCTTTTTTGCTATTTATATACCCTTTTGAAAAAAAGAATAATTTAGTTAATTATTATTTTATTTTTGTAATTTACTAGCACAAACACTCTTTTATATTTTTATTTTATTTTTTTGGTCAATCTCTCTCCCCGTCTTTCCATCCTTCATTGCACTATCCATCTTCACCCTCCCCAACTCAATTGCCGACACCTCAACATTGTTGACGACCCCATCTCTTTATATATTCACACCAGTATTGTAAAAGATAAGGGCGTTTTGATCTGTCCGGGGCTAGCGTAAGTCCCAGGTCATGGGATGTAAACCCCGTGATACATGAATTTTTTAATATTTTAAAAATATTATATATAATTAAAAAATATAATAAAAATAATTAAAAAATATATATTATAGATAATATTATAATTATTACTTATCTTATAACTTATAATTTATAAAGAAAATATAAAGAAAAAAAAAAGACAAATAAAACAGAAATATTAAAAAATTAAGGGGTCAAATATGTAATTTAGTCTTATAATACTAAGGTGTCTTATAAAATAAAGGGGTCAAATGTATAATTGTCTAAAACGTAGGGGTCAAATGTATAATTTAGTCAATTCTTAACCATATATCCGGACAATTGATGTTAAACGACGACCTAATTGACGATCAACACGAACAACGATCAGCGCAGCCACAATCAACAACCTTGGCCACCATCGGCGACTTCAACGACGAGTAGGTTTAGGATAGCTGCCAGGGACAACCTCAGCCACCATCATCGACATCTCCAACGAGTAAGTTTAGTCAACTTCTCTCCAATTTACTTCCTCTGTGTGTGTGTGTGCATCGTGCGCGATTTCCACCGCCTTCTCTCACTTTCCTTTGTTTTCTTTGTAAAACCCTAAGCGTACGCCCTGATCGTCACTGTGCGTACGCCCAGGGCGTCGCCCAATGACGTCCAGCGTCAAAGAAATTAAATTTATAAAAGCATAATAATAATTTCAAAATTATTTATACTTTTTGAAGAAAAAAAAAGGAAAGTACATCTAAGATAGCCTCTTCAAAGTAACTTTATCCAGTAGAGCCTATGGCCATTAAGATATTTTCAAGGAGTAATTACTGAGATATGAACACTGATTTATACTTAATCATTTGAGAATTGACTATGTGGCTTTTATTTATCATTAGGGGGTTTTGACACTTTTTTGCCCCCTGAAATTTGACGCAAATCTCACTTTAGTCCCCACGGTTTCAATTTGAACATATAACACCTTAAACTTTCTCAATTACCACACTGCAGTCACCGACATTCCACCTAATTGTTTTTAAGAGAGTTTATGGGCAATTTCTCCTCCTCCTTTCCTCCCATTCTCCTTCCCACACAAATTCTCTCTCTCTCTCTCTCTCTCTCTCTCTCTCTCTATATATATATATATATATATAGGTTTTGTTGTAGAGGTTGAAAAATGCCCATAACGGCCCTTTAATAATAGTTGGGTTCTCAACAGTTGACTATTTATCATCCCAAAATGTAATAAAGTTATTGATTTGGACTGAAGCAGGATGATTACGGAGTTCGAAGGTATTATGTGTTCAAATTGAAACTACGAGGGGCGAAGTAAAAAACGTTAGGAGTGCAAAGTGTCAAAACCTCCTTTTTTTTGGATCTAATAGAACACAAAGTAGATGTTAAGAATAAGAAGGGATCTTATATATCACAGAACAAGTTGAATTGAACAGCACTAACTCAAGATTAACACTTTAGACTCAGCAATTAAAGTAGCCTTTGTTTTGCATTTAAAATATATATATATATATATAAAACACAACTTTATGTAAATTTTTCAGAAAAACAAAATAATTATTTTTTGTTTTTCATTTTTTATACCATACGGCCGTGGCAAAGCTGGGAGACTCAAAGCCCCCCCTCAATTTTTAATTTCTTTTTTACCTCAATATTTTTTAGAAAAAAAAATCAATTAGAAATTTTAAATTTTTACAAAACTCCCCGTAATTTATTTAAATATTTAGTAAACATCCAAAATAATTTTTTCCCCCTCCCCCCACCCAAAAAAGAGAGTCAATTTTCTAGTTTTGGCACAACCATAAGAGACAAATGAAGATCAATCGATTGAAATCTCTCAAACCACTTTTTTCAATCAGACACAATACCGAGATATTGTCTCTACAGTATCAAACACAATTTTAATTCCATCGTTTTTCCTTCTAACTAAAATGATTTTTTTGTCAAAATAACTTTTTAAATTAAAAAAAAAACAAAACCAAACAATGCCTAAAGCGACTTTAGCAGATCAATTTATAACATATCACAACTTTTGACCAAAATCATCTTTTTAAGCACATGGCCAACTTGGTTGAAGATATAGTCATTGTAGTTTGTTTGTTTCTTACCAAGACCTCTGATTTGATTTGCTGAGGAATCAATTAAGAGCCCTAGTTGATGGAGGGGGGGTTGAATAATGTACTAGAAAACATGAACATGGAAGCACCAAAGGATTAGCCATGTCTAATGGAAAGGGTGCATATCACCCTCTACTTGAAGGTATGCTGCAATAAAGCTCCCAACTTGAATCTCTAATCATCATTATTATGAATAAAAAAAACCCACATTTTTTTTTCTAGAATTTCTCAATGATTATAGTTAAAAGCTCAAATTACAATTTTCGTCCTTGTAGTTTTAGTAAGTGTTCTTTTTAGTTCTCCGATATTCAAACAAGCAAATTGTTAGAATGGATAGAAACGGCTGTGACATTATTTGTACATGACGCCCTCGTGTTTTTTTTCTAAAGTTATTTAACTAAGCCGAGCACCTCATACACAAAACCTATGATGACCTTACCATCAATATACTGTGTGAATTTGTTCTTTTCAGTTCTTTCAAAAAGTATTGTTAGAATGTCCAACTCAAAAAAAAATGACTAAAAAGGACATGGGGAGTCGTGCAAATCGGTTTACGGCATTTTCCCATTCATTCCAACTGTTTTTTTGAACAAAATGATCAAGTAGGCTCTATTTGTAAAGTTAAGGGACAAAAATTGTTTTGCTGTAAAAGTTGAAGGACTAAATACAACACTTACCAAAACTATGAGGATATAAAATGTAATTCGAATGAGTAAAGCTTTGAACCCTACCAAAATCCAACTTGAAAATAAAAAATAAAAAATAAAAGGTAAAGAAAAGAAAAAGGAGAATTCGTCTGTAGCCCCAATTAGAGAGTTTAATCCATAATTTATCCTATTTTGATTTTGAGTATAAATCCCTTAATTATGCTTTTGTCTTGTGTTTCAATCCCATAATCAATGACTCCTTATATCTCCAACCAAATACTTCCGATTAAGGTTTGCATAGTCAGCCACCGTTGCCACCCGCTGCCTTTCCCAGTCGAACCCAAAGCCTCCAGTCGCAGAAGTCCAGCCATCCGCCGCTAGAATTTTTTACAGTTACATATAATTATTTTTTTGTGTATTTTTTAGGTACATGTAATTATTTTTCTAGTATTTTTTTTATTCACATGTAACTCTTTTTTAAATGTATTTTCTAGTTACATTTTTTTAGTGTATTTTTATTTACATTTTAGTATGTGTTCTAGTTACAATCATATAATTTTTTGACGTCCCATAATTGAAAAATTAGTTAAATGTAACTAAAAAATATATTAAAAAATTAGTTAAATATAAATAAAAAAAAAATCCGGTGACCTGAGTTTCGGTGCACTTCGGTGGCCGAAATCCGGTGGCTGGAGTATGGTGGCCAGTGACAGTGGCGCCGCTGTTGGTGACATAACTCTAATTAGAATATTAATATTTTCATGAACTCTAATGAGACTAAAACTAAAATAACTATTTATTCTTATAAAAAAAAAAAAAAGAAAAAAAAATCATGGATCAAAACATAAGTACAAAAGTACATATAACTGCTCCTGCAAGTTACCATCAATCTAAAATGAACTACCCAAAACAATGCAACATACATAAAACACAATTTTATGATTATAATCTGGTAATTTCTCAAAAAAATTGAAGTTAATTCATATGAAGAGAGAAATAAGAAAAACAAAAAGATGCAAGTAATAAGAAGATGATGATGGATGGACCTTGATCCTTATCTAGTTTCTCCAGACACAGCCTGATATGGAACAGTATAATCTTGTCTGATTCAGGCATAGGGTGTATCATGGTTTGGATCAAAGATCTATAGGCATGTCGCATGAATATCATACTAGTTTCCAAATGCCATCATTTTTTCTTTTCTTTTTTGACATATTTTTTTTTTGTTCCTAAAAGTGATGTATCAACAGGGATCAAGCAACAGCAAGAAACAAATGCTTTTATTTTCTATTTATTATTTTTGTTCACCCCATCTAAAAGATAAACCTAATTCAACCTGATGATGGTGAATTTGGTCATGGGCCATTCGTGTGGGCCCACGGTGAGTCGAGCATGGAATACGAGCATAGCCAAAAAACCCAAACCACCTCAAATGGGTCCAGCACCTCAAATAGGCCTAGAACCTCCACATCAATGAGCCTACGCCCCGTATACAAGCAACGCACAAGTCAGACCCATGAGCACTCGGCACTTGCAGGCCGCAACCATGTGCGGGTCTGGTCTCTGAGCAGATTTAGTTAGAATGTTCGATAGAAGAGTCACGCTGATCTCGCTAAAGAATCTGAACACGACATGAGTGTACTCTCAAAACATATTCATGATTATGTGCCTTCTCTCTCTCCTATCTCCATCCAGATGAAGACCAATAAATGCTCCTGGTTGGTGTGAGAAAAGGTGTGCACACAATTTGATATACATTCAGCTAGAATTATCTTCCTAAGATACTTACTTCACCAGGAACTCTCCCCTACCCCCCCGGTGTAAGAATTTGTGTAAGAATTTGTTCAGGAAGAACCCGAGCGAGGAAAGGAGGATTGCGGGCATCTCTCACTAAATTTAATGTGGATTGTGGTACTAATTTCTGGTATCATCACAACCCCATCAATATACATATGGCATATTAAACTTCAATGACATGCCAAAGAAGGATGTGTTAGCAACTTAGCATGATAAAGCACGGCCCTCCAAAATTAAACCCTAAACCCCTAAATTCAAGACTCATCCAATAGCCCTAAATATTTTTCTAAGTGTTGTCTAATTCAGACTCCAAACTTTGGATAACAATAAGAGAGGAAGAGGGTTTAATTCACTCCTTAACAACAAAAAAAAAAAAAAAATTACTAAACTTTCTCTTCATCTCAAACGACCACTTGCAGGCAAGTTTTTCAACCCCTAACCTGTCACGAGTCACAACCTATATCCCACATCAGTAATACTATAAGGAAAAACTGGGTTAATTCGTGAGTTCGAATATCTCAATTATCACCTTCATCTAACAGTTTCAAGTGAATGTATATGTTGTTTAATATGATATTGGAGCTGACCTAGAAACATTACCGGATTTCATTAACCGATTACTAAAAAAGGCAACCCGGTGCTATAAAACTCTTGCTATGCGCGGGGTCCGGGAAAGTCAGACGATTTAGGTCAATTAACTAATTACTAGTAACTTGAAAATAAAAAAGTAGAAGCTTGATTGAGTTGCAACACATGATTGTTGAATGGAAATGTAATAATGGGCCCTGAAGAAAAGCTCAAAGATGGTTTCAGTGGGATGCACAAAATATGGTACAAGTGATAGTACCACAAGAAAAAAAAATGTGCGCGAGGGCTCCATGATGGGTGGTGGGTCAGCAGGTAGGTAGCAGGCTAGCAGCACCTGAAGAAAGGGATTGGCTTCATCTTTCTCTTTTTCATTCTGTGGACTATGAGGAGAGAGACACTGGGGCCACTGGGTTCGATGCGCCCACCCGCGCTTGTTACTCTCCCTTGTTTTGCACTATGATTGGGCCTTGTTTGGCTGTAAAAGACTAAAAGGGACAACTTTTCAATCAGGTACCCCTGCATCCCTTATCCCTTACCCCTAGCCCCTAGTTATGGGCACCGTCCCATGTACTTGTACAAGTATTTCTTGACTAATCCAATGATCGCAGTGAAACACAATCAAGTGACTTGTCAGCTCAATCATTGCAACTCAAACTCGAAAAAAAAAGTAAAAATAAAGATCCTATGTTTTTGTACCACGGGACCAGTTGCATGTTACCTGATCCTGAACTATAAAGCCTAGGGTGTGTGCAGGCTCCAACCCACAATGTAAAAAATTCAGAACTGTATGCTAAATGGGTACTTAATATGTTCAATAAGTGATCTAAAACATAACCATAAGAAAAGCAAATAAACTGAGAAATGAGAATGGGATGAGCAAACTAAAGACAAGAAAAGAAAGAGCAGTCTATATCTGTCTAATGATAATTTTGACCATTCAGTCTACTCAACCTGACCCAACACCAAGTAGAGAGAGAGACAGAGAGCTTTTACGTCCATAGGTTTCTGGTTCAGAATGCAATGTAAAGTCTCTTTTTTCATTAGTGGGAAACTTGCCTTTCAAAGTACCATCCACACCCACATCTCCACCACCCACACAAAATCTTTTTCCGATCATAATATTACCCAGGTTGTCTTGTAACGACAAAACCTAATATTTGTGAGCTAGACCATGATTTATCACTCTGAAAATTATGAACGCATACATTAAAAAAAAACATCTCAGTGCACGAAGGCTCTTGCCAAAGAGGGTCAGATGTATGTAGCCTTATCCCTATATACAGAGCGGTTGTTTCCAAGATTTGAAACTGGGACCGGTCACAATGGAACAACCTTGCCCTTGTACTCAAGGTTCACCCTCCTATGAACGCATACATTACGTATGTCAAAAACTAATGAGCATCATATTCTTTTTGGAGCATAAATTTTTTGAATGAATTATAACACTTTATTTGAATCAGATAAACCATTTAAAAGAAACCTTTTTTTTTTAATATCAAAATTTCTTAAATTTGAGTAAAAGAAGCTTAAAAGTTTCTTTCTAAAAGAGTATTACCTTATACTTCAATCTTTCCTCATATTTCATGCACTCCACTTCCTCCTCTTCTAAAACAGCATTGCCAAACAGATCATCTGCAGAATAGATCTTAAAATAAGTCACAATAACTCAACCACAAGACATTTTAAACCATGCAGTCACCAAGACACCCAACATCAGTAAATTCAGAAAGTTCATCAGAATTCATCAAATTTACTTATAATTGCCGAATTATCGATTTAATAAAATAATGCAGTTTCCGGTATCACCATTGAACACATTATTAGATTGCTTAATTGAATTTTTTTGCCATGCATTGCCACATGAATTTCCATCATAAAGAGAATTCATGGGCATCCTAATAGAAAGGCAATACAACATGGTAAAATATCAAATCACACTTTGTTGCACTTATAACTCCTGCTTAACCACTAACCAACACCAATGGAATATGTTGTCACTCCTCCAAAAAGCTGGTGCGGGAAAATCAAATTATTTTATCGTTCAGCCAATGCTAACGCAAAAATGGCTAAAACACCCCTCCCTACTATATCAGTGCGTTGATTGGAAGATTAATGTGCCACAAGAAGGAATTCCTGATGATCAAATAATAAAAGGAACCAATCAAGTATGCTTTATCTGAATTTGTGACAACGTCTCGTCAAAGTGGTTGCTGAGTCGATGTACTACATAATCTTTTCCACTTATAGTGAAGAAATGCCTTGCTCAAACTCCTTCCTCCTACTCCATTTATGTCTCCAGCCGTTGTTTGCTACAAACTTCTTAAAGAAACAAACATCTTAGATGGGCTTGGGTTTGGCAATAACACCACTTTTAAGATAAGACCACAAAAAACACCAGTTCTTTCATTTGCATTGCCCTATCTAAATAATTGTACTGCCATCATCATACCCCCCCCCAAAAGAAAATAAATAAATAAATAATCATATAATTATGGTTGCATGGGCCTCTTGGTGTCAACACCCAATAAGAGCCGTAGATCATTTTTTAATCCACTCGTAAATACAGGTTAAAAATATAATTCTGTGAATAGCAAGACAAGAATGCCCATCCACCTCCATGGAAAATATATGAGAATTAGGGAAGAAATAAATTATGTGAGATATGGCTTCCTAAATTGTACGGAGCATAAACACCTCATAATAGATTCCGTGTTTTTTTTTTTATCAGAAAACAAAGATTAATATTTTTGGTTGAATCTGCGTACGAAATAATTGAAAAAAAAATATTAAACACTAGATCAAGAATTTTCAAAAGAATATGCATACGTCTATATATTGAAACAATTACAGACAAATATTAAATTCAACAACAAAGTCAGTTTTAATTTTGTTGTAATTTTTTTGTTGAGTTAAACAATAATTATAAGTTCAACAAGTAATTGGGTTTATTAAAAAAAAAATTGTTGAATTCAATAGCAAATTTAATATTACTTTCTATAATACGTTCTCTGTTACATTCAACAAGTTAGTGTTCAACACTTGGCATTAGATTTGTAAAAAATTGTTTTTAAAATCTAACAATATATGTTGTTCAAATTTTCTTCGTTGAATTCAACAACATACATTATTGTTCATAATCTAGATACGGAAAAAGGAAAAAAATGAATTAAAATATAATTATTAACGACGTTTTTTTTTTCCTTCATATTTTGCATCCAAAAATAAAGAATTGATTTGAATACAAATATAAAGATTAGGTGAATTTCAAATACACAAATAATATCTTCTAAATATAGAATCGAGCAAGAGATTTAAAATCCAAAAATTGGGTAAAAATGTCAAAGAAAAACGGCCAAATTCAAAACAGGATAAAATCTCAAGTTGAAAATGATTTTGAGGTTTTCAAATGGCCAAAAAAAAAAAAAAAAAAAAAAAAAAGATATTGGATAATTACATAGATTATGGTGTCAACTTGGCTGTTGCAACTGAATTACCCTAATTCCATTCCCACCTCTTCCTCTCTTATGTAAGCATTTTTCGATCCGACTATGATTATCTATAGTAGAAAACTAGCAATCATATATGTATGTATGTTATCATCGATAATATCTCATGGCAAGCATGCGTGCAAGTAACCACTAGATGACCTTATTGGCCAATACATAAAACCTACATATAGACCTATAGGTTGAATGTTTTCCATGATAATATGTCACACAAGTGCATGCATAAGCACAACATCATATTCCAATGGTCTCATCTTTAAGGAACTTCTACTGTTACTCTAGAAGTGACAGACCCGGGCCACAACCATTTTCCTTCCTATAAGATCCTCCCCCTTCCCCCAGATCACCTTCTGTGTTCCCCCACAATTTTACTTCTAAGTGACTATCTATCCCTTAAACATGCAACCCAATGAGGTCACAGAATTTCATTATCTAGTTCATCCAAACCTAACTCCATACCAGGCAAGTCTAGGCTTGGGCCATATCAGCAGCCCCACGTTTCAGCTAGGTAGATTCTCTGACCCTCCATATCACTTCCAAACCAATCCTCAAGTTCAAGAGTTCAATAACTCAACTTCTGAAGAAGCAGATGAGCAACAGCTGCTCATCAGCGAGAGGAAGCAGAGGAGGATGATATCCAACAGAGAGTCTGCACGAAGATCACGCATGCGCAAGCAGAAGCACCTGGACGAGCTTTGGTCACAGGTCGTTTGGCTCCGGAATGAAAACCACCAACTCGTGGAGAAACTCAACAATGTCTTGGGTCGCCAAGATCGGGTACTTAAAGAGAATGCTCATCTCAAAGAAGAATCTTCAGAACTTCGACAAATGCTGAGTGACATGCAGCTCAGTAGTCCTTACTCCACCTTTCAACATCTGGATGAGGATCCCTGCAGCACAGGTTACCTCAATACTGAATCCTCAAACGAGTCCATGACCAATTCTGCGGATTTTCAAGTTTGAGATCAAGGCCAATATTATGCGTTTGCCTTTATATCTTTTTAACCTTTTTTTGTCAGTACCTATGTCGTTAGTCGAAGCCCTGTGCAACAGCATCAGCTGAAGATTATGATTTTTGGTTTCGGGTGGATATTATAGTGTATTTAGGAACTATAAATAAATTTTCTTCATCAGTTATGGCACTTCTTTAATGCAAAATATAAGTAAAATGCATCATAGAGAGACAGAGGATGATATAGAACCGACCCTCATCGCATAGCACATCCCAAGTACCGCAACAATCTTTTCTCTGTCAAATGTCTTGTATAAATAATTAATCATGCTGACAACAAATGTCTAAAATTTTATAAGATCATTCCTCAACAGAGAAACATTTTTGTCGGAGAGAGTTGAAAAAAATGGCAGGAGTAAGGGGTCTAGAAGACATGAACTGCCATAATAAGGAAGGCATCCAGAAAAAAGTTTCCTTAAAATCTCAGCACTACTGTGACATGCTATTCATGACAGCGATACGGACGAAGTTCAGCTGGAAGTATTTTATATTATTATAATAGATAGGCTGGCAGATCCTGTGAGGCAACCTTCATGCATCTCTCTCTATCTCTCTATCTCTCTCTCACACACACACACACAGAGAACACAAGATTCCCCCCACACTCATGCTAATCATGACATAAGATACAAAATCAAAACAGGGAGAACGAGAGCCTCACAGACATTAACAGCTAGTTTTAAAAGATCTTCAGCCATCCAAACAAGATTTATGTTGTTAATGAACCTTACTTCATTACTTACTTCATTTATAGTTTTACACTATGGTTGGTATTAATTCTAACCAGAATTGAGTGGAATTCAATTCAATAGAATTCCTACAGAATTCTATTTCCACTTATTGAAATAAAATAGAATTTAATTGAATTCTATGTGAGTATTTTTTATTATTATTTTTATACAATCATTATGAGTATAAACAAATTTATCACATTCACAATTGATAAACAAAAAATAATTTTGAATAAATTTTATAATATCAAATGTACAATAAAAATAGGGTTAATTGTTTAATGCTCCCAATTAAGCTGTCAAGTTCATGATTTAACCTATTTTATTTTTAACTTGAGTGTTAATCCCCTCGTTACCTTGTGTTTTAGTCCCGCGATTGATGCTCCCTTCTGAAGCCAATGCTCCCAATTAGACGGCCACCTACTGCCACAGTCATTGGAGTTTGACATGGACTTTTTTTTAAAAGTATATTGTTTTAGCTACATTTATGCACATTTTTTAGTTATATTATGGAGGAATGCAGCTAAAAGTTCCGTTTATTCATGTATATATTTTTAAATACATTCATACATGTTTAGTTACATGTTTAGAAGTCGTAAATATTTTTTGTTTATTATTTTTTTAGCTAGATGCATGCATTTTTTTTGGTTACATTCATACATTTTTTTTCAGTTTTATTCATGAAACAACAGGCGGCTAGGGGTCCGGCGACCACCGACGGTAAGCGGTTGGCTGCAAAACCCGCCTTGCACCCCGCATATGGAAAGTGCATTTCCGTAAATTGTAATGTACGGGACCAAACTAAAGTGTTCATTTGTTGCAAGTGTTTTTAATAATTAGGTGCAAGTTATAGGATCTCCCAACATCCAACTCATAAAACTGATCATCATAAATTACAACAATAACAACAACTAAGTCTTTATCCCACTTAAGTAGAGTCGTCTACATGAATCCGTTTACGCCATAATGAACGATCAAAGGTCATCCCCTCAATCAGGTTCAATGTCATCAAATCAATTATAATAGTCTCTTCCCAAGTCTTTTTAGGCTTACCTCTTCTTCTAGTAACCCCCCGCACTTGAACTAAATCGCATTTTCTCACTGGTGCCTCTATGGGTCTTCTATACATATGTCTAAACCCCCGTAAACGATTTTCTCTCATCTTCTCTTTGATGGGTGTCATTCATAAATTCTCTCTAATAGTTTCATTCTTAATATTATTCATTCTCGTCTTCCCACTCATCTACCTAACATCCTCATTTCTTTTACACTAATAATTTGGACATGCTTTATTTTTACTGCCCAACATTTTGAACCATACAGAAGCGTCGGTCTTGTTGCAGTTCTGTAAAATTTTCCTTTAAGTTTCAATAGTATCCTACGATCACATATCACCCGAACTGCATTTTTTCACTTCAACCATCCTGCATTGACTCTATTAGTAATATCCTCATCGATTTCGCCATTACTCTGAATCATTGAACCTAAATATCTAAAATAATCCACCTTTGGAACATCCTCATCTCCAAATTTGACCGCATTATCATCTCTTCGGGCATTACTAAAATTGCAATGCATGTATTCCGTCTTACTTCTACTAACCCTCAAGCCTTTAGACTCTAAGGCTTTTTTCCATCTTTCTAACTTAGTATTAAGACTTATTCTATTTTTATCAATTACTACTATGTCATCTGCAAATAACATACTCCAAAGTACTTCATTTTGGATATGTTTTGTTAACGCATCCATCACTAGAACGAAGAGATAAGTATTTAAAGATAATCCTTGATGTAAGTCTATGTTAACATAGGAAATGCACAAATATCGTCTCCTCTCATTCGAACACTAGTGACTATACCTTCATATATATCCTTAATTACCTTAATATATACGTAGGATACATGTTTCTTTTCTAGCACCCACCACAAAACTTCTCTGAGTACCCGATCATAAGCATTTTCCAGGTCTACAAATACCATATGTAAATCTTTCTTCTTCTCTCTATATTTTTCCATCAATCTCCTGAGTAAATAGATTGCTTCAGTGGTTGATCAGTTGGGCATAAATCCAAATTGGTTCTCTTCTATGCTCGTTTCATATCTTATTCTATATTCTATCACTCTTTCCCAAAATTTCATAGTATGGCTCATAAGTTTTATGCTCCAGAAGTTCTTGCAACTTTGAACATCCCCTTTATTTTTAAAAAGAGGACTAAGATACTTTTCCTCCAATCATCAAGTATTCTTTTAGTCCTCAAAATGTCATTAAAAAATTTAGTCAACCACTCTATCCCAATATCTCCTAGATCTTTCCACTGGGATCTCATTTGGCCCTACTGCTCTTCCAATCTTCATCTTCCTTAGTGTTATTCTAACTTCTGAAGCCCTAATTCTTCTATGAAACCTATAAATCTTATCTGAAGATAAACTAGGTAATTCTAAATTAGATTCCCCAGCGTTACTATCATTAAATAAACTATAAAAATATCTTCTTCATCGTTCCATAATCTCTTCATCCTTCACCAGGACCTTCTCATCCTCGTCTTTAATGCACCTGACACTTCCTATATCTCTAGTCTTTCATTCACGTCGCTTAGTGAATTTAAATATGTCCCTTTCTCCAACTTTTGTATCTAACTTTTGATACAAATTATCATACGCCCGAAACTTTGATTCTTTAATTACTTTTCTTGCTTCCGTTTTTGCATGTTTATATTTCTCCCAACTCTCTGTGCTTCGATATTTTTATCATTCTTTATAAGCTATTTTCTTGTCACGAACAACTTTTTGGACTTCCTCATTCCACCACCAACGTTCTTTATATAGTGGTCCCCCTCCTCAGAAAACTCCTAAAACTTTTCTTCCTATCTCTCTAATACAACTCGCCATATCACTCCACATTTTATTCAATTCCTCATGTCTCTTCCACAACTCATCATTGCTAATTTTATCCTTAAACAACTCCATCTTCTCACATCTTAGAATCTCTCTAACGTATTCTTGCATATCTACTTATCTTAAAATCTCGCTTCCACCCCTGAAACTTCAAATTGGTTACCATCATTCTATGTTGGGTTGCAATGCTCTCTCCGGGTATGATCTTACAATCCTTACATATTAAGCGATCCCTCATTCTTGCAAGGACAAAGTCTATTTTACTATTCCTTTGTTCACTCTTAAATGTGATAAGGTACTAATCTCTCTTCTTAAAACATGTATTCAGAAAAACTAAATCATACGCCATAGGAAAATCTAAAATCATCTTACCCATTGCATTCTTCTCCCCAAATCCATAACTATCATGTACTTTTTCGAAAGTTCCCCTTTCCTTCCCTACATGTCCATTCAAATCTTCCCTAATAAATATTTTTTCTTGGTTAAGTATACTTTGAAGAACTTCGCCCATATTCTCCCAGAATTCTCGTCTAACATCCTCCTGCAATCCCATTTAGGGAACGTACACACTAATAACGTTAATGACCTCCCCTCCAACTACCACCTTCATAACCATCATCCTATCTCTAATTCTCTTAATATCGACCACGCTATCTTTTAAATCTCTATCTACTATAATAGCCACCACATTCCTATCTTTGTCCTTCCCCGTATACCATAATTTGTACCCCGTATCTCAATTTCTCTACACTTCTCTCCAACCTATTTCGTTTCCTGCAAGCAAAGAATATTAATCCTTCTTCTGCTCATCACGTCTACCAATTCTGTAGTCTTACCCGTTAAAGTACCTATATTCCAAGTTGTTAACCTAAGCCTATTCACAAAGACTAGCTTCTTTATCCATACCCGTCCACCATAATGCGGCAACCCTTGCTTATTTGAAACTGTATTAGGGCGAAAACACAGTGCGTCGCTTCCGGGCGACGCCCTAGCCCACCCTTGATCATTTCTCACTACATTCGGGCGGTAGTAATGTAGCGCGTCGCTAGTAGGGTACGTCCCAACGTTTAATGTATTCAAATTCATGTCAATTTATTTTAATTTATCATTAACATTCATGAGAAATTAAAAAAACGAGTCGTGTTCATTCCAAATATCTATTAAAAATGGTTATAAACAATTAAGAAGGAAAAAAATTCTTACAACTTGTTAGGTACGCAGGATTCAACTAAGGAATAGAATGGTTATAGGAATGACCATTTCATTCCCACGTTTGGTAAGCGAGATTAGTTTCATTCCCATTTCTAAGTATTCGTTAATCCCACGAACTATTGGATTAGGCAAATCCCAAATTAAACAAGGTTTAGGTAGGATTGTTTTTTTTTAAAAGGTTGGATTCAAAATTGGAGAAATATTGATAAAGTGTTTTTTTTTCAAGTTATCAAGAAAAAGAAAAGGTCTCTGGAACGTTGTCGGAGCTCCAAAAACGTTACTGGAATGTCACTGAAACTCCGACAACATTGCCAGAATGTCATTGAAGCTCCAATAATGTCACCGGAATGTTGCTAGAACTCGAGTGATGAACCGGAATATTTTTGAAACTTTGGAAATGTCACCATAATATCGCCAGAATATTGTTAAAACTACGCAAATGTTGTCGGATCTTTTTAATAGAGACTTAATTTCATTGAACTTGCCAGAATTGAGATTGTTTTTCTGTTTTGTTTTGTTTTGTTTTTCGCACACAAAGTTGTGGAACTTTTTAAATTTGTTTCTTAACTAAGATTTTTTCCAATGAAATTTCTTGAGCAACTTCATCGGATTTTTTCTTTCCCGGAAATTTTTCTTATCTTTTCGTTGAATTTTCCCTATCCCTTATTTTTTTAATTGATAATTTCCTTGCGAAATTGCCAAAACTCCAATGACTTCAACTGATTATTATTTATTTATTTTTATTTGAGATTTTTTCTACTTTTATCGATCAGTCAAAATCCGATCATCTTTTCTCATTCTCACTAAGTTGTCAAAGCTCCGACGATCTTACCGGATTTTGATTCACTTAGTTTTTAATTGAGTTTTGTCCTTTCTTTTTTTCTAACAATTCATTAAAATTGATATTATTTTATTTGACAATGCTTCCATTCCTATACTTATCCCAATCCAATTCAACACTCATTTCAATTCCTGCGTAACAAACGCAGCCTTAAAGCAATACATATTGGATTAGGTGCAAGTAGATCAACAACATTTCAAATTCGTTTTTAGAAACGCAAATGTAACACAGAAATCGATTCAATCAGCATGAAATTGATTCATTTTCTACTAAGCGAAGAAAAGGAACAGAAAAATCAATTTTACTTTCTGAAGGCCAAGTCAAACAATTAGGTTTTGATTTTACTTGATTTGCTTTTTGCAGATTCTCAGCAATCAATTGAAACAGAGAACGATTAAAAATCTCGAGTAAAATTACGATTTACCTCTCGAATGAAGAAAGTGGAAATGGAAATCTGGAGTCCAAGATCCATGGACGCGATTGAGACTTGGCTTCGATGCTCCATCGCGGTCTTTTCTTCGCAGAAATCATGACCTCTCCATTGTTGACCTTCGTCAACGGTATCGTGACAAAGGGGTCGACTTTGACAATTGACTTATTTCGGCTTCTAGAAGAACTTATTTTATTTATTTATTTATTTTACATGATCAAAATTTTCTAGTTACAAATCTTGAGATACGACTTAAAATTTTTTGAAGGGTATTTTATTATAAGCCCAAAACTCATTACTAATTTATTTTTATATTTATATAACTATTTAAATATAAAGAAAAGCCTAATTAGAATAATTATTTACTGTATACTAATATTTACATTCCTATGTTAATGTTGATATTATTGTTGTGCAGCAACATTTGTATATCTCATTTTATTATGTTACAATTAATGTTGTTATTGGGTAGTAACATTTGCATCCCCTATTTATTATGTTACAATTGATATATTGAAAATTATATGTATTTTAGTTTATTTTAAATAATAAATATATAGATGGTGTTTTTTCAATATGAGCTTATATGTAGTGGCTTATTTTGATTGTAATACTAAAAGTGGAATTCTCTCTAATTTTTTCTTTTTTAAAATACAGCGACTATATTAATTTTTTTTAAAACTTTAAATTATTGTACTACACTAAATTATTTTCTTATACAGTTATTTTAAATTTTTAACGAAATTATTAAATTTCTTAAAAAAAATCATTGTATCAAGTGGATTAGATGAATAGTGATTAGATGAATAGTAAAAAAAATTATCTATCGATTTAATATCAATAATGAGATTTGTATTTTTATATTAGGTTGATGTTAATGTAATGAGTGAATATAAAAGTAAGGACTCGTTTGATAACGTAATTAAGCGCTTAAAACTGAATATATTAAGTACAGATAATAAAATTAAATAACCACTTAAACAATAAGTATCACCTAAAATATGTGATTTATTAAAAATTTTAACACTTATTACTTAATATTATAAAATATCTAATTATTACCATCAACATTTTGTATTACCACTATAATATCTAATTTTCTTTTTTGTACATATGTTAGGGGAAATGACTAAACTCTAAACCTTTTATAAAAAATACTAGATACATATCCACTAGACTACAAGTTTTGAGATTATGTGATTATTACTATCACTAAACAAATTGGGCTCAATTTTTTTTCTCTTTTTTCCAAATACTAATAATTACCAACTCTTTGTCTCCCAGCCACCGCATCCACCAACTAACCAACTAGCCATCTTTTCAACAATATTTTCCATGTAATTTTCTTTTTGGGGTTTTGACACTTTTGCACCCCTTAAATTATGTTTAATGAGAGAAAAAAAAAAACAATAATATTTTTATTTATTGTAAAATAAAAATTATTTTTTGTAATTGAAAAAATGTAAAAAAACGAGAATATAAGATTTTATATTTGGTTAGGAAAGACAAATAGTAGGAAGAAAAGTAATTCACTTATTTAATTTACTATTTATCCTCCTATTATATTATAAAAAATAATTAAAATTCCATTTTCAAGGATATAATTGTGATTTTAGTATCTTTTTAAAAAATTCTCTCTTATTTTCTTTTATTTTTTTTTCCTAAATTGGTAGAGATAAAAATTTGAGTTCTTGGTAAATAATACATGAAATTGAAATTTTTGCATATTGTCGTCCATGTGCTACTGTATTTTTTTCAAAAGTTTAAAATTATTGTATTACATAAAAATTACTGTAATTTTTTTAAGTACAAAAATTACAGTAATTTTTATGACGTACAATGACTTTTGACTTTTAACAAAATAATTAAATTTCTCAAAAAAATTATTGTACAGATTGGGTTTGATGAATTGTGAATTGCAAATTTTAGGTTCAAACACAGAAAAGAAAAAACATAAAAATTTCCTAAAAAAATTGTTAACTGTATTTCCTATTGTTTTTTCCTTTCATTTTCCCTCCATACCAAAAACATCAATTTTTTTTATTTTTTTTCTATCTTGTTTTTGTACTTTATTTTTTCACGCATTTTTTACCCACCCAAATAAACACGCCATTAAAGTTTGACCGTCACTTCGCTTTGATCTCCATAGTAGCAATTTGAACATATAACACCCTAAAATTCAATAATCGTCCCACTTGATTTCAAATCTGGAACTTCATTATCATTTTAGATGACAAACAATCAATTGTCATCCAAAAGTCCTCTTAAAGACAGTCAAGTGTATAATTGTTTTCCGTCCAAAATTATAATGAAGATAATGACTTAGACTGTAGTGCAATGATTAAAAACTTTAAGAAAGTGAGATTTTGCTCAAACTTTCGGGGGATAAAGTGTAAAAACGTTTTTTTTGGTTCAAAAAGGAAAATTTAAGTCATTGCTAAAGAACATTTATTCTTGACGAAGCTTAGTCATTGAAGACTTAATTATGACCCACCACCCCTATTTTGTCAAAAGACCTACGACCCACCTCTGAAGTAATTATATATTCACCATCGTCAAAAAAAAATGTTTGTTTTTGGTCATTTGTAACCCCTAAAATTTTAAAATATTTACTTTTGGTCCTTATATTTTTTTTTTCATTTTTAAAGAATTATTACAATGAGCATTTGATATTTTGTATATCACCTTGTCAAATTGAAATTTCTGGTTCAACCCCCGTTGTATTAACAAGTTGAAGTTGAATGTTATATTTTATTTTATTTTTTAATTGTAGGTAAGGCTGCGTACAATAGAATTAAGCGAATACAACCTCTTGCAATATATAATAAGACAACGTACAATAGGCCTAAGTGGTCAAACCCTTATCCAAAGCTCGCGTATATTGTAGTACTGAACTGTCCTTCCCTTTATAAGGTATAAAATCCCTATCTATATATGGTCTTTTAGATTATATATATGTTAGATTCTTGCCCCACATCGCTCATCTGAGAGTTCTCAAGCCATTATATAAATCAAAGTAATTACTCCACTTAGCACCATACGGTTTTAAGTTGAAACCTCCTAACATGGTATCAGAGTCAAGGTTATGGGACTCGCATTTCCTCGTAGTTAAATCATTCGTGCAAATCGGGAGTTGTACTCAAGGGCGGATGTTAGATTCTTGTCTCACATCGCTTATCTGAGAGTTCCCAAACCATTATATAAATTAAAGGAGTTACTTCACTTAACACCATATGGTTTTAAGTTGAAACCTCCTAACAATATGTTTGGATCATAGGAATAGGAAGGAAAGGAATGGAAGAATGGAGGGAATTTGTTGTTTGGATGGGGGAGGTGAGAGAAAGGAAACGAATGGAAAAGAAAAATAAAAGGAATTTAAATCCTTCCTTCTCTTTTTATTATTCCTTTATTATATGAAGGAGGGTAAATTTCTCCTTATACATGAAGGAAGTATCCATTTTCCTTCCTTTCATCCAAACAAAGTATTCGGGAGCAAAGCGATTGTGGTGATCCTGTCTCATGTAGGATGGCAATTGCACCTGAACTAACAGGTAATTGAACCAAATCAAACGAAATGATTCAAGTTTCGATTTTGTTTTTTGGTTTTAAAATTTTAAACCGAAGCGGTTTTTGTTTTAAATTTCGCATTATAACCGTGAACCAAATTGCATACCCATGGTTTTGATTTTGTTTGCTATTTACCTTTTAGTTATATTTTTATTTACAATTTTACGAACTTGGATTGCTAGTATGTAGTAATTAGAATAAAGAAAACAAATATATATGTGTAGAAACTTAATGGGCCCAACTCACTCTCAAAAGACACCTTGAAAAAAGAGAATTGCATGCCGGAGTCTTTATATATATTTCAGGACCAGGTAACACAGGTGATCGATGTGAGATTCAACACACACCCTCACGTGCAAAATGAAGTTTGCCAAACTACTATGAATGGTTAACAAGGGCAACATCGATGTGGGATTTAACTTACCATGTCAGAGGCAAAATGGACTTTGCCAAACTACTACGAATAGACATCGGGTGACCCAATATTGATATGAGATTCAACAAGTCCAACACCTGACAAAAGGTGTTGCTCGGATAACATGTAGAAATTCAATCGGTCTAACTCTTTAGCCCAAGAGATGAGATTCAACAATATATTATATAACTCTTGATTCTGATTTTGCTCATCAATATACATATTTCTACAAATTAACTAATTAAAAAAAAAAAAAAAAATATTAACAAGATGAAAATATCAGACATGTTGTGTATCATGGGCACAAGAGACTGGGTTGGCCAGAAAAGATGGGTTGTCGTCTCCGGCCATTATAACGACGATGTTCGGCTCAATTTCCGGCCGTATTACCTGAGCAGAGCCGGCCGGTTTTTCTTCATCGTCGGACGATTGGGAAGAAGAATCCTTATAAGAGCAGGCGAGGATCACCAATGCTAGGGTGACGAGCCCCAACATGACGGCAAGCCCACCGTAGAGGTACGGCATCGGCGAGCTCCATCCCCGGAATCCCGCGGCGGCGACGGCGGTGGTGTTCTGGGTGAAGCTGCGGTTCATCACGAGCTGCCTCTCTCTCCTCTTTCTCTCTCTAGCTTTTTTTTTTTTCAGTGAAGAAAAATAATGGGGGTGGTTTGTGTATTTATATTAGGGGGAACAAATTATCACTGTACATGGACTCGAATGGTAGTTGTGTTTAATTACCAAAATACCCTTCATCCTAAAAGGGGATTCTTACTTGTGCAAGACTATTTCATTGCTTATTCTCAAGCATTGAGTTCACTTGAAGTCATCTATGAACTCCCAACTTTACCCTTGATGCTAAACAATATAATACCTGAAGTTCCGTAATCATTCTACTGCAGTCCAAATCAATAACTCCATTACAATTTCGGACGAAAAACAGCTGACTGTTACACATACACCAATTATTTTGAAGAGGATTTTATGAGCATTTATATGGCAGGTGTCTGTTTTTCGTCCGAAATTGTACTGAGAATAATAACTTGGGCTGCAGTGGAACAGGGGATAAAGACTTGTGAAGTAGTGGGATGATTAAAAACTTTAAAGTGTTATAAGTTCGATCTTGAGGGTCAAAGTGAAATTTTAGTCAAAACTTTAGGTCCCGTTTGGTAACCCATCTCATCCCCGAAATTCCCATTCCATTCCCAGATTTTTGGGAATTCTGTTTGGGAATAGCGTTTGGTAATTTTTGTTTCCGTTTCCGTTTCCATTTCATTCCCATTTGAGAATTGTGCCCACTTTTTTCTTAAGAAATGAGAAACAAAAAAAAATTGTTTCTCATTATTCCCATTCCATTCCCAAAACACACGGTTACTATTCACCTACCGGCCGACCACCGCCCGTCGCCGCCAGCCACCGTCCGGCCGGAAATTTCCCGGCCACTTCCGGCCGTCGCCGACGACGGCGCCATTGTCTTCCGGCCGGCGTCGCCGGCGCCACCGCCGTCAAGCCAAAACAGAAAAGAAAAAAAAAAAAAAAAGATTTTAGGATAAAATAGTTACCAAACACAATTCCCTTCCCAAAATAAAAAAAAAAATTATCGTTACCAAACGCGATTCTACTCCTAAAAAGAAAACAAAGTTCACATCCCATCTCACTGCTGGAATGGAAACAGAAATGGTTACCAAACGCCACCTTAGGAATCAAAGTGTCACCCCCATTAACGTTATAAGTCATTCGAGTATTCTACATTAAGAATGGTGTCTATGCAATAATTAATTACATTTTTAACCTTATATTCAATTTTTTATTTAAAAAAATATTTATGAAATAAACATTAAGAAAAAAAAAAAACATAAATTGAATGAAGCAACCAACATAAAAGAGGAATGAGTGTGAAAATGGCCCATGTGAGATGAGTGTGAATTTTTATGCCTTCTATATAATCAAAGGGAAAATGAATTTTTGTGTTACTTCAAGTTTGAATGGTTATTTAAGTAATTTCCCATATTTAACGCTCGTCACATTTTATTTTTAAATTATTAAATTGGTTCCGTTATAATCTAATTTTTTTATTTTACTCTTAAAATTAATCACGTATTTTTCTCTATGAACTTTTTATTTTATATTTTTGTTATTTCTCTTCCTCCATTTTTTCTCTGGCAAAAATTATTATCGGTGCGGATATCAGTAACGGCTCTGATAATTCTCTCTCTCTTCAGCAAATGCTAGAATCGGATGCCATTTAAACACTCACCCCAAATTTGAAAAACAAAAAAGTCATTTTCCTATATAATAATGAAATGGGTCCCATGAAACGTGTCCTTTTTGCTAAAATATCCTCCAATTTTCCAAAAAAAATGCAATTTGGCATTATTTAAGATTCTACAAATTTGGGTAAAAAACAAAATAATTTTACTATATTATTTGAACCATCAGCCATTATTAGGGCCCCAATAATAGAAACATTGCACTTCTATAGAGTACTGACATATAATCTACTTTTCTATTATTAAACACCAAATAATGTTGAGGACAAGTATAAATTATGGGGGGGCCAAAGTGTAATTTATTGAATCTCTTTTGATTAAAACCATGAGCTTAAATCTCAGAGCTCATACCCTTTATTTTTTCAATTTAGTTGCGTAAACAAAAATATCATCACAACATAATATTTTTTGTTATTTATTTTTTATTTTTATTTATTACTCTTTATATTTCTAATTTTTTTTATTTTAATTTTTTTTTACTTTTGCTTTGTATTTTTTATTTTATTTTTTTAAAAAAATTTGGTGTGGTATTTGTAGAAAATAAAATCAAAATTAAAATGTAGAAAATAAAATACAAAAAAAATAAAAAAACCAACAAAAAATTGAAAATAGGATTTGAAAAATAAAAAAATGAATTTTAAAATTTGAAGTTTTCTTTATGTTTTAGTTCATATTTTTTTTCTTTTTGAATTTTTTACTTCTAATTTTTTTTTTCCTATGAACACCATTTATAAAAATAAAAAATACGATAGAAGTAAAAAATAGAAAATAAAAATAAAAACACAAATTAGAAAATAAAAGAATAAAAAAAAGATATATTGTAATAGTATTTTTATCAACAAAATATTGTAAACAAATGTGTCAGGTAATATAAAAGATATATGAGATCGCCTCGATCTTTATTGAAATAAGAGGGATATTTCGGATATAAACTCTTAAAACTATTAATAATGTGTTACCATATTTATTAATCTTTTTTTTTTTTTTTTGTATACTCATGAGTGTCCCTCTACCCACACAGGATGAAAGACTAATTCGTTCGGAGTATGTGGTTATCCCTCCCAACGAATGTTTTTCCGCAAGCTCAAACTCTTGACCTTGCAGAAAATTCTCAATTGTTTTAACTCAAGTGTGTCATACCACTTGAGCTACACCCTGTTGCTATATTTATTAATCTTTAATGTATACTTTACTAAGGTTTTCATGCTATGTTGGTATTGTTGTGGAAGTGGGGGTGGGTGAAAGTAAATATAATATTGTGATTTGGCCTTCCTCCACTAATTCATATCCTTTTCAACTAATCTTTGTTTAACAACTCCATGGAAATTAAATGAGAAAATTCACATAAAAATATGTTTAAAATGGCTTGATTTTCAATCTGCCTTTTTAGGAGTTACTATTATGGATACAATTATAAAATTGTTCTCTAATTAGTTTAATAATTATGTTTTAGAAACTATATATTACGATATGTATATATATGAGATCAGGCCATCATCTTAGAATTCAGAAGCATCGTTTGTTTGTTCTTGAGTTGTTTGGTTTCTATATTCTGTTTTTTTTTTATTGCACCACGTGTGAGACGAAATTGCATGTGAAGTGGATGTTGGATCCTGATGTAGACAGAAAACTCCATTAAAATGATGTAGATAGAAACTCCAATCCTTAAAGAATGAGCTCCTGCAATAACCAATAAAGTTTAAAGTGACACAGATGTGATATCGGTCAAAAATTCTCCAGTGTGACAGTAAGTTATTATTCTTTGAAATTAAGAAAACTATAGGTAGTAACTAAATTAAAGCTAATTTACGTATTTATACCTATACCTGTAGGCTACCTCTTGTTCCCTGCTTTACGGACAATATGCATGAAGATAGGCGCACGAATTTCCTCCATTTTGCCCATGTACTTAGATCATTCCAACCGGCTCAAGACGGTTATCGTGGGTTGAAAATGGAAGGTTTGGTGGGCCCATTACTTCGTGGACTGGTCCAATCGCCAGATGGGTCAAATTGATTCCCAGTTTTCCTTATAACCAGAAGCCGATGGGCGCGAATTTCACCTCTATCAAATTTCACATTTACTTTGTGAGATTTCTCAAACTAATCTATATATGAAAGGACATGCTCCCTTCGTTGGCATATGATTTTAGGTCAAAACATTCTACTACGAATTACCAAATTGCATATTAAATCTTTTTTACATTTGATTTAATCTCACAAAATTAAATTTGTTATTAATGATTTTGAATGGAAAATGAATTATGCTCTCTAATGAAAATATTTTTGTCATTTCATCATTTAAAAAATAAAAATTATGTCAAATCTAAAACTCCAAAAGATGCTATTTCCATAAATATATATCTATACAACAATGAAATAACAAACATCATTAAAATAATTCAACTCACTACCATTATACAACAACATATATAGAATCTAAATACCCTCTCTTACTCCTATACCTATAATTCTCACATTTTCAATTCTTTCAAACAAATAAAAATTCGGGGTTTTGACGCTTCGCACCCTGGAAGTTTGACTATTATTTTACTTTGGTCCTCATAGATCTGAATACATAACATCCGAAATTCTGTAATCATCTCACTTCATCTCAAATTAATAGCTCCATTACAATTTTGAACGACAAACAGTCAGGTACATGAAAAATGACTGTATTCCATCCAAAATTTTAATGGGGATAATGACTTGTGGTAGTGGGATGATGAAGAAATTTTAAGGCGTTAAATGTTCAAATTGGAACTATGGAGACCAAAGTGAGATTTCGGTCAGATTTCAGGGGTATAAAGTGTTAAAAACCCCTTAAAATCTCACACTAACATTTGAATTTGAATTTTCAGACCGTTATTTGATTACCTAGGGCCAGAGAGCTCCATCGCTTGGGCAAGCAACGACGAGTCGTCGGTCAAATCGGAGTACCGCTCCGACGATGAGATGAGCTCCGGCATCTTGTATTTGGTCGGTTCAAGCCTCTGTGAAGCTTCCCATCGCTCGGCGAGTCCGTCGCCTTCGAGCATCCGAACAACCTCCGACATCTTCGGCCGGTGGCTGGGAAGATACTGAGTGCATAATAGAGCCACTTGAACGGTTTCTTCCAGCTCGATCCGATCATAATTTTCCTTCAAATCTTTGTCCACTAGCATCTCTAGTTTCTTCTCTTGATGAATTTTCTTCACCTGAAAAAGAAAAAAATCGTTTGATTTCGTGAAATTGAAGTGGAAATATTAGCGTTTGCGCTTTGAAAATCACATTGAAATACGAAATTGTATGAAGAAAGAGTGCGAAATCTCGAAATATTAGGGTTTTGCTCTTCGAAAATCACATTGAAATGCGAAAATTTTGAAGAACTGTTAAATCTCGAAATGTTACGGTTTTTCTCTTCGAAAATCACATTGAAATGCGAAATTGTACGAAGAAATTGAAGAAGAACTATGAAATCTCGCAATATTAGGGTTTTTCTCTTTGAAAATCACGTTGAAATGCAAATTGTGTGAAGAAAACGAAGAAAAACTGAGAAATCTCGAAATATTAGGGTTTTGCTCTTCAAAAATCACATTGAAATGCAAATTGTTTGAAGAAAAAACTGAGAGATCTCTCACCCAATCAAGCATTGCGCCTTTCTGATTCGCGGCCTTCCCGAATTCGAGCGCCCTCTGCCCCGTGATGAGTTCCAGCAGAAGTATCCCAAATCCGAAGACATCCGTCTTCTCCGATGACTGTCCGGTCGACAGATACTCCGGCGCTATGTGTCCGACGGTGCCCCTCACGGCGGTGGTTACGTGCGAATCCTGGTGATCCAAGAGCTTCGCCAGACCAAAATCGCCGACGACCGCCTCGCAGTAGTCGTCGAGCAATATGTTGGCGGCCTTGACGTCGCGGTGGATGATTTTGGGGTCGCATTGCTCGTGGAGGTACAGCAATCCCCTGCCGGCACCCAATGCTATTCTCTTTCTGGTGCCCCAATCCAATACTGGTTTTGCTGTTCAGGAAAGAAGAAGAAGAAGAAGTATTAATTGCTTTTTACCCCCTTCAACTTTGGTCTTATTTCATTTTAATCTATCTATTTTAAAAACCTACATATCACCACGAAATGACAATTCAATCTGAATCGACGGATAACCAAACTAAACCAAAGCGAACAGTTCGGTTTTGAAACTAATTAAATGATTTTGGTTACAGTTTTGATTTCAGAATTGAAAACCGAAGTGGTTTTGGTTTTGGTTTTGGTTTTGGGATAGTACAGTAACCGTGAAATCAAGCTGCATAATCGAACCGCTTAACAGGTATTTTAGATATATTTTTATATTTTGACCTCTAGCGTGCATATATATGTTATAGGGTTAATTGGGTTAATTTTAGGTTTTTCATAAAAAAATTCAGTATTTTAGTTATGTTTTTGTTTATATATATAGAAAAATGGTTTACGATTTCGTAGTTTCAATTGTGGTTTTAGTTTTATATAAAATTACAAATAGTTTCACAGTTTTAATTTTGATTTTGCATAAAATTAAATTGTTCAGTTTTAAAATTGTTTTCTAAAAAAACAACGGTTCGGATTTTGGTTTGGGGTTTGGTTTCTGCTTAACGTTTTTGGTTTCTAGTGAAACCGACCCAAAATCGAACTATTATCATCCCTAGTATCACCCACTTGTACTCTTGACAAAAGGGAAAAACACGTTTTCAAAAAAATATACCAAACAAATACTCTATTAGTACCTTTGAGACGCGAAGCAACGCTTCCATTTGACATGAACGGATAAACCAGGAGCTTCTCAGTGGTGGTCATACAGAAACCGTATAGTCTTAGGAGATTCCGATGCACCGCCAGACTGATCATCTCGACCTCTGTCTGAAATTGCCGCTCTCCGCCGGCGGCACCACCATCTTTCAGCCTCTTCACTGCCACCGGAGTTCCATCTCGTAGATAACCTTTGTATACATTTCCAAAACCGCCCTTTCCCAAAATGTTTTTGTTGCTGAAATTTTCAGTTGCAGATTGAAGCTCCCTAAATTGAAATCTCTTAAGATTGCCCAACGAAACTTGCTCCTGATTTCTATCTAAAATTATCAAAAAAATAAAAATATTAACTAAATTGAATACCAAACATATACTTATTTAAAAAAATTAATAAAAAAAATTAAATTAATTTAAATTTTACTAACCATTTGAATCTAACAACGTTTGTTGCTTAGATCGTTGTCTCGACCAAAAAAACATACCAAGTCCAAGGAAGAACAAGCAAATGCACCCAATTGTCAAGCCCAAGGCAAGGGCAATTTTGTGGCTTTTGGGCTTCCCTAATGGCTTGTCAGCTTCATGAGAATAAAATATTTAAAAATTATTTAAACAAAATTATTCGGTAGCATTTGAAAACACGAACACTATCCAACAGTAATCAGTATGAATTTAAAGACCGTTTAATTGACTGTTTAAAATTTTCAAATCGCTGTATTTGAAAAAAAAAAAAAAAAATGTTCATTGATTTTGATTCACTGAATTGTTCCCGAATTTCTATTTGTAGTCTTAAAAAAATGGAACAAAAGCAAAAGAATTTGGGAACAATTTTAAATTCGGTTGGTTCAATTCCAAGCAACCAAACACTACCTAAAAGTAATCGCCACGATTTTAAAGACCCATTTGGCTGACTGTTTAAATTCTTCAAATCGCAATTTTTCCGAAACATCAAAGTTCATTGATTTGAAATCTCGGAACTGTTCCCAAATTTCTACTTTTATTCCTAAAAATTTGAACAAAAAGCAAAAATATTTTTGTTCTACTCCCACACTTTAAGAACAAATTTCTAAGAATGGCTCCCACAATTTGTTTTTTGTTCTGAATTTTCAGAGAACAAGAACAATAATATGGGAACAAAAACACACAAGTTTTTAAGGTTTAGGGTTTCATACTTTGTGAAGCATTCAAGGTCATGGACATTGGCATGAGTGTCATCCCATAGCAGTTCTGTTCTGACCCTTTTCCACATATCAGAGGGTTCCCAATAATACTGTAATAATAAATAATTATTAGTTAATTAAAAAATAATTCACTTTTTTTTTTTTTAACACTTTTTACCCTTGAAGTTTGACTACTATTTCACTTTGGTGGTCGTGATTTTAATTTAAACACATAACACCCGAAATTATAGTCCAAATCATTATCCACCTTATAGATTTGGATTGTAAATTGTCACGATACATGAACGTTTGCGGTAAAATACTGTAACGAGTTTATGTGTGTTCAAATTGAAATTACAAGGACCAAAGTGAGGTAATGGTCAAATTTCTGGGGTATAAAGTGTCAAAACCTCTGAAATCCATCTAATTAATATCATTAGATATTGATTTTGTTAAAGCATATTTGGTTCTCAAATTTGACATTTGTTTCAATATAGGAAAATAAAAAATTTTGTTAATGATTTTAAATGAAAATAATATTTGTTGACGTTCTAATAGTGATATTTGGTTATTTTATCACTCTACCAAATCTAAGACGTTCTCCTCTAACCTTTTCCAGGTAATTATTCATCTGAAAAATGAGAGACAGAAGCACACATCCTTGTCAAGACTAAAAAATATTTTCGTTTTAATAGAGTGATAAAATAATGAAAATATACTCCTTAGAAGGTCACGTAATGAGCACAGTTCATTTTTTATCTAAAATCAGCACAACCTATTTTTCGTCCAAAATCGTTAACAATGTTTTTAATTTTGTGCGGTTAAGATAAATGTGAAAATTGAAAGATCAAATATACAGGTGTGTATATATATATATATACACATATTTATATTTAAAAAAAAAACATAGAGCAATACTATGTTTAAAATCAGCTTACTTGAATGTTTTAGAAGGAAACCTTGGTACTGGGCCACTCAAATTATTGTAAGACAAGTCCCTGAAATGACCAAATTTTTAATAAATAAATTAAAAAAAAAGAATTAAGTATTATATATATATATTCATATTCGATTAGTGAAGAAATTGTAAATGATTGATACGATGAGAGGGTGTGCTCCGGGAATTAAATCTTGAATTTAATCCTGAATACACCCGGTCGATGTAGGGGAATACGCCCTTAAAATCGCCAAAGGAGGTGATTAGTCAAGGTGCGCATAAGCTGACCTAGACAACACTTTAAAAAAAAAAAAAAAAAAAAGAGATTTACATAAGAGAAAGCTGAGTCATATTGGCCAACGAAACTGGGATTTCACCAGAGAGACTGTTGTTGTTGAGCCTCCTAATTAATTGAAAAAAAAAAACATTTCAGAAAAATGATTTTTTAAAAATCCAATTTTTTCCAAACACGGCCTTAGAAGTTGATTGCTTACATGTATTGGAGGGTTGTCAACTGAGCCAAGGAAGGAGAGATTTCACCAGTAAAGTGATTGTTTGACAAATCAAGAGTGTGAAGCTTTGAAAGCCTCCCAATCTCTGCTGGAATTGGCCCTCTTATCTTGTTGTTCTGTAAAAGCCTGCAAACACTCACCCGTAAGAGCAACTTCAATCTACTAGTCATCCCATGAACCAAATGGCGTAACTATCATTTTGTCTAACCAAATTTAAAAATTCAACCTCCAACCCAAGAGCCATTTTTACTTAAGATTGAGAGGCTAGTCATCCCATAAGCCAAAATGTGTAACTATCATTTTGAGCCGGCCATTTTTACCTAAGGTGGAGAGATTAGCCATTTCATGAGCCAAAAGGTGTAAATAACATTTTGAGCCATTTCTACCTAAGAAGGTTGAGAGATTAGTCATTCTATAAGTCAAAAGGTGTAACTACTGTCTCAAGAGTCATTATTGCCTAAGGTTGTTGAGAGGTCGGTTGAGTCAAATGGTGTAACTACCATTTTTTCTATTCAAAATCAATATTATCTACCAATAGCTACCAAATTTAAAATTATATTACTAATAGTTAATTTATTTGGCTAACATGGTTGGACCACAATTCTAAATATCTATTTTAGTCTGACATAAATGGCTATTTGAGAAGAAGAAGAAATAGAGAGAGAAGGAGGAGGAGAGAGAGAAGCAAAACCATAAACGCACACAATCTGAAGATTCGTCAAGTTTCCAATGCTTGGAGAGAGAGTACCAGATAAATTCTGACTAGGAATTCCCCTGTTCCAAAAAAAAAAAAACACCATTAATTTCCAGTTTTTCTTATTTTTCGAATCATGAATGTTTAATCTCTTCAAATTTTTGAAGACTTACAGGCCAATCACAAGACTCTCAGAAGAACAAGTGACCATAGTCCAGCTACATGGATCAACCGCGTCTTGATCCCAATTATCAAGAACACCATGAGGATCCTCCAAAGAACCCTTTATACCAATCAAAGCTTGAACTGCCAAAAAAATAAAAAATAACCAGGTTAAAAAAACTCCATTTTCGTCCAATTTGAACCTACCCATGTCCTAAAAAAAAAAAAAAGAAGAAGAAGAGATTAAATAAACTCCATTTTTGTTCAATTTGAAGCTAAATAACACCTACCCATGTCTTAAAAACTCAAAAATAAAATAAAAAAATACCCAGATTAATTAACTCCATTTTTGTCCAATTTGAAGTTGAATAACACCTACCCATGTCTTAAAAACTCAAAAAAAATAAAATAAAATAAATACCCAGATTAATTAACTCCATTTTTGTCCAATTTGAAGTTGAATGACACCTACCCATGTCTTAAAAACTTAAAAAAAATCAAAAAAACAGATTAATTAACTCCATTTTTTTTCCAATTTGAAGCTAAGTAACACCTACCCATGTCTTAAAAACTCATAAAAAAACAAAAAAAAAAAAAAACAGATCAAATAAACTGCATTTTTGTCCAATTTGAAGCTAAGTAACACCTACCCATGTCTTCAAAACTCAAAAAAAAATAAAAAAATACCCAGATTAAATAAACTCCATTTTTGTCCAATTTGAAGCTAAGTAACACCAACCCATGTCTTAAAAACTCAAAAAAAAAAAAAAAAAAAAATACCCAGATTAAATAAACTCCATTTTTGTCCAATTTGAAGCTAAATAACACCTACCCATATCTTAAAAACTCAAAAAGAAAAATTAAAAAAAATACCCAGATTAAATAAACTCCATTTCTGTCCAATTTGAAGCTAAATAACACCTACCCATGTCTTAAAAGCTCAAAAAAACAGATTTAATAAACTCCAATTTTGTCCAATTTGAAGCTAAATAACACCTACCCATGTCTTAAAAACTCACAAAAAAAAAGATTATTCACCTTCAAAATTCACACCCTTGGGAGAGAGAAGACTATTTCCAGAACTCCAAACCCAGAAGAATATCGAAAACCAGAATGCAGCTTCTCTCTCTCTCCTCATTTTCTGAAGAACCACTGACAATCGATGGAATACCCAGATGCTAAAAAACCTTGTTATTGGGAGAGAGATGAAGCGAATAAAAATCAATGATCTCTGGTTGAGAAGCCACATCTATCCTCCATCTTTCCATGCCGGAAATCCATTCGTTTTTACTTACTATAATCTTCAGTCAGACACAAGGAAAAGCAGTGTCCTTGTGTAGTGAAAAGAGAACTAGCATGCCTGTCATACTGGGTCAGTCTTTTGTTTAACAAAAGAAGCTTTCAAAGTTCATCTCTCTCTCTCCTCTCTCTAGAATTTGCTTCAAAGTTCATCTCTCTCTAGATTTGATTATAATATATACGTATATATAAGCCTTGAGGATTCGAAAACTAGATTTAGGTGAAATTTGGAAGGAGTGAAATGGGAATATACTCAATCATTCAAGTATTTAACTATTTTTGTTCATAAAAAGAAAAAATTATTTTTTTGAAGCCTAAATTATGGGGTGAATGTTGAACTCGTACATTTAATTTTTCAAATTTCATATTTATTTCAGTATGAAAAAATTAAAAACGTTATTAATAATTTTAAACAAAAAATGAGTTGTGTTCAACACATAACCTTTTAATAGGTATATTTTTGTCATTTCATCATTCAAATAAATCTAAGACGTTTTTTTTCCTGACACGAATCAATTATCGTTCATTGTTTTAGATGAATCGTTACAAGTGAAAAGTTAGAGAAAAAACGTCTTAGATTTAATAGAGTGATAAAATGGCGAAATATCACTATGAGAAGGTCAGTGCTAAGAACAACTTATTTTCCATCTATTGACAATGATTTTAGTTTTGCGGGACCAAAAATAAATTTAAAATTTGAGGTACTAAGGCCCCGTTTGGTTAGTGTTCCTAACTAAACCCAACCCAAAAATTTTGGATTTAATTTTTGGGAACGCGTTTGGCAAACACAAAACTCAACCCAACCCAACCCAACCCAAAAAATAGGAATTGATTCTCAAAATCTTAAAGAAACCAGAAACAAAAAAAAGTTGTTTCTTTTTGTGCCCAAAAAACTCAATCCAAAGTTCTCAACTTCCGACTTCATCTGCCGCCCGACTACCACCACCCGCCGCCGGCAACCGTCCGGCTACCGACCGCCATCTCCGGCGACCTTCCGCTGCCGCCGGCACCTTCCGACGACCGTCAGCGCCGCTGGCGTCCACCTCCGGCCACCGCCGCCGCCGTCCGGCGGCCACCCAAAAAAAAAAAATTAGTTTTAGGATAAAATCGTTACTAAACACATTCTGTTCTCAGCACAAAATAAAAATTGTCGTTACCAAACGTAATTCTGTTCCCAAAATTCTCAACCTAACCCAATTTAACTCAGCCCAACCTATTCCAGTTGGGTTTAGAAAAGTGGGAACACTAACCAAACGCCACCTAAATATGCAATTTGAACACCCCTAAATAGTAAAAATATAATTTTTACTTCTTAAAAGGGATAAAAATGAGGTTTTTTTTTTCCCAACAAATTAAATCTAATATAATTACAAAAATACGATAATATATATATATATATATATATATATATAAAAGTTCTATATTGCTTCCTGGTCTCAGTCATTTTGGTGGCGTTTGGTAACCGTTTCTGTTTCAATTCCAGCAGTGGGATGGGAATGGGATGGGAATTTTGTTTTCTTTTTGGGAGTAGAATTGCGTTTGGTAACGATAATTTTTTTTTTGTTTTGGGAAGGGAATTGTGTTTGGTAACGATTTTATCCTAAAATCTTTTTTTTTTTTTTTTTTTTTTTTTTCTCTTTTCAGTTTTGGCCGGCCGGCGGTGGCGGTGCTCCGGCGGCGCCGTCGCCGGCCGGCGGCGGTACTCCGGCGGCCCCCGTCGCCGGCCGGCCGGCAACTGCCGGCGACGGTTCTCCGGCGTCGGAGACGGCGGTGCCCCCGGCGATGACCGGACGGCGGTGGCGCCGTCGCCGGCGACTGCCGGAAGTGGCCGGAAAAATCCCGGCCGGACGGTGACCGCCGGCGGCGGCGGACGGTGACCGGCGACGGTCGCCGGAGATGACCGGCGGCGGCGGCGGCGGACGGTGGGCGGCGGCGGACGGTGGGCGGCCGGTAGGTGAATAGTGATCATGGGTTTTGGGAATGGAATGGGAATAATGAGAAACAACTTTTTTTTGTTTCTCATTTCTTAAGAAAAAAGTGGGCACAATTCTCAAATGGGAATGAAATGGAAACGGAAACAAAAATTACCAAACGCTATTCCCAAACAGAATTCCCAAAAATCTGGGAATGGAATGGGATGGAAATGGTTACCAAACGGGGCCTTTATTGCCTGGAAATCTGAATCATTTGTAACCTTGTGACTGTTTTTTTTCAAGGACTGATAGAACTTAAAATAAAGGAAATTACAGTTATGTTCTCTGAAGTTTGGACAAATTACAGATTTATCAATTTATTTTCACAAATAACACTAATCCGACGCGGCGAGTATTACTTCAATCTAAAATAGGAAATGACAATTTTGACCTCTAATCTAATTAGTAAAATTCAATTTATTTGTAAAAAAAGAAGGGAATTAAACAAAGATATGTTCAAATTTTGAGACCAATGATATAATTTCTCGGAAAGTACGATACTATCACAAGCTCACTTATAGTGGCAGAGTCACTTTATGTCTCTAGATTCTCCCCGGATTGGAGGATCACCTTTGACCCGCCGGAATGCTAATATAGCTAGTTTGTGCGTTGATCGTTTTTCAAAGGTGGGAGCGGTCTTTGTTCTGAGGAAGTTGAGAACGGAGGAGATCTCAAGTTGATGGGCATAAACAAACCGTCTTGGTAGCCAGGAAACTCAAATCTCCCCTCAATTTTTGAAAATTTACACTTTCAACCTTTATATTTTTCAAAAATTCAATTGAAACCACCTTTAAATTTTCATATAAGTCCTAACTAATTTGTCCAAATTTCTTGTAAAGAATATTTTATTTCTTCTCTCGATCAATTTTCTAGATCCGTCACTGATTACTTCACAATTATATTATCAACTTTACGGACCAAATCGAGAAAAACATAAAATTTCTTTAAAATAAAATTTGCATGTTTATAATTTATAGACTCCAAAAGAAAAAGGAAAGAAATAGAGGGGGTGTTTGTGTAGAAGAATCCATGTTTGTTGAGTTAGGACATCCATCAATGTCCCAAATTTCATGTTTTTTCATTTGTCATTTTATATTTTGGAGGAAATAAGAATGTGCGTATCCCAAGAACAATAATACACATATATATATATATATGCTCGACATTGGTGATGGGTGAGTATGACCATGACCATAAAGAGGGAGATCTTTGTTGGCTATCAGTACTTACTTTCAATTATTTTATGCAAATAATTTTTATACATTATTTTTTTGTACTTTTTTCAAATTCTTTTGCCTTGGCATCAATGTCCCAAGATTGTTCTCAAATTATTTTGCTTTTGTTCCATTTTTTTAAGAATACAAATAGGAATTTGGAAACACTTCCGTGAATCAAAATCAATGAACTTTGATTTTTTTTTTTTAAATCGCGATTTGAAAAATTTACACACTCAGCCAAACGGGTTCTTAAATTTATACTGATTACTGTTAGGTAGTGTTTGTATTTTTCTCTTTGGTAGTAAAAAAAAAATATGTGAAAAAAAAATATATTTTGCTACTAAAGGATACATACAATTTAAAATTAGAATGTAAAATTATTTTTTCTTAATAAAAAATAAAAATAATTGGATCGCCGTTGTTTTTTATTTTTTATTTTTCAAAAACTTTGAAAATAATGATAAAAAAAAAAAATAACACCATATTTCTTATTCGGACCCTAAACTTTTGTATAAAAATAAAGAATCAAGCTAAAAAAAGAAAAAAAAAAATTAGTAAACAATTCACAAACTTAAATTTTTTGCTCATATGCAATTCACGTGTTATAGGTTTTTTTTTTAGAAGTCCAAAATTACTACCGTGTATAAAAGTTACTGTAATTTTTTTATATAAACAAAAACTTACACTAACTTCTCAAAAAATTATTGTACTGAACCGATTGGATGGATATTAAATCAATTTTTTTCTAATCAATTACAAAATTTGAGATAAATATATATATATATATATACACACACACTATTCTAGTTCTAATAAAAAAAAAGTAAGGTTACAAGTCTTGGTATTTGCTTTATTGATTCCACAAACCCCAATGAGCAGATGTACTCACTCCCCCATAAATTAATCAAAATGGGTAAAACATTAAAAACCAAAAGCTGCCATCCTCCCCATTCCCTCCCTCCCTTACATGAAAAATAATATTTTATTATTTATTTTTTGAAAAATAAGTTACTCCATCTTTTTTACCAAACAATTATAACTTGAAATTGATAATCTCGAGTATTAAAACCCGGAGTTCGTAATCCCGGGTATAACTCAAAAAACATTCCGTATACTCGAGATTGACAACCTCAAGTATATAGTCCTGCCACTATTTTTTTTTAATTTTCTATTACTAAACTCGGGGTTGTCAAACTCAGGTATGCTATGAACCCCAGGTTTATGTATTAAAAAAAAAATACATTTGGAGTTGTATCCTTTGGGTTGTCAACCCCGGGTATAGGGAATGTTTTTTTTTTAGGTATACCCGGGGTTGGTAACCCCAGGTTTCAATACTCGGGGTTACCAACCTCGAGTTATAATTATTTCATTAAAAAGATGACATTACTCATTTTCAGAAATTAAGTAATAAAAGTCTATTTTTTAGGAAAACAGCTCGCATCTCTATTTTTATTTATTTATTTGAAAAAAAACAAGACATTAAAATTAGAAAAAATTATATTTTTTTTGTCCCTGTACCAAACAAGTGTCTATGTAGACTCCGAAATTTGTCAAACTGTATGAATTGTATATTTATTTTAATCCCGTAAAGTTATAAAAAATATTAACAATTTTGAGTGAAAAATGTCCCTTATTCTAATGGTAAATATTTTTGTCATTTCATTATTTCACTAAACTTAAAATATTTCTCGTAATATTTTTTTAATAACGATTTGTCTAAAAACAGTAGCAAAATATGAATCGTTGTTAGGGGAAAAAAAAACATCTCAAATTTTATGGAATGATAAAATGACGAAAATATTGTCATAAAAAAATCACGTGTTAACTGCTAAGCACACAACTCGTTTTTTATCAAAATTTATTAACAATATTTTTTATTTTGATGGATTGAAACAAATATGAAAAATTAAACCTTAAAAATAAAATAAAAATTTAATAATAATAATAATAAAAATATTCTCATAAGAAAATCACGTGCTAACTGCTAAGCACCCAACCCGTTTTTTGTCAAAATTTATTAATAATATTTTTTATTTTGATAGATTGAAACAAATATGAAAAATCAAATCTTAAAAATAAAATAAAAAATTAATAATAATAATAATAATAATAATAATAATAACAACTGATGGTCTGTGGGGCCAGTGAGTGTGCAAAAAATTGACTACACAGAATGGAAACAAATTGCCTTTAATAATTTAAGGAAAATGACAAGTTTATATAGTAATTAATCTCTTCTAGAGTAAAAAACAGAGGGCCATACTTGTCCATTTCCTTTTTTCATTAAAATAATAATAATAATAATTATTCTTTAAAACATTTTCACATGATTAGACAGACAACAAAGATGAATTGTTTTTTTTTTTTATTCACAAATTAAGGATCAAAATCAATGGTGGGAACTATTAACCAATGAAAACTTGACACCTCCCTATTTTTTTTTACCTTAAACCAACATTTTTGTCTCATGCCAAGCATAGATAATAGACAACTGTATAGCCTATTCTATACATTACAACATATTATATATTTAAGCATATTTTTTTATCTTTAAATTACATATTTAAGGACCAAGACTAAGGTTTCATTTGGATAAAGAATTTGATAAAATCCATGAAATTTATAAATAATAGAATTTCAAAATTTTGGTTTTTAAAATTCCATCATTTACCAATTTCTTGTTTGGATAAATTTTTTAAATGAAATTTTTTATTGTATAATTTTATAGTTTTTTTGTTTGGATAGATAAGAATTTGTATATAAAATTTTAAAATCTATTAAATTTTAATAATAAAAAATTTAAAAATATATTTCATAATATATTTTTATTTAATAATATAATTTTTATACCTATTTCAGTAATATAATTTTAATAATATAAATTGAATTGTACATCACTATTTTAATAATATAATTTTACAAATATAATTTTATTATATAATATATAGAGAATAAAATTTTGAAATTCATATAATTACAAAATAACAAATGGGATTGAAGTGAAATGGATAAAAAATTGAAAAAATAACAAATTAACTCTTGGAAGGATTCAGAAATTAAACGTGATTTGAAGTGATTTACAAATCCCTTATCCAAAACCAACCTAAAGGATTTCAGGAGACAATTTCAGTCCTCGAATTAGATCTAAGGGTTGAGATTATAAAACTCCCAACAAACTATGTGAAGATATATTTTACATTTGAGATATTTTACCATTGGATTGTCGAAAATATTTTTGACCGTTGATTTAAATTTTGTTAACAAACTAAATAACAAATTTTGAACTAAATGTTGTTTTATGATTAATTATTTAAACTAACTACAAAATATTCAAGATTTATATACTGATTTAAAATTAGCGTATTTAAACACGAGTTATATATATATATATGGATGAAATTCAATGGCTGAGATTATGGAACTCCAAACAACCAATTCCATGACGTAATTTACGTTTGAGCTGATTTAGAATTTATTAAGAAATTAAATAATAAACTATCAGTAAAATGTCTTCTCATGATTGCAGTATTTTATCTAACGAAACGATATTCAAGATTAATATACTGAATTAAAAATAAGTGGGTTTAGACATGAGATACATATTATGTATCTATATATTATATATATTTATATATGTATATATAAATACACACATGAGTTGGGGCAATCAAGAGATCTAGAGGACTCCATAGGACTTGTATACCATTTGTATGATAGTATTAGGAGTACAATTTCTTTATACAATAATCCCATTCCCATATGTTTCATCACTTTTGATATGGTACAATTAAACAGAATATATATTATAATATTATGATGGAATAAAAGGGAAAAGTTAATTGAGACAATTGGACCCAACATTGTCCCCTATCTCTTACAAACCCACTACACAAGCCAATCTATCCCCCACTTCAATCTTTTTCTTTGTACTTGTCCAAAGAACCTTTCTTTTTCTAAATTTTGTGGGTCCTATGTTGATTTCAAGTAAAATTCAACATGTGAGCTGAGTTTGGGATCAAGAGGCCAATGATCCACAAAAAATGGTCATTCACATTTTTTTTTTATCTTCCCTTACTTAATTTCAGCTAATTAGGATTTGTTGAGTTGGTAAGAAGTTTTGCTTTTTTAAACAAAGACTATCTTAGAGTTCAGGTTGAAACAGATTCGACGGAAGCCGTTATCTTGATTCAGAATAATTGTCCGGAAAATCATACAATACAGAGACTTGATTGAGGAGTGTAAAAGTTTGCTTCAACTCTGTGATTACACTCCTCACTTTGCTCTACGGGAGATTAACCGATGTGTTGATATACTGGCTAAGAGAGGTGCTAATGGAAATTGCAACGTCAAGATTCTCGACACTTCGACATCGGACATTGAAGCATTCTCTTCCAAGAGATGGATAAAAATATTTTTGATTTAAGCCCGAAGTCTAGTTTGTTCTTTTTTGTGCTGTTGTGTTTTTTGTTTTTCTTTTCATTTCTACCCAAAAAAAGTAAAAAGTTTTGTTTTTCGATAGAAAAATCCTACTTTCATAACACCCAATTCTCAATGCCCCATTTGGTGTAAAGTTCAAATAATACCCAAAACGGGTTTTAGATAACCCTCGATTGAGTTAATTTTGAATCATCCAAATGTTTCGCCAAACCGGTATTTACGGGTCTGTTTGGATTGACAAAAATGGAGCGAAGAGAAGAGAAGAGAAAATTATTAGTTTCCTCCCTATTTCTCTTGTTAGGTAATAATTTCAAAGAGGAGAAAAAAAAAAAAAAAAAAAAAAAAAGGAAGAGAAATTAAGGAAAGTAATAGACAAAGTTTCCCCCCAAATTAAAGAGATGTCGAGGGGAGGGGGGGAATGAGAGAAAGGTTGTCTAATGACAAAATAGCCCTTACTCTCTTCCTTGTTTATTAACAAAGTAAGACATTATAGTAATTAGAAATTAATAATATGAGTTAAGGCAGATATCCCATGTCATTTGGACTTATAACTAAGGATAAACCTTATAGTTTGAATAATATTATTATTCCGATACAGTTATCTAGAGACGCTCTTATCATATTTTGTTAATAAAAATACTCTTTTTAGTCTTTTTTTTTTTTTTTTTCTTTTCTAATTTATGCTTTTGGTTTTTTGTTTATTTTTTCTATTTTCTATTTTCTACCTGCTATCTATTTTTATATTTATTTTTATTTTTTATTCTGTATTTTTTACTTAATTTTTTTATATGGTGTTTATAGAGAAAAAGAATCGAAAGTAAAATCCTAAAAATATATATATATATATATATATATATATATATATATATATATAAATAAAAAATAAGAATTCAAAAACAAAAACTAAAATCAAATAAATAAATTTAAAAAACAAAAACAAAAAAGTATTTTTTTAATTTTTTGTTTTGTTTTCATTTTAATTTTCTGCCTTTTTATTTCTATTTTTTTATTTTAATTTTATTTTTTCAATTTCTATAAACACCATACACACACACAAAAAAAAAAAAAAAAGCAAAAAAAAAAGCAGCAAATTGGGAACAAAAGTAAAAAACTAAGAAAGAGAGCAAAAAATAAAAAAATAAAATTTTGAAATTATTATGTTGCGATGCCATCTCTATCAACAAAATAAAATAAAGGATATTAATAATAATATAAAAGATGTCCTTACTATAAGCCAAGGGGGAGGTGACTCCTGCCCTCAGCCATTTGACTCAATAACAATACATTTTCTCTTATTTTTAGATGAAATATCCAAACACAAGAAGAGAAAAAATTAGGATTAGAAACATGTTTTTTGTTTTCACATTTATGTTTCCTAAAAAAAATATTATTTTTTTTCACAAATTTATAGTTCAAACAAAAAAAAAAAGATCAGTTAATGTTCCCCAAAATAAAAATAAAAAAAACAAACATAAATTTGAGAACAAAAAATATGTTACTGTTACCGAAACATAAATAAAAATCTGGGAACACTTTATTTTCCTAAATTAAAAATAAAAATTTGAGATCTAGAAAACATCTATATAGAAAATGGAAATGAAAATCTAAGGAAAAAAAATATGTTTCTATTCCTAAACAAAAATAAATATTTGGAAAAAAAAACTCTCAAAGCAAAAACAAGACTTTTAAGAATAAAACAATTTTAGTTGGTAGATTTTGAATATTTTTCACGTAAATATTACTCATATTTTATAGTAATTTTTTAAAACAAATTATTATTAGGTATATATTATGAATGAATTTGATCTCAAAATTGATATATAAAAAAGTATTATTCTATTTTATTTCTTTAAGTATACAATTACAACCAAATAAGATAATTGAATAGTGATTTCATAGTAATATCCATTCCACTTGATTCCATTCCATCCAACCAAAAGAGTCGTAAGCGTTTTTGAGACAAACTCATGTCCCAAGTAAGGTCATTATGGCTAGTTTATTTGGGTGGACTTTCGTTTTCCCTTATCCTAAATTTTGGTTTGGGCAATTGACAGGAAAGTGAAAAAAGGTAAATTCAAAAGCTAATACTCTCTGTCAAGATAAACACAATCATGATAACAGCATGCATGCGCAGCAGCTTAAAGAAAGCATGTAATTAGGAGGGAGGGTGGGGTGGGGTGGGGAAGGGACCAACCTTTATGTTTCCCTTGCAATGGATGATGTTTAAAGATCCATCATTGAATTTGAATGCTCCTCTTTTTTTTATATATGTAGAAGAGGTTGAAATCCCCTGCAGATGCAATTAAGGGTCTGTTTGGTTAGAAATCAGACAAAATAGATTGAAGTTACCTGGAATAATCCAAGAGGAGTTAGTTCGGTTGGCAAGGAGAAGTGCTCACTTTCCATGTCAACTAGAGTTTGACTCTCCTGGAAAGTACACTAGGAATTAAATCTTGAATTTGATCGTAAATGCATCAGGCCGATGTGGGGGTAGTGCACCTTTAAATCGCCCAGAGAAGTAATTAGTCGAGGTGCGCGTAAGCTAACCCGGACACGTATAATAATAATAAATAAAAAAAAGTTGAAGTTAACTCGAAAAGCATTGGATTATTTGCTTAGATATGTATTAAAATGATTGACTTGTGTTTATCCTGTGTTTGGTTGCACGGAATTGAAGCCTTGGAATTGGAATTATTAAAAATAATCGCGTTTAAAAATTTCGATTTTGGGTTTGTTACTTTTTATCACCTTGTACTTCGATCTTGTTTCATTTTGTCTCTTGTCCTTTAGAAACCTACAGTTTACCCCGTTCTATTTATAATAAATTGAAAAACTAATTTCGTTTTTTTTACGGAATATTTTAAAAATAGATGAAATTAAATTTTCCAAACAAAACTATCATTTCTTCTAATTTTAGTTTTTTTTTTTTTTTTGGTTAAAATATGAAGAAAAAAAAAATAGAAGAAGAAGAGAGAGTGTGTTCTTTTTTTTCCTTTTTATTACCTTTAAATTTTAAATTTAAATTAAAAAAAAAAAAAAAAAAGAGTCATTTTATATTTATTTTTTGAATAAAAAATCTCAAATCTTTAATATATAATCCTCTATTTTATTTTAAATTCTTCCATTATATATTTATAGAGCAACTTATTTTTAATCCTCACCAAATTACATTTAATTTATTTTTTAGTTATTATCAATATTTTAATTAACATTAACTATAATATCAAAAGCATGTTCCACATCCAGTTAATATTAACTCGATAGATTCAATAGATTCAATATACTTGATATCAACAGAAAGACAATAGACTAAGAAAATAACCCCAAATTCTTTTTCAGATGGAGATATAGCTAAGAGATGCAGCTAAAATAATTCAAACTATGGTCCCCAAATCCAGCTAAAATTATATATATGTGTGTGTGTGTGTGTAAACACCCCCACACCCACCGGGTCTGGGCTAATAGCTACTAATCATGACAAGTTGATTGGCAAATTTGTACTATCCAATGTAAGGACATAAGTTGTCTGCTGTTTCTCAGCAACATTCCAAAAACTCCTAGATTTCAAATGGATAAACACTTCCCACCTAAGATTTTTTTTACCAGTGTTTTCATTCTATATAATAAAAAACCAGGCCTCAAATCATGTATATACATACACACACACACACACACACACACACAACAGAAGTTTAAGGGCACATACCGGATTAGATGGCTCAGTTTGTTGAGTCGCCCTCATTGCGTTTTGCTCCATTGAAAGGTCCTATTCAGGTCCTCACGCCACCAGACGATCATGCATTCATTCAAAGGCTGTTGGACATAGTTGGAAAAAAATGGCATGAACTTGTGAGAATGATATGTCACTTTCTGCATTAACCACATTCAGAAAAAAGAAGGAACAAAAAAACAAGTGAAATAAATGGAATTGTTTCTTCTGCACAGAAGGAAAACCAGCACAGAAGAAGGAAAACCAAAACTGTTACGAGAATGAAAGCATAAGATTATGCATACATATATACATACATATATATATAAATATATTTATATGTATTTATTAAACTAGGACTGGTTTTCTAAAATGTCTTTTAGTATTGATTTGAGGGCATAAGCTGATGACAATAATAGAATCAACACTCCAAACAAGAACAATAATAATTTCTATATATATATATAACTAAGAGGGGTTTTTTAAAATGTTTATTCGTTGAAGGTTGAGATTGATTTGACGGATAAATGAGATTGGATTATAGAACCTTTTGAGGGAAAATTTCCACCCAAAAATTTCACAGTCCCACTTCTAAGACGGTTTAATTAATTTCTATATGCAAATACACACACACATATATATATTAAACTAAGAAGGGTTTTTTAAAATGTATTTTTGTTTGAGCGTTGGGATTGATTTGACGAGAATGGATAGATGAGATTGGATTATATAACTTTTTTAGGGAAAACTTCCGCCCAAAAATTTCAGTCCCATTTCTAAGACAGTTAAATTAAATTATATTTTTTTCCCTTAAGTTTTACGTTTGTATTTAATTGACAATTTTTTTTTTTATAATTATTATTTACTATCTTTTTAGAAAATTATTACAGTGTCTTTAGGCACCGAAAATTCATAGTTTATGTGTGCATGCGCTTATAAAGAATATTTTACAAGTAAAACCTTTCGAAAATACCCTACTTACCAAACATGTAAATTATACGCTTCGTTCATGGATATATTAGAAAATAGACGCCACTTAAAAACATGATCGAGCAGGATAATTGAAGCAAAAACTCAAAATACTTGCCTCCATCGAAACGCTAACAAAGAACCGATTGCAGCCACATGAGAACCTTTATGAAGCAGACATAATTTCTTTACCTGCTCAAAGTAATCCTATAAAATAAAGCAATTTGAAAAGAAAAAAAAAAGTGTTTTCGATTTCACCGGGAGATGCTTCAAAAAAGAAACATGGCTTTCGGGTAATGCATCACACGAAAAAGTAATCAACAGACAATGTTGTAAGCAAGAACCTTAAATTTAAGCCAGGGAGATGCCTTTACCTTGGTATTTGGAAGACGAAGCAACGGATATATCTTATGGAAGAAATAGTTCATCCATCAATTGATGCTGTTTATACCAGACCATGGGAATTCTATGAAATCTGAGAACAACTTAAGAACATAATGATATATATATATATATATTGAGGGACAGAGATTGGACGACTAAACGCTGCAGCCCTATTCCCCTTATACAAGCCTTATGCTTCACGAAATGATTCAGTCGGTAAAACAATACACTTGCTGAGGTCTTGGTAACTGTTTCTGTTCCCCGATTCCTGCTCTAAACATTTTGGGATTAATGTACAGAAATGCGTTTGGTAAACACGTTTATGTTCCCAAAATTGTGGGAATAATTTGGGATTACTTCCTAAATTCCTTAAGAGTGAAAAACAAAAAAAATATTGATTCTTATTCTCTCCCATAAAAGTATTCACACCACCACCCTGCGGCCACCATCACCACAACACCGGTCATTATAGATTTAGAGAGAAAAAAAAAAAAAAATAGAAAGAAGAAGAAGAAGCGTTGCAACCTAAAGTGTTTCTTGTTTTTGTTCTCATAAATTAAAAGAAACAATATCAGGACAATGGTCGGCACCAAACATGTTTCTATTTCCGGAATACTCCATAACAGAAACAGACCCATCAAGTAGAAATAGAAAAACAAAAACACTGACCAAACGCCACCTCAATTGCTTGACCGAACATCGTGGACAACCAAAAGAAGAAATCTTGTGTGCGGAAAGAAAACAATTGAGAAAGTTGTCTTTAGTTTTATTTATACCAATATGAAGTAGACTAACCGACAATATATATATATAGCAGACTATGCTCCAATCGACAAACTTTAAATATGATAATTGAAAACTTACGCACCCAAAATTTTCAAACCACCATTGCAATGGCAAAGTACAATACGGGAACCATCCCATCAGAACCCTAAGCAGTCAAAGCAGCAGTGGTAGTTACTCTAGAACTAGAAGATGCCATGGCATAAAGGAGATTCAAAACATCCGGATGGTTGCGGATATGTCTTGGGCATTTACAAAGGAAATCACGTGCTTGATCGTGCCTTCTAGCTTTGGCATATGCTTCAAACACACGAAGGTATACAGCAGTCGATGGGAACTTCTTCACAGTCATTGCTTTCATAAACGCGGCAGCATCATCAGCAGTTCCGGTCTTCGAAATGTACTTAACAAATGCATCCAAGAAAGGAGGATACCCTTGGGTTTTCATCAAACCCATCAGACTCAACGCCTCTTGAAAGCACCCTGAAATCAGTAGTTCTTCTAGCAATGATTTGTACGTGCTATGCCAAGGTTTTAACTCTTTCTGATTCACCACATCAGAAATAAGTTTGAATGCTTCAATTGGTCTCTTCATGCGACAAAATTCATTGATCAAAATTGCTAAAGGATACATAGAATCAAATGTTCCCTCTTTTTCAATCATTTTTAAGAAATAATCAGAAGCTTTATCAAGATCATCGTCTACGCAGCACCCTTCGATTAACGACACCCAAGTTTTGTGATTTAGACTCCCGGACGCTTCCATATTATCTACAAACTCACGTATTTCATCCATTTTCCCGCCACTAGAGAGCCGAAAGGCGACTTTACTCATTAAAGCATCAGAAGGCAAGGCACCGCCTTCCTCCATTGCTTTAAATATCTTGCTGCTGTCCCCAAGTCTCCCAACACTGGTTAAAGACTTGAGAACCGCGTCAAGGGCCGTGTTATTCAACACATTCCCACTTTCCTTGAAAACTCTTATAACTCTTGAAAACAAATCAAGATTCAGTTCTTTAGCAACTGTTATCTTCTTCAATAGGTGAGTGCAATCCTGAACTGTGGGCTTATGTTTGCCGCCCATTGCAAATTCGTACAAATCAACAGCATCGATCATCATTTTTCTATTGACAAACGAGCTGAATAAATTCACGTAAGTCTGCTTCTCCAGTTCATGCCCAGCATCCCTCATATCATTTAGCACTCTCCACAGCTTGTCAATGCAATCTTCTCTACCCAAAACTTTTGCCATAGCGTTGTATGTCAGCTGATCATGCTTAAAGAGACCATTCTCCTCAATCCACCTGAAGAATATCAATGCCTTGTTTGGTTCCGTTGCAAGATTTTCCAACACAGCTGCAACCAAATCACTGGAAAAGTCTGAAATCAGTTCACGTAAACTGTTTTCGACAGCATCCCCCCACGCTTGTTGATGAATCACCTTACTAACTTCAGAAACACAAGCCCTTTCTATTGGACTGTATACACATCCCGATGAAACAAGTTCTTTCAACTTCTCTACATCGCCATCCAAATTTTTCTCCTGAAATGTTACTGAAACCCTGTCACAGGTACTCTTTGACATTCTATACCCTTTCTTCTCCATAATCTCAATCATACGCCAGAACTCTTCAACAAACCCATTTTTACCAAATATAAGCAACATCAGATCATGCGACTTTGAGCTCAATCGCTCACTTCCACCGTCTAAAACCCAATCTGAAAAACTACGAGCCACATCTGGAGCAGAAATATTTTTATGAGTGCTACTTGACACACCATATCCTTTCTTCTCCATAGTTTCAACAACATCCCAAAACTCTTTCACAAACCCATTCGCACCCAGCACCGATAACCACAAATTATACGACTGTGAGTTCAGCCACTTGCTTTCATACTCAGAAACCCAATCGAAAAACCTCCTGGCAACATCAGGAGCTTCAGAAACATTTTTCAAGACTCTCAGCACCAATTCATAATCAATGACAACATTATTGGACTCCAATTCGAGCTTAATCTCGTCGCTAGTTTTGGTTCCATCGGTGAAGATGTCAGTTAATATAACAGAATCATCAACACACTTGCCCTCAACAGTAAGTTCAGCCGTAGAGAAACGCCGCTCACATTCAGGAATTCGTCGAGTTAAGGAAAATAAACGTGCAGGTGAGTGTAGCTGGGAAGAGAAACGCCGGAAGCTAGGAGTGGCGTGTACCTGGAAATGAGAGCCGGAGAAGGGACTGGAAATGCGCGGCTGAGACCGAGAGTGAAGCCGGAGAAGAAGCATAAGGCGGCATTGATTTCTCATAGCTTCCGCCGGTAGGGTTTTGGGAGGGAAATGGAGGAGAGATCAGTTTTCGGCTGAGATCAAATTTCCTAGGGCTTATGATCGAAGCGAAGAGAAATCTGAAGAACTACCTTGTGATTGAGCAACCGGGGTTCGATTCGCTCTGTCAGCCACACGAGGATCCTTTTTACTGATGGGCCTGGGCCCCGCTCACTGGGCTGACATTAAACTGAGATGGAGTGAGATAGGATGAAATGAAAATTTTATTTTCGTTCTGAAGTATTTCAGAAATTAAACATGTTTGGTAATAATCATTGTTCTCAAATTGTTTCTTTTAATTTATGAAAACAAAAACAAGAAATATGTTTAATTGCAATATTTGTTCTTTTTTTTTTTTTCCCTTTGAATGTATGATGGTCGGCGGGATAATGATAACCAATGGGTGGTGGTGGTTGGGAAGTGGCAGTGACTGACGGAATGGTAGTGAAAATAATTTTGTGGGGATGATAGGAATCAACATTGTTTTATTTCGCAAATTCTTGAGAAATTCAGGAATAGTTTTAAATTTTTCCCAAAATTTTGAGAACATAAATGTGTTTACGAAACGCATTTTGGTACATTAATCTCAAAATTTTATGACCTGGAATAGGAATTAGGGAACAAAAAACAGTAACCAAACAGGCATAAATCATTAACTTGGTGTATGGGTTTGGTAACTTTTCTAATCGGACTTGGTGCTTGTGTACCTGTGTTAGTATACACAGAAATTGACCCGAATATGCACATGCACGTGTGTTGGCCGAAGACAACGGTCTGGTTAGGAAAACATCAACATGATAGTGTCTAGTTGTGATAACTTGGTAAGAATTTGGATTTTTGGGTGAGGTAAAGGTATGGGTCTTAACTGCCAACACCATCATGACTCCTCAAAATATTTTAATGTCTGGTGATGTCACTTGAATTATTTTGCTTAAAATATAATAAGGATGGAGACTCCCGGTGTGACTATGAACCCTGGCGTGCCAAGGGATTCCGGCACAACAAGGTAAGGTGCAAGACAAGGTTTACACATAAGGAAGTCTTGGGGCATGACCTACCCAAGAATCGCACTAGGGTGTGGAAATCGAGATACATTGTGCGCTGACATGCATAAAAAAATTAGTTATTTACGTAGCATAATAAAAAAATAAAAAACAATATTCGTGATTCCATAAGTCTAGATCTATCCATATTAACATATACAAAATAAATATACAAGAAGAATACAATAAAATATTATTATACCTTTCGGTGCACTCCAACCTCTTAGCCGGTAGTTTGAAAGACGTGTATTGAATCGGCTTTTCATAGAGCTGTAGGAACTGATTTCAAAACAAACTCTAATTCAATTCTCCTAGAAATAATACAAATGTCTCGCTTATAATAGGATCTGCACGAGGAATTCCATATGAATAATGTCTATATAATATCTAAGAATCAATAGATCTAGTCAATTATGATTATAGGTGGTAGTAAGAAGCAAAATTGTACGAACAATAGAGGAAACATGAGTTAGTCGAAAATCAGAGGGAATGTTTGGCCACTTGATAGGCAAGTCCTATTTATAGATTGCCCAGGGTTCACACCGTGGACTTTCATTTTTCTTATATTGCATGTTGTCTCCCAAACTTCTAAATAGTTCGACATTACTACCTATTCTTTTCAAAGGAAAGTCTAAAATTTCATTCTCCATTTGTGTGTAACCTATTGAATTCTTGTCAAAAGTTAGATTGTAGAAACAATTAATTAATTAATTAAAATTATAACAATTCTAATATTGCCCTATAAAAGAAACAATTTCTTCAAGGCATTTCCGATAACTATGAATCACGTCTATCCACATATCACAATTGTATCAAATGATAGGAGTTCACCAAGAGAATCTCCTCAGTTATAATTGATGTACCATGCAATCTTTCAATCTCATGTTTTCGAAAGAACCAATATTGTATGAATTAAGTAAAAAATCTCTAGTTCAATTACATGTATATCGATTGATAATATAATTTCTCCGTGACACGAATTGAAACCTCATCCAGCCATTGATAAATCCGTTCAATTCATTTTCTCATTACATTTCTTTTCTTATTTTATTTTATCTTGATTCCATTTCATCCAATTAAATCAGTCGCTAATATTCAATACCATCAAAATACAATCCTAAAAGTAATAATTCACATAAGCTCTTAAAAAACAAGAGATTAAATTACACATTTAAAAAAAATAGGTGGGACTATAACAATATATATATATATATCACAAGTAACATTCAAAATAGATATTTTAATAAGTATTTATTACTTACCTCCCTTGTTATTTTGTCTAAAATCATAATTTTTTTCTATCATTTGAAAAATACCAGTCAACCCTTTGACTTTTTTTCTTTTAAAAAAATAAATAAATATCTTTCTCTTATTTTATTTTTTTTTCTTTTAAAATTCATTAACATCTCTATTTAAAAAAAATAGTTTTTTTGTAACACTCCGAGAAATTCATGTTTAAAAAAATATTATTTTATATAAGTTTAATATTTTTGGAATTGTTTTGTAAATTTATGGTATTGATAAAATTTGATATTTTTTATATTATTTGAATTTATGGTATAAATAAATATTTGATTATTCTTGGAGGTTAAATGTTAATTTAAATTGACTTTTCAAAATTTTGGAACTATTATGTTATTTAAAATATAATTTTAAAAGTTTTAGAATATAATTAATTTTTTTTTTTATTTCAAAAGAGATAATTAGTGTAAATAAATAAAATAAAATAAAAACATTATAAATGTGTTGTCAAGTTTATACTGCATATTATATATGTATGTGACACGTATATATATAATAATAATAACAATAATAATAATATGTGTGTGACGGTGAAGTGTTTCACCACCGAAGGGCCTTTTATATATATATATATATATATATGGAGAGAGAGAGGTTATGGAAAAATAATAATAACAATAATACTAATTAAATAAAATATCGATTCGGTTCGAATTTTGCCTTCGAATTTCAGGTAGAATTTCTAATTCTTTTAATATTTGTATTTAATGTCTCTCCTCATTATGTGATTTATGCTAGAATTATTGTTAATTTTTAATCGTTGGTTTTCATTTAATATTTAGAGATCATTATGTGAAAATTATGTGGGAAACGTGCCTATGTATTTGTGGGTTGATTATATTATCATTATACCTCACCACCACCCCATTATCATTATATTTTTTTAAAAAAAATAAAGGGATAAGAAGATATATTTTTAAAAATTGGGATGTTATTGTAAAAAGATAAACAAAAAAATATTTAAAAAAAAAAACTTAAAGAGTTATTTATGTATTTTAAATTTTTAATTATTTTTAAATTATTAAAGAGAAAATTATAATTACAATAAAAAACCAATAATTTTTAACCTATAGAGAAATTAAATGGTATTTGACCAAAACTAATTAGGCAGATGACCAACATTTGATAAATGATTGGAAAATTTTATAATTTTATCCAAGATAACATAAAAAATAAATAGTAAATACTCTTATTTTAAAACCTTTCAAATCACGGGTCATGAAATCCAATCTCAATTTTTTTTTTTAACAAAATCCACGAAGTTTATTTAAGTCGTTGCTAAGCCAAGCTATCATATTTAGCAACAGGTTTAAAAAATTGATTGAAAAAATCTATTAAATATTTTTTATAATTTAAAAGGGATTTGTGTAATTTTTTTTTTTTTTTAATATTGAGATAATAATAAAAATTTCAATAGTATTGTGTGTGAAGTCCAATAATTATGCTAAACACAGCAAGGAAGATGTGAAATGTGTGTGACAATTGTTGAAATTTAGTTGAGTAAGGTGTTTAACCATGTGGTTATAATTATATTGGTCCAATAAGTCCCTAAGTCAAAATGTGTCGTGTATTTATTCTCTTAGATTTGACTTAACTAATTTTTTATTTTAGGGTAAATTATTATTTTTTTAATCTAATTACCACTTTATTTTCACTTTGAAAAACTATACTTTATTTATCCTTACCTTTGTAAAGTGATAAACTATGTTTTTTTCTATTTAAATAAATAGAATACATTTAAAATGAATAGAGTTAAATTTTTCATCCAATTTTTTAATAAAATATGCGAAATTATTTATTTATTTTATTATAAATATTTCTGTAAAACAAAATAAAATTAAGGAACAATTTTATCTATTTCATTTAAAAATTAGATAGAAAGTTTAATTTCATTCATTTTAATCATATTCTATTACTTAAACGAAAAAAAAAAACACTTTGCTTAAAAGTAGAATTACCTAGTTTTTTAAATAAATTAAGTTTAGTTTTTAAAATAAAGAGGGAGAAAATGATAAAGTAAAAGAAAGGTAAAAGATAATTTTCCCTTTATTTTATATTATTGCCTTCTTTCTACCTACAAATTTTGAAATCCCATAACAGCTCATATTTTGACTCTTCCACTTAGCTTTTGCCACTTTCACTTGGAGCAGCCCCAAGGCTACCAAGTGAAAACCCATAAGCCATATGAATTATGTAAAATGGCATTTCCATGCAAAGTGTCCAATTTGGTATTTTTTCTTAAAAAAATATTTTATTTTTTTCTTATAGCTTTTTTTAATAGGTTTTACAACCAACTCATATCCAAATTAATCACTTCACCAGACTTTTTTTAATAGGTTTTACAACCAACTCATATCCAAACTAATCACTTCACCAGACGATCTTAAGAGAACACTTTTTAACATTAACCTAGAATTAAATTTAAATCTAATTCTCAAATTGCTCTTCTAACAATTCTCGACTAATCACCTCACCGGACGATCGACTAATCACCTCACCGGACGATCTGAAGAGAACACTCTCCAACATTAACCTAGAATTAAATTTAAATCTAATTCTCAAATTACTCTTCAAACAAGATGAACCCCAATTGCAAAAAACAAAGAAGACATCCTCTTACCAATTGAACTTAACACCTTTTGGGTAATAATACCGTAAACTTTTAACCACAAAAACGCAATCGTTACAGGATAAATAAACCACCAACAGGTAGCATTTTATTTTATTTAGATAGGGCAAAACAAGAGACAGAAAGAAAAAACATCATAGTGGGTTCACAACCTGAAAATCCAAACACACAATACAAATGTAGCATAAGTCAAGTATAAAGGAAAGCCATAAAAACAAACAGCATTGTCCGATACAGAACTACTTCTTTTTCCCCTGTTCATCCTCCTCATTCTCACTCCAACACCCATGCAAAGTCGACCTCGGAGAGAAACATCCGCCAACACGGCCGCCGTCTCTGGTGAAGTTAAGATACATCACCGACCCTCCGTCGCCGAGCTCCTCACAGCATATCTCTCCACATAAATACCCATTCACGTCAAAACAACCACCACCAACACCAGAAATCGCAACAGAGAACTCATCCGGTTCAAAACAACCCAACACCCTCTCAAAAAGCTCGTTCAAATCCAATGCCCCAAAATCATAACCCGCTGCCTCGAAACTAGCATAGCTGAACCCGTCCTCCGGCGTGACGTGGATCGTGGAAATCGCATCCCCTTCTATTGCATTCATTGAGTACCCACACGGATCAAACTCGAAATCGCAAATCTTGGACTCTGGTAGAATCTTTCGGATACCGGAGGCTTCTGTCATTGCACCGGCCGAGGACGATTCAGTCTTGTAAAAAACCGATGCCTTCTTCTTGTCCAAACCCGTCATGCACATCTCGAGTGTGTAAAAAACCTCCGACTCAGGTTCAGCAGAAGCCGAATAAACGTGCCATTTCCGTTTTTCATCGCCGCATCCCATGACATAAGCCTTGCTTCCATGAGAACCGAGATTGCCAAAGTAGCCGTTGAGGATGGCTGCTTCTTCGGAGAAGCTCCGATGAGGGAACAGCTGAGCAGTGGGGAAAATGAAGGTGCCCCGGGTGTACCTGACAGATCGAACGGTGAGTTTTAGAGTTTCGGCCAGTTCGAGGATCGGCGGGATGGAGAGCAGTAGTTTGGTCGTGCCGCATGTTTTGATGATGAGTTTGTGCGGGTAGACGAATAGGCTCGACTCGGAGAGGACGTAGGAGTCAACGTGGTTGTTCGATAGTGAAGAGACGATTGTGCATTCGGCGGGGTTTAGGATTTGGTCGAGTTGTTGTTTGGTTAGAGCACGGAGGCCGTTTCCGGTGGGTTCGGCAAAGGGGCTGGGCTCGAAGAATGAGATCTCGAGTCGTTTTTCGTAGCCTTCGAAGCCAATTGGAGAGACGGGTAAGGCCATTTTGAAATTGAAAAGGAGAAAAGGGGAAAAAGGGAAGGGAATAGAGCAAAATTATTGAATTCGAAAGACCACCCTACGCTTAGGTGGGTTATCGCACAGCTTGGAAAATCTCAGGAGGGCTTCCTCGCGCACTGCATCCATAGAGAAGAACATCGAAAAATAAATGCTCGGTATGTTTTTTTCATTTTTTTTTTCCAAATTTGGAAAAGGGAATCATAAAGATTCAATGGAAAATTTAAATAGCTTACGTTAGAGTAAGCAGCAGATCTGAACTTCTTGATTCCACCGTGAGGACGGACGTCTTCGATGCTGTAACCGAGGGGGGCTTCGTAGAATAAGGATTTACTACTACTGGACTTCTTCCCACCCTTGGACTCCATTAGATCATTCGCCTGTTGATTTCAACATGTAATTAATCAGAACACCATGAAAAAGGATAACTGAGAACCAAACAATCCAACTTGAACAAAGTAACGCATGAATTTATGCTCAACTCCTTTAACAAACAATTATGCCAAGTATGCTAGGATTGTTCCTTACCAATACTTCATGATTGGTGATTAAGAGCATCTAACCATAAGTTTGAATACAAATAACTAAAAGCACCGTTTACTAACGTTTTTTTTAGTACTTTTTAAAAAAGAAACCTAAAAATGACTACTAAAAAATAAAAAAAGTAAAAATATAACTTTAAATAATTTCGAAAAGGAAAAAATAATTGTTTCTTTTAATTTTTAAAATATAATGTACTAATAAGGCCAAAAAGCATTTTTTTTGTTTTACTGTGTGTCCGGACCAGTTTAGACGCACCTTAACTAATCACCTATCTTGAAAATCTTAAGGGCGCACCCCGTTGATGTATTCAGGATTAAATTCGAGATTTAATTCATGAAATGCTTCACGGTAGAGTCAAAACCGTGGTTCACAAGGAAAGAGAATAACTCTCCTAACACCTCTTTGGTAAACCAACAAAAATAAAATAAATTTTCCACAGAAGTATGACCATGGAAGCAACTAAAACCATAGGGGAGAAGAAAATCAATACAAGATCCATTTATACAACAAATAACACTATATCAGTGTGTAAACAATCATAAAATAATCGTTGGCAGAAAGAATATCCAGATATAATACAGATTCGATCAGAAAGAAGGCTGACGCAATACACGATGATGCGAACACATAAAAACTACAAACCTAACCTTTCAAGAGGCTTGAATCAAGAACATAACAAGTACATACACATATTCTTATTACATACGATATAAGAACGCTTATGACTAGATACGAATGCATAGATACACGCCTCTATTGTTCTCGATGAACGTCAAACAAATGAACGTATAAACGAGATTCACGAGGACCGAAATACTTACAGATTAGATAATCGCAATACACGATGATGCGAACATATACAAACATCAAATCTAACCTTTCAAGAGCCTTGAATCAAGGACATAACAAGTGCATACACATATTCATATTACATAGGATATAAGAACGCTTATGACTTGATACGAATGCATAGATACACGCCTCTATAGTTTTCGATGAACATCAAACAACTGAACGTATAAACGAGATTCAAGAGCACCGAAATACTTACAGATTAATTAATCGCAATACAAGACCTTAAGAACGCAGCAAAAATCCACTTTCCGAGATCCTTAATCAATCAAATCAGGCCCTACATAACACAAAAACAAATACAAATACAAATCAACATCCACAATAAAAATGCATGCACACAGCAAATCAAGATCCAGATAAATAAAACAAAACTAACAGGTATTATCCGCAAGGGAGATCGTCGCAGATTGAAGAAAATTCTCAAAAGTATCGAAATCAAAACCTAATGCCGAAGCTCTCAAACGAAGCAAAACACAAATGAAAGAAGGAAACCGAGGCGGACGATATATAGAGAGAGAGAAACAGAAGGAAGGGTGTAGATATAGAGAGAGAAAAGGAATCGCCAAATATTCTCTGCGTCTCCTGCAAGCTGTTCGGTAGGGATGGAGGATGAACAAGTCTTGCGTGAACGGGAGAAGAAAGGGATGTCCGTTTATATAGGAGGGAATCGGGTGACGTGGCGATCCATGAGCTGGCTATGCACGCGTTGGATAAGAGTTCGACACGTGTAACAGACGTATTTACGATTATACCCCTTTTGGTTTTTATTTTCCCCAGTCGTTGACTAAACTTTCGGCTTTTGTGGCAGATTAATTAAATTTATTCTTATTTTGCATAAATTAAAGATATAAATAAAATATTTTTCAATGAAAAAAATTAAATTTAACGTGATTTTTTTCCCAATTCAAAACACACGATCAAGATATCACTTTAAAAATTAAAAATAGACGATTATTTCAGTATATTATTTGTTGATGAAAAATAAAATTATAAAATAATTAAGTGAGTGATTTTATAATAAATATTTTAAATTGATTAATTATGATAACCGTCCTAAAATTTTGAAAATATATATTTGAAAAAATTATCGAAATTATGGATATAGAATGTAATTGATGTTCACAAGAACAAATATGTCCATATAGTGGGTCTCATCCATCCCCTCCGCAGCCACTCGGGGTCTTTATTTTGTCCAATTTTATGTGAAAAAAATAAAATATTTATTTATTTTATTATTATTATTATTTTGATATACCCACAGGTCTCTGCACAGTCACAATAAAACTAATGCGTGATTATTTTTTCTAATAAATATTTTTTTTCAAGTTTGAATATTTAGTTTTACATATATTTCTCAACTGTTTTAATGGGGAGTCCATTAAAAAGTGAATATTATTTTATTTTTATTTTTTAAATAAAAAGGGAATATCATGAGCTGTATTTTTTCGTCTTTATTGTTTCTTTGGGCTTCTCTTTCGTACACTCATATCCATGCTTGTTTTGTTTTACATGACCATCTGGACCCCACCATGGATCCGGGCCCACTACTGCCATTATTATTTTTTATTTTTTTAAATAAAACACTCTTGAAAAAGTAAACAAATAAAAGTATTGAATTAAGTGTGTGTTTGTTTTTTTTTTTTTTTTTTTTGGTGAACGGCTTATAAATTTTAAAAAATTCTCCATATAATTTATATTTTATAGTATTTTTTTAAAAAAAGTTCAAAATTATTGAATAACAAAAAAATCGGTATGATTTTTTTAAATAAAAAATTACAGTAATTTTGTCATTTATAACAATTTTAGATTTTTGACAGATTATAAAATTAAGAGTCCAAGCAAAATATACTTGAATTAAAAGTTAATTACTTTTTTGGCCCACATTTTTATTTTTTTAATTGTAGCTTCTCTACTTTAACGGGAGGTTTTGTTAGACGGAATCGGGGGCAGAATAGAATCACATTCTAGCCTTGATTTATATTCTGTTGTTTGGTTCTCCAATAGAATGTGATTTCATTGGAATGAAAACCAAGAGAATAGGATTCCATTTGAAATGGAATTATATAACAAAAACAAAAATTAGAGAACAGAAACAGAAATTAGATAACAGAAAATTGAGAACAAAAACATAACATTAAAGAATAAAAAATTGAGAACAAAAAATTAGAAAACAAAAAATTGAGAACAAAAAATTTGAGAACAAAAATTTGAGAACTGAAAATTGAGAATAAAAAATTAAAAAGTGAAACTGTAAATTGAGAACAGAAACCAAATATTAAGAACAGTAAAAACTGAAAATTGAATGTAATAATGAAATATAATAAAATGAATAGAATTCCTTACCTCATTCCATACTAACTAAATAAGTGAATGAAATAGTGATTCTATTGATAATTCAATTTCATTCTTTTTCTTATTCCATTATTTCTTCCATTTCATTCCACGCTTATTCCATTCCGTCTAACCAAACAAGCCGGAAAAATCTACATATAACATTTATATTTTAAGTGAAGGAAAATAATAATATATATATATTTTTTAACTAAATTTAATATTTAAAATTAATAAAGAGAAATTATAATACTCTCTTTTTGCTTCAATTTATCTTTTTTTAAAAGAAGGTAAAATAGAATAAAAAAATAAAATAAAATGTAATTTTATTTATTAATATAAAATTTAGATGAAAATTTTATTTTATCTATTTTTAATATATTCGGTCAAGTTAAATAAAAAATAAAAAATAAGATTAAAAATAGGAGTAAAAGATTAATTAATCCTTTAATTAAGTATTAGCTGGTGTGCATAGTCCTCAGGGCGCATGCTAGTAATATGACGTTTTATACCCTTTTTAAATATTTGATTTAATAATTTATTAATTTGTAATAACATATTGGAGGATAAGGATTCCATATCATTTGAATAATTAAAAGCTTAAATTAGCTGGCTACAACAAATAAATTGTTGCTTCTTGCATGCTTTCATTTAAAAAATAAAATAAAAAATAAACAAAAATAATTTTATTGACCAAATTAAAATATTAACTCATCCACTCCACGCGTTACTGTCAAAAGTTCAAAAATCATTGTACGACATAGAAATTACTATAAAATTTTACATGGAAAAATTACAGTAATTTTCATGTATTACAATAATTATGAATTTTTAAAAAAATTATTAAAGCCCATGGATTGTCTGTATTAAAATTTTGATTTTGTGAAATGTTGACTAAAATCCAAAATAGAAAGAAAATAATTAATTTTCTAAGAATATAAAAGGCACCAAATATTGAAAGTGAAATTGTATTTTTTAATTTTTTTAGTCATATTTTTTTTAAAATTATTATTATTATTTTAATATATAAAGTCAAAATTTGGGCAAGCCACGGGTTCGTGAGTCTCCTTCAAAACCCTATTTTTTTGGGTTTAGGATTGTTCATGGGTCGGGTTAATTCGAGTTTGACCCGGATTTTACAGAAGAGATTGTCCAAGACTCGAGCCTAGCCCAGGCTGGTCTTCGAGTCCCAATTCATTATTAAAAATAATAAAACTCAACTCCGATCCTGTAAAATTTTCATACAAATAGAAAAAATAATTAGTTTCATAACAAATTGTATTTTTCACAAAAGTAAAAAATAAAAAATAAAAAAATTCAAGCTTAATCAAACATTATTTTAATTAAACATCTCCATTGCCGTAATAAAATATATTCAGCCCATTAATTAAAGTTCATCCACGCAAAAATTATAATATTTATTATCAAATAAGTTACATATATATATTAGTTTTAGCTGGCGTAATGCGCGATTTTAGACAAAAATAAAATAAAAAATTATATTAGGTTTGTTTATAATAATACGAAATAGTTGTTTATTATTTAGATATTAAACCAATATTACAATTTTCGTCTCCATGATATTTGCATTTGATAATCTTAATAAAATTGATCAAATACTCACGTTTTTGCAGTAAGGCCCATTTCGGAAAACCATAATAAAAGTTAAAAGCCATAAAATATAAATAAAAAAAAAAAATCACAAGTTTATGAAATGACAAAATTAGTTTCTGACTTGGGAGCCAAAAAATCACAAAATTATCAACATATTACTTGTTTTTCAAGTTTTGCAAAATTATTATGAGTTGGTAGACTGCATGAATATAAAATTAAGTTTTTTTTTTTGGTGTGAATAGTATACGAACTTAAAATTTTAATCAATGTATTCCACGTTATCACAATAATTCTTTATGAATCCAATTATTTTTTATGAATCCAATTATGAATAAAAAACAATTTAATTATTTTTAAAAAAAATTCAATATTATTATTTTTTTTTTTGTAAAAATGATTGAAAATTTGAATTGATAATAATAACAAAACAAAAATAAATAAATAAATTATAATTTTTAATTAAAAACAATTTTATTTGAATAAAAAGTAATTTCATTTAAAAAAAAAATCAAATATTATGAATATAATATTTTTTAAAAAGAATAAATATAATTTTTATTTTTTTAAAAAAAAAATCAAATATTATGAATATATATTTAAAAAAAAAAGAATGAATATATTTTTTTTCTATATTGATTTTCAAACTAAAATAAAATAAAAATAAAGTAAATTGCAATGTAAAATTAAATTTTTGTGATTGGAATTGAAAACAATTTTCTAATGTTATTAATTTGGAATTGAAAATTATTTTTTTATTCATTTAATGTTATTTGTAATAGAAAGAAAAAATCTTGACCATTAAAAATTGATATTTTTTTTTGGAATTTTTACAGCAAGGTGTGTTTTGGGTCATTTTACGCGCACCTCAACTAATTATTTACCTGGACGAACTTAATGTCATATTTTTCTACATCGACCTAGTGTATTCAAGATTAAATTTAAGATTTAATTCTCGAAGTGTTACTTAGGAAAATCGCTTCCCAACCGGTCCTAAAAATTGTTGAGACAAAAATTTAAGGCCCTAACCTGACCTTGAGCCTAATTGGGCCGGCCGAAGTCTAAACTCTTGAGAGGTCGCAATACTGGCCCAAACTCGAATTCCTTGAAACTTACACAAGCTGGACTCAATTTCTACAAAATTTCCATATCGGCCCACAAAATAAATTTATTACACTTGTACCCCTGATGATTAGTCCCAAATATTGGTTATAATCTGTTATTAGTCCCATTTAAAACATATGTTTGATTTAACCCTTTAAATTAATTTTTACTTATATATTAATCCCGCATGTACTCACGCCTATATAAATTACATGTATTTGTGTAAGATTTGTTATATAATAAATATTTTATGTATAAGTTATATGTATGTAACTGCGAGAGTACAACGTGTGTATTGAGTCTTCCATTCTATTTTATGCGCCCGGAAAAAAAGAAAAAAAAAAGAAGAAGAGATTTGTCACCAAACGCCCATAAATTTATTACACTTGTACCCCTGATAATCATAAATATGAAAAAAAATCTTGTAAAGAACCCATACTGGCCTTATCTTCAGAGAGCAACCAATTTCAGCTCCAGTCTCGCCGGAAAAGCTCATCAAACCAGGTATCCTCCTTTTTTCTCGCCGGAAACTAGTCAATTCGACATATATTGTTGAAGATTTATATAGAAGGATTTGTGTTATTTGGAGATATTCCGGTCGTAGGTTTGCCGGATTCATCAGTTTACGGAAGATATGCGGTACTTATTATAGGAAATGGCTTCGTTTCCTCTTGTTTCAAATCATGGATTATTGATTAATCGGCAGAAATCGACGTTTAATTTAGGAATCTCCAAAAATTTTGGGAGGTATGGACCACTGTATTGTTCGTTGTCCGGTTTTTGCCGCAATTCAGTTTCTCTTTCTTCCATTGGGCTTAATCACTGCTGCAATTTTAGACCTAGATTGTTATGTTGCGCTAAGATTAGGTCCTTGATTAATGGAAGAGAAAATCTAGAAAAGAATGACCTTAAAAAGAAGTTTTCATTAAGATTGCGCCCGAGATTGAGATTATACTCGAGAAGATTGAAAAGGCTTTCGATTCGAGCTTCGTTAGATGAAATTGGAACATTTTTGCGTAAGAATATGCGAAAAGTAACCGTTTCTACTTCGATTTCGGTTGCCTTAGGGCTATGCTATTTATTTCTGAAATTTACTGCAATACCGGCTCCTAAAGTTGTTCCTTACTCGGATTTGATAATGAGCCTTCAGAATGGGACTGTAGATAGGGTTTTGTTCGAGGAAGGATCACGTCGTATATACTACAATGCAAATTCTCCTAGTGTTGAATTCAACAAAATGTCGGAGAATGAACAATTGCCAACAAAATCCGACGGCGAAAACATGGTTACCAATAAGGTTTCTAGTGAAAAATTGTTGGGGAAATTGATGAAGAATCGGGTTTCAAATTCTACCCCCAAATGGCAGTTTTCCACGAGAAAGATCGATCATGATGAGAGCTATCTTCTTGGTCTAATGAGGGAAAAAAAAATTGCATATAGTTCTGCCCCACAATCAGTTCTTAGGTCGATGCGGAATACATTGATCACGATTTTATCTCTATGGATTCCATTGACTCCTCTGATGTGGCTTCTTTACCGGCAACTCTCTGCCGCCAATAGTCCGGCGAAGAAAAGGCGGGTTGGTCAACAATTGGTCAATTTTGATGATGTGGAGGGCGTTGATTCAGCAAAGGTTGAACTTATGGAGGTAATATTTTTTTGTAATGGAAAAATTGTAGGTGCTGTTTGAATTAGTTTTCGAAAATTGTGAGAAATTGTTAGGTTTTGTTTCCCAAAGCAGTTTTCGAAAATTTTGAAAAATATTTTTTCAAAAATATTTCTGAAAATTGTGAGAAGTTGTTAGGTTTAGTTTGAAAAAATTATAGAGTGTAATATTTATCAATGATGTGTTATAAAATAAAAAAATATAGATAATAAAAATGTTTGTTGGGTGAATGTGTGGTACAGAGAATACATAGAGAAATAAAAATAAAGATATTGAGAAATATAGTGATTGAAATTTTTGTTGATTATAGATAGTTTCTTGCCTACAAGGAGATATCAACTATACCAAACTAGGAGCAAAATTACCTAGAGGCGTTCTCCTTGTGGGTCCTCCGGGGACGGGGAAAACATTGCTAGCCCGTGCGGTGGCCGGAGAGGCGGGAGTGCCATTTTTCACGGTCTCTGCTAGTGAGTTTGTGGAGTTGTTTGTCGGAAGGGGAGCCGCTCGGATTAGAGACCTTTTCAATGTTGCGAGGAAGAATGCACCGTCGATCATTTTCATTGATGAGCTCGATGCAGTTGGGGGAAAGCGCGGTAGAAGTTTCAATGATGAAAGAGACCAGACGTTGAATCAGGTACTTTCACCTTTGAATTTTTTGAGATATTTTAGAGCCTATTTTTTTTTTTTTTTTTTAAATAGTTAAAAATTTGAAAATTGTAAAAAATTCTTTGGTTCGGTTTTGAAAAATGCATCAACCGTGTATTTTACTTTATCACTTAACTATCACCACTAAAACAATGAAGAGAAAAATGAAGAAAAAATTGAGCAGAGAGAAAACTTTTGAGAGTTCAAGTTGTATAGAAACTAAAGAGAAAGTTGTAAAGATCCAAATTTATTGAAATATAAAATATTATAAAGCAAATTACTTAGGCATCGCTTGGTAAAACTTTTTTGAGGTATTTTTGAAATAAAACAAGTTAAAAAAAAAATACTTTTACTTAAAAGCAAAAACAAAAAATAAAAAATGCGATTGATATCTTAGTGTTAATTTATCCTTTATAAACGATCACTTAATCCCAAAAAAGAAAAATCATGGATGGTTGAAAAAATGTGAATGGAGAGGTCATATTCCATTGATCTCTTGATATATAAAAATAAAAAGGACAACTCAGTGCTACAAAACTCAAGTCATGCGCGAGGTCCCGCAAAGGGTAGCTCACATTGCGAGAACTTCTATCTCTGTGCCGAGGCTCCTCTTCTTAAAATATAAAATACAAGGAACAAAAAAACTCCTTTTTTTTTTCCTTCTTGAAGAAAGAACTTGAAATCATATTTTTTTTACATTTTTTTATTTTTTATTTTTAAAGGTATTTTTCAACTGTAAAACAAGCGCTATTTTTAAATTTAAGATTTTTTTTTACTTGAAAGCAAAAGGTTAAAATAAAAATTAAGGAACATTGCCTTAATAAATTTAACACTTCTTTTTTTTTTTTCTTTTTTTTTTTTAAAAATAAATATAAAAAACCGTATATTGCATGATATTACATGACACGTAAAACAACAACGATAAATCAATATTTACATTAAACCTTATTTATCTAGAATCGAGAGTTCTAGCCAAGTTGGTTCAATTCAACACGTATAATTTCAAAAACCAAGAAGAAAGAACACCTATATAACTTCATGATTTCTTTGGTATACTGAAAATTTGTATCTTATAAATTGTGATTTTGTGCCCATAGTTCATCCGATTTGACTTTTTTTCTGCCTTCACAGTTGTTGACTGAAATGGACGGGTTTGAGTCAGACATGAACGTTGTTGTGATTGCCGCCACGAACAGACCGGAAGCATTGGATCCAGCTCTATGTAGGCCCGGGCGATTCTCAAGGAAAGTGTATGTTGGAGAACCAGATGAAGATGGAAGGAGAAAGATATTGGCTGTTCATTTGAGAGGAGTTCCTATTGAAGAAGACGCTGATCTCATATGCAACCTTGTTGCTTCTCTTACTCAAGGCTTTGTAGGCGCAGATCTTGCAAATATCGTTAATGAAGCGGCTTTGCTTGCTGCTCGAAGAGGTATGTATGGATTAATACTAGGTAGTGTTTGGTTGTATGAAATTGAAGCGCTGAAAATGGATTTTTTTTTTTTTTTTTATATTTAATGTGGCACCCTTAATTTTGCCGCTTAAAAAGTCAATACATCAACTATTCATGTCGTATAATTGTTTTCATGTTGGAAACTTGTAATATTGAAATAAATATTGTTAATACGAATACAAATACATCTACTCGTGAGTAATTAAATTAATTATCATTGCATTTAATGCAAAAAATTGGGTTTGATACTTTCTAGCCCTAAAGTTTGTCCAAAATCTCACTTTGGTACCCATGGTTTCAATTTGAACATACAACACTTTAAAGTTTCCTAATCATGCCACTACAGTCCACGTCATCATTCCCATTACAATTTTGGATAGAAAACAATCACTTGTTGCGCATGTGACTGCTTTTAAGGGGCTTTATAGGCTTTAACACCTTCTCCTTCCCCCCTCACATTCTCCTTCCTGTCCAAATGCTCAGAAATAGATACATCATAATATATATTCATATATCAGGTGTTTTTATAGAAAAAAATTGTAAAAGGTAAAGGAAGAGGATGAAAATGCCCTTAAGGTCCTTTGAAAAATAGTTAGGTGCAGAACAGGGTATAGTTTGTCATCTGAAATTGTAATGGAGCTATTGATCTGGACTGAAGTGGGTTCATTACAAAACTTTAGGGTGTAATCTATTCAAATTGAAACTACAAGACCAAAGTGAAATAATAGTCAAACTTCAGGCGTGCAAAGTACCAAAGTGAACAGAAATTGTGTTTCTGTTCTGCTCCGGATTTTTAGAACATTGTTTGGGAACAAAGCAGAAGTGTTCCTAGATTTCTGATTTTTGGCCTTTATTTTTTGTGGGAACAGAAACACTAAACAAAAGTCACCAATTTTTGTTAGTTTCATGTCATTTTAGGTGTTTATTACGAGTTAGTTTCAATTTACATGTGAGAACCGAAAAGGATAAATTTTTATTGGCAAAAGTAATAATTCTTCTCTCTCCCTCCCTCTCCTCCCCCCCCCCCCCCCCCGGCCTCTCTCTTCTTGCAGGTGGTGAGTGCGTTTTGAGGGAGGATATAATGGAAGCGATAGAAAGGGCAAAATTTGGAATAAACGATAAGCAATCGAATACTAGAATTGGCAAAGAACTTGGGAAGCTATTCCCATGGATGCCATCTCTTATGGGTCGGAATGAAGTAAAACCTGGTGGATTACAAGGGCCATTGGGCTATCAAGCTCTTAGCTGACACGAGTATGCTCTCTCTCTCTCTCTGATAATCGTTTAGCATTCTGAATGAAGAAATTTCCGGTTCATTATTCTTATTTGATTGCATTTAAGCATAATGGTGCGTTTGGATCAGGAATTTAAAGAACGTATTTGATTTCGAGAAGAAAATTTTACAAATCCCTGTTCGAAATGTTTCATATTACAACCGAATTCTTACATTTGAAGAAATACATCCTTTTTTGGTTCATTATTCTTATATAATTGAGTTTAAGCATAACAGTGCGTTTGGATGGCGTATTCTTCTGCATTTAATTTCAAGAAGGAAGTAGTAAATTTTGAGAAAAAAAAATCGTAAAATTTTACAAATTCATGTTCGAAATCAAATATTTTCTTTAAATACTTCACCCAAAGAGTTTCATATTACAACCAAATTCTTACATTTGAAAAAAGACGGACTTTTCTAGTTCATTGTCCTTATATAATTGGAGAAGTGATCTGTAAATTTTTCTTTCGAAATCAAATAGTTTCTTTAAATACCTCACCCAAAAGCACCCTAAGAGTTTCATATTACAAAAAACCAAATTCTTACATTTGAATTCATGAAACCGGTTTTGGATCCTATTGACCTATGGCTACTTCTTACAGGTTCAAACAAAGAGCAATGTGCAAGGAGAATAGAGCATCTTTTATTTTATTTTATTTTTATTTTTACGACAGTAGAAGCGATCGTTGTGTGACCTGGAAGTCATGGGTTCCAAGTCATGGATATACATACCTCTTGCAAAATAGAGTAACTCCGCGTACAATAGACTCAAGTGGTCCGACCTTTCTCCAAATGTTGCGTATAGCAGAAGCGGGTTGTCATTTTTTTTTTTTTTTTTTACCATGTGAATGTATTCAATGAAGTCCAAAGTTAGAATCTTTTTTCTTTTTTAAGTATAGGAAAGTTTTGATCTTATACCGTTTTTGTACCTATTTTGTGGTGAATGTGACATTTTTTTTAGTGGAAAATTACTATTTTGGTGGCATAGCAAATTTTTTTTTTGGGGATTAATATAATGACCCCTATGGTTTACTCAAATTGCATTTACTTATGCTATCAATTATAGGGGATAAAGTGTTGTTTATCCTTTTTTCGCACGAATTTTTTGTTATTTTTTCAATTATCTAGGAATAAAAGACGTATATACAGAAACAAAAATACTTATCAAACTCTGTTTGGCAGAGTAATACAACACTGCTAAAAGCAGGTCACTATTTGGATGTGATGAGTAAAGGTTTAATTTATATTGTCATATGCCTTTTTGTTAATATATATCAATTGAGATTTATTTAATTTATCGGTCAATTCAGACCTTACTAGTTATACATGAGCAGAATTTCAACAAACGCTCTATGTCAAATTGTTTTGGAGGAGCAGACAATTTTGCCATTACATTATCTTTTGATTTTCGTAAAATAAATTTTCCTCAAAAGCTAGGGTTTCATAAAATGTCTTAAATTGTGATTTTTCCCCTCATAATACAAAGGTTAAAGTGCCTAATTTTTTAGGGATAAAATATAAATAGGTCAAAATATAGGGGGTGAAGTGCAATTAATCTTGGTTTTATTTTCGTAATTTTACAATTAATAAAGGATGATAGAGAGTAAGGATGAGAAATAGATTAATTTCCTTTTACCCCTTATACTTTGATCTTTTTTCATGTTCTTCCTTTTATTTTAAAAACCTACACTTTACTCCTTTTTATTTATAATAAATTGGAAAATATTTTATTTTTTATTTTTTTAAACTTAGAAGAATATGCTAAAAAATATTTTTCATTTAAATTTTACATAAAATGGATAAAACTATTCTTTATTTCATTTTAATTTTATTTTATTTTAAAAAATAAAAGTAAAAATAAAATTGAATTGCCGAGAGAAAAAATTAGTATTTTTTGTTTATTACTTTTAAACATTAAATTTAAATTAAAATAAACAAAATTAATTTTATCCGTAGGGATGGAATGTCCTTTAGCAGTTTTGGCTATTACATATCTTTTTATGTCTCATTCGGTCGAGAAAATGCTCCATCTGGCTTTTTGCTTCACAAATCTCATTGTAAATTTGAGAACGTGGAGCCGTTCTTTCTCGGTCGTCTGTCTTAAGTTGTGGTCCTTGCTGATTCAAATTCTCTGTTGCATTGGTCTTTTCACTCCCCTACTCTCCACCGAAAAATGTTCCACTTAGAATGATCAAGATAGAGAAGAGGGTATGAATACCTCTTTCTTGTTTTCCTTCTTCCAAAGAAAACTGACTTTGGAGGGACGAAAATCAGTTTTCTTATACAACCTTTTTTAATGCACTTGCAAAGTCAATTGTCCATTAAGACGGGAGGTGAGTCCGTGTGGCTGGCATGTTTGAGAGTAATTAATTTAATTTTATATTATTTTTAATAAAATGTGAATTTCTCCTTTTAATCAAGAGTAGAAGCGGGTATTGTATTAGTTGTTAAAGTAGAGGGGTTAATATGAAATAAGGCCAAAGTATAGGGGAGAAAAAAGCAATTGACGGTTTCTGTAATTTCCTAGTTCTAGAGGAATCAAACGGCACTATAAACGAAGAATCAGATGATCGAAATGTAGATGAAGACATCACTAGTTTAGCTTTTCGAAGAGAAGATTCGGCCACGAATTTGTTCTTATTTTCCGCAGAGATTGTCAAATTCAATCGAAAAGCGTGGTGTTCATTCGGATTTGGCGGTGGAAATACACAGCGAAAGCGATTCGAACTCAAGCTTCTTACAGGTAACATCAATCATTATTCTTTTTCCTTATCATAGATTTGATTAGGTAGTTGAGATTTTGAATCGATTGTGTATGGCGTTGATCATGATCATCTCAATTCATTGTTGTTATATTGAATCGCTGAATACAGGGAGCTGCCGGGGTGACATTTGTGTTGATTGTTGGCATTTGTGTGCAATTAGTGTTTATTGACGTCTCTATCCTCGGAAACCCTAGTTCGTACCGTTATATATCTTCGCGCTTAATCGATTATACTTGTTTATGTGCTTCTGCGATTTGAGCTACTCTTTAAGTTCGTTGATGGGCTAACTATCACTGCGCTGCTGAACATTGAACATTGCATTACCTAATGGTAAGGACTGTGAAGCCACTGGGATTTCCGGATTTCTCAAAAATTTGAGATACATGTTTGATTGTGTGATCTTTTATTGCATGTATGTTTTTACCAATATTGCTGCATTGCACAAATTCAAATATGTTGATGGAGAAGGTTTCTTTCATATTTTACTTAAAAACAATAATGTGCTATTGGTGAATGATAAATCGTTTTTTTATTGCTGATATTTGGTGAATGATCACAACTCTTCAACAACCTTGATGTTGGTGAAAAAAATGTTTTGTAGAAAATTTAATGTGCTTGATGGGTGTACCTTAAAATTTTCGACGTTTGCGTAGGATTTTCACGCTTCCCTACTTCCATACATGACCCAAACAAAGCCATTTTCCTTGTTCTTTGTTCTTTACCTTGTTTGGTAAGTACAATTTGAGCTGCCATTAAATATGATATTAATCGTTATAATTAGTGAAAGGTTTTCCATGCCTCAATTAATATTGTTTAATGTAAGATATTGTATTCACTCTACATTCTTAGGAGTCAAAAGGAGTAATGTTATGTTTCTTCATCGCAGGCAGAATCTTTGAAAACAAGAGAAGCAAATTCATAGAATTTAGCAGTATGGTTAAATCAGAGCAGCCAAAGCAAAGAGTGGCATTTGTGTTGATTGATGGGTTGGGTGATGTATCGCTTCCGGGGTTAGGGTTCAAGACCCCTCTGCAGGTGGCCAACATTCCCAATCTTAATGCCATTGCATCTGCTGGAGTTAATGGTCTTATGGACCCCGTTGAAGTGGGCTTGGCTTGTGGCAGTGACACTGCCCACCTTTCTTTATTGGGTTATGATCCAAGAGTGTACTACCGTGGTCGTGGTGCATTTGAATCAATGGGTGCTGGATTGGCGATGTCACCCGGGGATATTGCATTCAAAGTATGTATTCTGTTGTTCCTAGTGTCCATTCGGTATGCATAAAACAAGAAAAGTTTGTGTGTGTTTTTCCCCAAAATGCGCTTGTTAAGGAGCTCTGAACAAGAATCCCTTATGAATATATCATATATGTTTTATACTAATAAGGATAGTTCAGGAAATATAAGAAATACAATCAAACAAATACGTGTAATAGAATTTTTGATGAATTATGTTGAATTTAATTGAATTCAACTCAATTCCAACTATAATTATACCAAACAAGTGTGAGGAAAAGTCTCACCTCATGAGTTAGTTTTTTGGATTGAGAGAGGCCCAAGATCATCCTTATATTGGTATCAGAGCCCAAGATACAACAACTCTGGCCTAATAGCCACAGAGATAGAGATTGGTCGAGGGTTAGCCGACCAAAAGCCAATGTGTGAGGGGGAGATTGTTGGGTTTATCCCACATTGGATGCGGAAGGGGCTGGTGATCAAGTTATAAATATGAGGAAAACGCTCACCTCATGAGCTAGCTTTTGGGGTTGAGAGAGGCCCAAGATCACCCTAATAAGATGCCTCATAGAACTGAACCCTTAACCTATTCTACATTCCTTTTAACATTATGGCTTTAAATAAATAAGAAAATGTCAATTGAAGTTAAGACAGCAACTAAAGCTTGTAGCTGAACCTATTTGTTTCATCTCCAGTCAAATTTTGCAACCTTGGATGAGAAAACTGGAATCATCATTAGTAGGAGGGCTGATAGGCACTTTGAAGAAGAAGGGCCTATCCTCTGCGCGGCATTGGATGGAATGAAGCTCCCATCTTTCCCTCAATATGAAGTCAGAGTCAGGTTCAAATATTTCTAGTAATTTTTATGGCTTGTTTGGTTAGTGATAATAGAATAAGATCTGATAGAATGGCATCATATTTTGAGTGAGCAAAATCCAAAATTTGATTCCATTATCTAACTTCTTCCAAACACGCCCTTAATTTTTAATTAGCAAATTGATGTTTAGCTTTTTAGCTTGAAGTTTTTTTTTCTCCCCAGGTATGCAACAGAGCATAGATGCGGAGTTGTTGTAAAAGGACCAAAATTAAGTGGAAATATATCTGGAACCGACCCGTTAAAAGACAATCGTTTACTTTTGCAAGCCGAAGCTCTTGATGATACTGATGAAGCAAAGCACACTGCTTCAGTTGTTAACGAGTTGTCGAAGGAGATGTCGCGTATTCTCATTGCACATCCCCTGAATGCAAAGAGAGCAGCTGAAGGAAAGAACATTGCTAACATAGTACTCTTGCGTGGTTGTGGTATTCGAATCGAGGTTTGTACTCTTTATTTATAGTTAATCTTATCTCTTCCTTTTCTCACTGCTCTGTGGTTAGTGTTTTTTTTGTCTTGTTTCTAGAGCAACTTATTTTTCAGTCCTTACAAACTTATATTTTAGTCCTTGCGAACTATGATAAATATAAATGAAACATCTAGGTGGTATCTAGTACATGGATTCAATCTAGTTTATCTTAGCCGAAAGACTAAGAGCCCATTTGGTTTTTCTTCAATTTGCAAATTGTACTGATTTCCAATTAGACAATTTATGAATTGTTATAGTTTAGTGTTTGATTGTAAGTAATCTTGTAAAAGGCATTCGTGGGGCTTGTCCATAGGCGGGGGCGGTCCTAAACTGTCCCAGGGCGATGAGGGGGAGCGATTTTCCAGCTAAGCTTGTGCCCAGATGCTATGGGCGACACCCAACTTCGCCCTGGGAGAAGTTTGACGGGGTTTTGCCTAGTGTTCCCATCATCAGAAAAATCAAGAGAGACAAAACTTAATCTTGCACGTGTTTGGTGTATTTGTCTTTGGTTTCATCGCTTTGCCGGTGTTAGACCTCAAAGGCTGGAGGCTGGAGGTACAACCAAGGTTTGCGGTAGTAAAAGTTATCATTCAAATGAGGTAGCAGAGGTCGATGGCGGCGAAAATATGAGAACTCGGGTTAAGTCATGTAGGTTTTTTATGTTTTATTTGAAAATAGAACCAAGTTGGACTCGTATGGAAAATAGAATTTTAATTAAATTACAATTTATTATTCATAATTTTTGTCATCTTATGATTGTATCTATATTTATTTTTCATATATATCCTTTTTATTTATTTTTCATATTTTTTTAATTATATATCATATTTTTTAAATATTAAAAAATTATGTATTGTGGGGCGTACATCTCACGTCTCAGAGTTTACGCCTCGTCGCGGACAGATCAAAACGCGCAGCCCAATGCCTCCACTTTTATGACATGGGTTATAAGAATTAAAAACACTTAGCTAGCTAATCATTTTAGTTCTAGGTTAGTTGTAGTTATCTCGTGTAAGTGGGAGTAAAATATTGGTTAAAAATTTAAATAATACAATTGTTTCTTTGTTCAAACGAACAATAGTAGGTAAATTGAGAAATATGTGAATAAATTCATAAAAAATAAGATAATTTAGATAACCAAATGAGCCTAAATATGTATTCAAAGGACGCGCGCGCAAACACACAAAAAAAGAGAGTGAAATTCATTTTTTTTTTTCTGGTTAATTTTATTTTGAAGGTTCCTTCATTTGAGAAGAAGCACGGGTTATGGCCATGTATGGTAGCTCCTACTAAAATTATAGCTGGGTTGGGTTTATCGCTGGGTATTGATATTCTAGAAGCTCCGGGAGCAACTGGAGATTACCGAACATTACTCACTTCCAAAGCCAATGCCATTGCTAAGGCACTGTCGGCGCCATTAGAGTCTTCTCCAGATGTTTTTGTTCCTGGGGAGGATGGGCATAAACCGGGCCGATCGGATGGCTATGATTTTGGGTTTCTCCATATCAAGGTAAATCACTAGACGAGTCTATATAGTTTTGTATAATCATCCAATCATCAAACACTACCTTAAATCAATTTCTAACCCATTTCACCAAATCATCCAAATCATATTCATGCTTACAGGCAATAGACGATGCGGGTCATGACAAAGCAAGCCTTTTCAAGGTCAAAGGAATGGAAGCTGTAGACCGAGCCATAGGACAACTAGCCAAGCTTCTTTGGCAGGCAGAGACTACAACAAAGGGTAATAATAATAATACTAATTATCAGTACTCAATCTGTATAACAGGGGACCATTCCACTCCAGTTGAATACGGAGACCATAGCTTTGAGCCGGTTCCCTTTTCAATTTGCCGATTGAAAGACTTTGTGGGTGCAAGAGGTGGTGAGTCAGTGATAATGAGTACTCCGCTTGATCCATTTCCTCTTCCTAAAATTGAGAACGGTGAAGATTTAGCCGATGAGTTGAGGAGGAAAAGAGAAGAAGAGAGAAGGGAAGTGATCAAAGCCTTTGGGGGAGATTCTGTTCATGAGTTCAATGAAATAACGGCGGCAAGGGGTTGCCTTGGGCGGTTTCCGGGAAGCGAGATGATGGGGATCATAAAAAGGTTTCTTGAACTGAAGCCGTGAAATTGCTCCTTTTTTTTTTCCTTTTGGGTAGTGAATAAATTAGTTTTAAGCTTATGAAAGATGTAATTTAAACATGTTTTGGTTCTATAATTTGAAATTAGTGACTTTTTTTTATTTGAATTGATTATGATTTTGGCTCAATCATTGTTGCTCAAACTAGGAGAAGCTCGAGCGATCAAAGCCCTTTCTTAGCCTTCTCGAATTAAGATTCTTGTTTTTTTTTTTTTTTTTACTCTCTTTGAAGTTTTCGAGTTAGAAAAAATGAATGTCAACAATCCTATCAAAATGTGATATGTTGATGTGGAATTTGTCGCCAAAGTTGTTTAATTGGACTTCTTTGGCACAATTATTTAAAAAAAAAAAAAAATCAATGGGACTTTTTAGTTGTTTGTAAGTTGTATAGTGAAAACTGTGTGTTTTTGTTGGTATCAGAAATTGACTAGTATCTTCAGTTGGTCTGGTTAGAATCCACTTGAGTTGTTCTATGTTGAGGTGGCGTCCTAGGTGTACGATTGTTATGTCTTGAGAGCGATCCTCGTCATAGTAATTGGGGTTTGAACAAAAACTTGCACAAAAATCTGTTGGGGTACCCAACGAAGTCTTTCTGGTGTAATCGTAAGAGCTAGGAAAAAAATAGGGGTTCAAGTATTAAGCAGAGTGCCTATTCATTATGTGGTGTATTATTGTCCCGCTATTTACAAGAGAATGGGACGGATTAGCTCCGGAAAATTAGGACTTTGAGCTCTGCTCGGATGACCCGAGTTAGTCATTGGAAAATTTTGAATGGTGCTCATCACGATATTCTTGTCTAGCAGTGTGCAACGGGTTGCGTCTACCCGCCCAAACTGCAACAAAATGCAAACCGTCCAATAGTAACCCGTTCATTATTGGACGGTCCACGGTTCAAACTAACTCAACCCATATAGTATTGGTTTGATCCGCAGTTTTGGCTCAAACTGCCCGCTGCCCACCTCTATTGTTTTCTAAGTTTGCAGGTTTAGACCTATTATTTACGTTTGTAATATTTTTTCTATTTTTGTTATGATTTGCAAATTATATCGTAGCTTGTTTTTCTTGTTTTGTGCCACTTTAATTTTTTTTTGCAATATTTCTACAAGTTTTAGTAATGTAACGGTTTTCTTTTAGCAATATTTATTATATTTCGAGGTCATATCCAAAAATACTTGGACATCCCACGGTTCTTATTAGCCCAACCCAAAAATAGGCTCCACCTGCACATTATTGGACAACCCAAGGTTTAAACTAGCCCAACCCGTACATTATTAGACAACCTATGGTTTAAACTAGTCAACCTGCGTACTTGAACCCGCCCCAAACCGCATATTGTTGGGCGGTCCATGATTCAAACTAGTCCAACCCGCATAGTAATTGTTTGGTTTGTGGTTTTAGCCCAACCCGCCCCTTGCCCACCCATATTTTGGTCATATGGTTGTTCAGTGCTGGGAGATAAAATCTGATTGATCAACTGTTTGAGAGTTTCCAAACAACTATATAAATCAAAGGAGTTACTCCACTTAGCACCATATGGTTTTAAGTTGGAACCTCCTAACATGGCATCAAGAGCTAATGTTTCTTGGCCTTGTTAAATTTTTTGAAACCTTAATCCTAAGTCTTCCACCGCACCGTTACTTTTGTTGATTACTTCGATCCCACCACTACTCCGAAATCAACTCTCATCCCACCAACACATTGACGATCACAATGCAATCAAAGCCATTGCCAACAGAGTTTTAACGTGCCTCACGTGCCATCAACGCTAGTAGCAACACCTGTCACAACCCGTCCCGGAACCCGTCATCCCGAGGCTGGTGTGACTACAACATGACATCACCAATGCCCAAACAACCAAATGAAAGACAATATGTTCCCACATATAATACAAACATTTAAAGGGGGGACACACCCATCCCAAATTTATTCTAACAAACAGTATTCATCTATGAACCTTTTACAGGTTCGTCTTGGACAGCTACCCTCAAACACCCATATGACTCCATCACGCAGCTCTACCTAGTGCAAGTAGGGGACCGACTCCTAGCCGTTGTACCTGCGAGTGTACTGCTTTCTTAGTAAAGCATTTCGAAAATATTATTACTTTCTAAATATTTCTACAATCTAGTATGGATCAAGCACAAGTATATAAGCAATGACAATAAAGCAATATAGATAAGTTCCATCTAGCATAAAGTCCTACCAATCATCATACTAAATAATATCAAATCAACCAATATATGTAAAACACCACATTTTAAGCACCAATCTCAAACACACACCTCCAACATACCCACACTGGCCAGCCCTAGTGATCGTTTTAACCTCACGATCGGGAGTTACAACGGTACCGTAATATTCATAGGAATGCCTTCCTATGAAATATCCACACCACTTTTTTGGGGAGAAATATAATCCACACCCCTTACGGGGAGAAATATAATCCACACCCCATACGGGGAGAAATATAATTCACACCCCTTACGGGGAGAACAACCATGGCATCGTCAAAAACAAATACAGCCTCATCGAAACACAACTCAATATATATCATCTACTCAACATTGTCAAATCACCACACCTACCACATTTCTACAAAACCCGCTTTTAAATTCGACAATCATATTTCGCACTTCCTTTTAAAGAAACGTCCGATTTTATCAAAACCATTTTTCCATCCTTTATTTTTAGAAAACCAGGCATTTTGAGGAAAATAGATATTTCTTATTCTCTTTTTAAAACCACAGTCTAATTTCACCAAATCTAGCGGAATTCATTCCCGACTTCTTTTTCGAAATCTATCGAAGTCCAGTTACCAATTCACTTAAATCTTGCTTGATCCATATCATTTATAAATTCATACAGTTTAGGTAATCACAATTTTCATCTCATATATATATAGAAAATAGTTTGGTAAGAAGACAGTACACTCACCTTAATCCCCGTTTTGCACAACTGACACTGCCTGCACTCTATCTGGACACCAGTGCCTGCGAACCTAATAGTGGCAGAGTCTAAATTAATATTTTATCTAAAATATCCTAATCATGCAATGCAGACCCTATATTCCGAATCGTTACTAATTTTATGTACCACGTACTTAAAATTAATTAATCGTCACGAAATTATTATGATTTTAGGATTTATAACACTAATTAAAATTTAATTTAACGAGAATTAAATAATCGATCGAAGCTTCACCTGTTTCCGAAACATTCGGCGACCACGAGATGGGTTTTGGATTTCCCCGGGGTGGTTTCTGCAATTTCTCCCCCCTTTTCCTTTTTTTTTTTCTTTTTTTTTTTTTTTTTTTCTTCTTCTTTCTTCTTTTTTTTTTTTTTTTCTTTTTTTTTCCTGTTTTGCGTTACTGTTTTCTGGTTCCCTACCAAGCTGCCGCCGACGAGGTCTTGCCGTCGATCATGCCTCACCGTCCCACCAACCGAACACCCGCACCACCGGACAACCGAATCCACATACACACACACACCCCGTTGCAGCACACTGTCGGCCGACGACAGCACAGTACCGACGACACACCCACACCATAAACACTCAGTCCATGATCACCCCCACACACGCGTTTGATCACTCCGCCGACGAACTGGATGGACTAACCGAACGCCCACCTCACCAACCGGATGAACTCTCCATCGGCCGAACCTCTCTTTCTCCTACCCAACTCTGGCGACCTTACCCACGACGATCACTCCCACCGGATGAGCAGAGCACCTCGACGACTGAAATAATCATGAACACACACACGCACACACACTTGCATCCGAACGGCCGACCGAATGCTCACTGCCGACGAACCATCCTCGGACCTCCGGACCAATCTTTCTCTCTCCTCTGTTTTTTTTTTTTTTTTTTTTGATTCCTGGTTCAGCCGACCCCCCCCTTTCCGTCGACCACCACATGCCCATGCACGCCCACAACCCTGTAACTGAACACCCTGCCTCTCCGGCGATTACTTTCCAAACCCCAAACTCCGGCAGGCTCTCTCTCTCTCTAGATTTCGGATTTTCAGATTTTCGGATTTTTTTATCATGGGATTTCGTTTTTCGATCATCACCGGTGCATGAAATTAGTGGATTCGAGTTTTCTAAGCTGCCACGTCGTTCCTCTTATTTGATTCCTTGCCGGCCATGTGTTCCGTCCGTCCGTCAGCGTGTGGGTGTGTATAAATGATAAAGAAAACATTTTCCATTAATTGCTCTTTCCTCCCCCCAATTTCCTTTAAACCTTGATTTTAGTCCTTTTCAACTTTTTAAAAGTTCCTAAGATTTTCAATTTTGACCCCTTGAAAGTTTCATTTAAATGTTAAATGTCAATTTACCTTCCTAAATTGGGATTTACTGTTTCTATATTTTCAATTTGACCCCTAGACTTTTTATTTGAATTTTTAATTGTCCTAGTTTCACCCTGAATTTTCACCATTACTTTAAAATACTACTGAAATGACGTACCTGCTACGATTGAGGTCTTACAACACCAGCATCAAATCGTCACTGATTTTGGGATTTACCGCCTCAACTAGGGCTTCAAATCCATCACGAAACATACCATTGGAACCGTCTCGACGAGACGATTATAATAAAATAAAAATGTAACACCCCGAAAATTTATATTTTGAAAAATATATTATTTTATTTAAGTTTAATATTTTTTTGAGACGGTTTTGTAAATTTGTGGTATAAATATATACTTGAAATTTTTTCGAGTTAAATGTTAAATTTATATTTTTGAAAATGTTATTTTATATAGGTTAATATTTTTGGGTTGTTTTGTATATTATGAAAATTTATAAATGATATTTAATAATTTTAGGGTGATAAATATAGTTTTGGGATTCTTAATGCTTAAGCATGAATTTATAACCATTGAAAAAAAAAAAAAAAAATTGTGGCCACAAAAGTTTCTCACATATTAATAGGCACAAAATAGGGGGGACACGTGTATAATATATATAAAAAGATAAAAGTGACTAAGGAAAGACTTGATGGTTTCTCTTCTGAGTATATTATATGTATAAATATATTATAGGGGGGGGGGGGGGGGGGGGGGGAGTTGATTTTGGTGGCAAAAAAAAAAAAAAAACTGAGAGTAATAAACATCGGTCAATACAGTATCGATTTTATTTGGATTTCGACTTTAGATTTCAATTTTTAATTCTTTTAATATATGTATTTAATTTTTTTATTGTGTGATTTATGCTATTATTGTTGTTGAATTTTATCTGTTAAATTTTATGAAATAATTATGACTATGTAAAAATTATTTGAAAATTATGCCAATGTGTTTTATTTGTCGCGTTAATTAAATGCACGCATTAGAAGGGTTAGAGTTCTACTGAGCGTTGGCTTACGACCCCATAGTTTTGATTGTAGGACTGGTGAGAACGGAACTGCGAGAGGAATTCATTTGAATTTCTATTTGTAGTAATTGTATTTATTATTTACCGTTGTAAAGTTAAATCAACAAATTTGATAATTATAATTATTACCAAATTATAATATTTTCAAAATAACTAATATGATAATAATTTATTATCATATTTTTATTATTAACAAAAAAAAGTCTCATTTCCGAATAATAGAAAGTGTGGACGTGTTTTACTCATCAATTCCTTTATTATTCTTTTGTAATATTTGATAATATGATTTAATTACTTTTAGAAATGGAATTGGACTTTCAAATTCACGGAATTTGTTTTGTATTTTGACGTCTTGTACCCCTAAAGTTCGACATACATCTTACTCTGGACTCTTAGATTTCAACTAAAACATATTAATATCTTAGTATTAAAATTGACTCGATAATTCGATAATAATAATTCTCGTCGTTATTGTAAAATTTGTCAGATTGATATAAAATGAAATATTGATCATGCGGTTTTAGTGTTAATTCTCTCAGGGAAGAAACTGAATGGCGGCCCTAAGAAACCGAATCATTACAGGTGGTATCAGAGTGGAATTATTAATAATTCTAAATTATCTATAAACGATGAAATATTTGGGACAAAATTCTCTATAGGAGAAACCGAGTAATGGCCCTGGGAAACCGGGTCGTTACAAAAAATCAACTCCATCCGGCATCACACGTGCCCTCATGTGTGAGACAAAGGTGACTGACTAGATCCACGCGCCACTGCCTTATCATCTCTGTCATGTCAGCCCTAATCTCGTCCATTCAACACCCACCTTAGCGCCTCCTTGCCACATCATCCATTGACTCATCCACGTCAACACCCTAGTCACCCCCTCTTTCCACTTGAGCGGTTCAACAAATGTACTCTTCTTTGAACTGGTTCATATCTTTTTAGACTGATTTTCGACAAACTTGGATCGATTCTTGGAATATTTGGACGTTCTGATTTTGTTTTCGGCCTCTGTTTTGTGATTTGAGACTCATAGAATATACTGTCCTTTATCTTCGTGTAATTGCTATGCCGGTTCACCCATTTTTCGACCAGTTCTTGAAGATTTAATATCCGTTTCTGGATAATTTCAGCATTTTGGATCTATCTGTGATCTCCGTTTCATCAAATTTGGATAATACAATATAGTTCTCTTTATATTGTTGATTCAGTTCATCACAGAGATTTAATCGGTTCACGGGGTTCTGTCACACCCCACCCCAGACACCCGTCACCCGAGGCCGACGTGACGTCGACATGACATCCCTCGCACGATTAACCAACTAGAAACTACATATATATGATAACATATACAGGTATATAAACCATACACATCCTCATTTTCACTTGGACACACCCGTCCCTGAATATATATACAACAAAATAATAACACTGAACCTCTCACGGTTTCGCCTCAGACAGCCCACTCCCAAAACGACACTATCGCAGGACTCTACCTAGTGCCAGTAGGGGGACCGACTCTTAACTGTGGTACCTGAAATAATTTTTTTTATCGATGTACTGTTTTCATAATAAAAATGTTTTGTATGGATCAAATTTAAGAATTTAAATATCATAATACAAAATAATATTATGAAATTCACATACCGCACGACTACCCACTTTTCCCTGTCACCATTGAGACAAACTCACATATTTAAAATATCTCATCCAAGTAGTGTAAATCAACTAGAATAATGTATTAACTCAAGCAGTGTAAATCAATCAGAATAATGAATCAACTCAAGCAGTGTAAATCAATCAGAATAATATATATACTCAACCGAATTAATCCAAATAGTTCATCGTACACTACAATATACCACACCACACTCCTACTAGTTATATGATCGTTTTAACTTCATGATCGGGAGTTGCAACAGTACCGTACCACCTGCAGGGTTTGCATCCCAAACGGGTCAATCAACTACCTGCAGGACTAATCTTTCTGACAGGTCATAATATTAATAACCACTTGCTGGACTAATCATCCGGACATGTCATATTATCAATAACCATTTGCCGGACTAACCCTCCGGACATGTCATAATATCAACAACTACCTGCCAGACTAACCCTTCGGACAGGTCATAATAAAACCATCTCGCAGGACATACACTCCTGACGGAATCAAAGTTATGGCATAGTCAAATCAACAAAATCACCCTCTATTTTCAAAACCGATAAAATTCAATTATTCATTTTTCCACTTTTAACACTGAAACTAGTTGATCCATATAAGTTCAAAATTTGTCCCTTTTAAAATAACACATTTAATACAATTTATACAAAAATAACAGTTTGCATATTTACATAGAAGACAGTACACTCACCTCGTTATCCGCTCTGCAAAACTTTCACTGCCCACACTCTACCGGGATGTGAGTGCCTGCGAATTTAAAGGTGGTAGGGCCTAAATTAATAGTTTATTCCACATAACCTAATCATGCAATGCAGGCCCTAAATTTCACTAACTTCCTATTCTCCACATTTTATTATGAAAGATTATTATTCAGTTAATTTCGCTTCGTTAAAATTTACTGTATAAAATTTAATAATACGAACGGTCCCAAAATCTATTATTCCAGTTACAAATTTTTGATGTTAGTAGTTAAATTTAACAAAATTAGAAATAGGTCGAAGTTTTACCTTTTTACGAATTGTCGATGTTCTACAGTTTTTTTTCTGTTTCTGGTTTACCGCTGCGGCGACACGCTTCTTTTCTTCCTTGTTTTGCTTACTGACTTGCCACCGCCTTGGTGAACGCTTCTTCTCTTATTTATTTTGCTTACTGACTCGCCACCGCCATGGCGACGGATTTCACAGCTGCGGCGAACGCTTCTTCTCTTATTTGTTTTGCTCACTGACTCACCACCACCGTGGCGACGGATTTCACCGCTGCGGCGAGAGTCGTCTTCTTCAGTCTGCTTCTGGTTCGCTCCCAGCTAACCGCTTCTCACTAACTCCGACGACTCACGCACCTCGTCCATTCCTCACAATCAGAGCACACACTCACCCATACACACCGGAGTACTCACATACACACTCCCAGCTCACACCCACACGACCGGATCGCTAACAACGATCACACCCACATGCACGCCGGCGAAAGGCGGCTGGTCACATGCACACACCACCACCGGCCCTGTTTGGTTTTCAGTAAATCAATACACTCTCACAGCACACAATGAAACACACACACACACACACACACACACACACACACACACACACTGTTTTGAGCAAAACATACACAGGACACCAAATACACACATACACACGCCGATCACTCCCCACCCATTGCCGGACGAAACTGAATAGAGCACACCCACACAACAAACAATAGAACCACACTCCGATCATGCACCCACACACTGAAATTGCCAAAACAAACGGAGGAATACACACACATCATGCCAAAGAACCCACCACTGCCGGAGGAAACACACCACCGAACACCCTCTGTTTCCCCCCTCTCTCTCTAGATTTTTCTCCTTCTTTTCAAGCTTTTGATCATGATTTTTGTGGGTCATTTAATTGCTTGAGTTTTTGTGAATTAGTTTTTTATTTCTTTACGCCACGTCGCCCCTCTCCTATCTTCTCCTGTCTCCAGCTGAGCTCACGGCACACGCACGCACAAACATGCATATATATATATATATATAAACAAAAAAAATCTTTTATTATAATTACTCTTTTCTCTCCCTAATTTATTTAACTCTTCATTTTAGTCCAATTCAACCTTTAGGATTTTCTTAAATTATAATTTCACCCCATAAAAATTTAACTTTTATAGATTACGTGACAATTTGTATCTCAAGTCTAGCATAAATGTTTCTAAATTTGAAATTTGACCCATAAACTTTTAATTTGGATATGAATTAACACAATTTTACCCCATATTTTTCCAATTGCTCTAAAATGCAACTAAAATAACGTACGTGCTAAATTCCGGGTCTTATAGGTTCTCACTTAAGGGTGGTTATGGGCCCGAGGGCCCGCTCAGCCCGAACAGCCCAACCCTATTTTTTTAGGATTTGGGCAAGGCCAAAATATTTTAGAGTCAGCCCGGCTTGGCCCGAAGACTAATTAAAAAAAATAAAATATGTTTGCAAGATTGGTTTCGTGCTTATGATTCAACAGGTAAATGTTACAATTATTATCGACACTTGTGAATTTTATCTACATGTGATTTTTTTATTAAAGTATGATATTTTTAATTCTCAAATACAAGTAAATGTGGTGTTTTAGGACAACAAACAAATGATTATGTTTCGTGCGCTAGTGACGAAGACGAAAATGATAATTATTAGTTTTTGATGTTTATATGTTATATTTCAGTTTTAATGATTCTAGTAGTTTTTGAAGTTAGGAGGTTAGGTAATTAGGATTTACTAATCATGTGATACTTGACTTTTTGAGTAAATTGGTGTCGGACTTCGCAGGTGTTAAGGTACAAATTTTTTGCTAATTGGTTCGGATTTGAGCATTGCCTCAACCAATGTTTGGCTTGGCAATTTTGCTTTGGCTCAGTTCCCTTTTTGGTTTGGCTTGGCAATATTAGTATTAACTGGTTTATTGAACGTTTGTTGAACTATATACTTTAATCTTGTTATTTTAGTATTTATTGTTGGAATATTGGTTTGACTCTAAACTGTAATTTTAGTATTTGTTATTGGTTTGATGTTGTAATTTTAGTATTTACTTTTTAAATTAAAAAAATTAAATTATAGAACCGAGGGCCCTAGGGCCAGGCTAGGGCTTAACATTTTTTCGTAATACCTTAGTTAAAGCCCGACCCAGCCTATGACCACCCATATTCTCAATCGTTTTTTCACGAGTATAGATCGATCCTTGGACAATTTCAGCATTCTGAATCCATACGTAGCAACAGTTTCTCCAGATTCATATCGTACAACATACTTTGTTGTATATTATCATCCGATTCAACAACGAAGTCTATGGGTTGCACTTCTTCGGTCATTCTCAATGCCAAAGAGGGTTCAGATCCTACCTTCACTACTGTTACCATATCTAGATATGACTTCAATTTTCCATCATATTTTCTTCAAGAATGGTATTAACCTTCCCTCCACTCTCTCACTTACTATAGGTAACTCTTCTTGGTTTTTTGATTCTGCCTGTTGTAATCATATGACATCTTATCCCAATATTTTCTCAACCAAACTATCCGCTATGAATACTCCTACTATTTATACTGTTGATAGTTCTCAAATACGTGTTACTCATATGGGTCAGGTTTCTACTTGCCATTTTTCTATTTATGACACGTATTTAATTTCGAAACTCACTTTAAATCTCTTGTCTGTTGGGCAACTTCGTGAATTGGAATTTGAAGTCATACTTTCTAATAGTGGTTGTTGTGTGCAAGATCCTTAGACATGAGAAACCCTTGTGACTGGTCGTAAAGTTAGACGTCTATTTGAACTTAACAATTTGCACTTTGCATCTTAAATCCCACCACCACCACAACCACATGTCTCTTCATTAACTTGTGCAACCTCACCACCACCACCACTACCATTATTCTCCTCCTCATTATCATCCTTATCTCCACAGCCACCATTATTGCTATCACCATCCCATATTTGACATTATCGATTAGGCCACACTTCATCTAGTCGATTTAAATCGCTTATCTCTAGCGGTCAGTAAAGTTCAGTTGAGCATGGGTCCTTCAAATGTATCCATTACCAACTTACAAAACAATCAGTCATACCTTTCAATGAGAGTCAATCTATTTCCCTTACACCTTTTAATCTAATCCATTTTGATGTTTGGGAGCCTTCTCATCATGCCTTGATGAGTGGTTGTTGTTACTTTGTTATTTTTGTGGACAACTACTCTCGACATACATGATTGTTCCTTATGAAACATCGATCCGAATTATTCTAAATATATTATGAGTTTTCCTCTATGGTTCAAACTCAATTTTTTAGAAATATCAAAGTGTTTTGCTCAGATAATACAATGGAATATAAGGATCATGCCTTTCTCAACCTGCTTTGCAAAAATACACGCTCTCCCATTGCTCGTATCATAGCATATCCTAATAAAATGGATGAGCCGAACACAAATAGAGACACATTCTTAATACAGTTCGTGATCTCCTCATTTCTTCATCTTGTCCTGAACGTTTTTGGGGTGATGTTGCCTTCACCGCCGTATACATAATAAACAGTATCCCTTCTGCAATAATCCAACACCAGTCTCCATTTGAACATCTTTTCAGTAAATCTCCCGATTACTCTGAACTCAGAGTGTTTGGTTCCGCTTGTTTTGTTATTCTCAAACCACATGAATACAATAAACTGGAACCAACGGCTCGTTTGTGTTGTTTTCTTGGATATGACATTGAACATAAAGGATATTGGTGTTGGGATCCCATTTCTAAAACTATTCGTATCTCTCGACATGTCGTTTTTTGGGAACATCAAATGTTTTTTTACTTACGGTCATTTGACATGTCAACCATCATCAATTCCAAATTCTTTACTGATCCATCTATTGAGTTATTTCTTGAAGATACAGTTCCAAGTACTGTTGAGTCCACTCCAGCACCACCAGTTGAACCCACTCCAGAACCACCACCCGAACCCACTCTAAAACCATCAGCTAATCTCACCCCTCCAACTCCATCAACCATGCCTGAGACTTCTCTTGTGGCCGATGATTCTGCACTGACTGCCTTTGGACCCCCACGCTCCAGATCACCTCCGCTGCTCTACCAAGGTAACTCATCCTCCACCTTATCTCACTGATTTTCATTACTTTTCTACTATATTATTCGTCTGCACGAGCCTCATTCTTATAAGGAGGTTAGTACTAATATTATTTGGCAGAAAGCAATGGGCGAAGAAATTTTATGAGTATTTTGAGAATATTTCTTAAATTTCTTAGGAATTTGAGATTAAAAAAAAAAAAATTTCTATTCACCCTCACAAAATTATTCTCTTCGTTACCACCCGTCGTCCATTATACATTAAAGAGAAAAAAAGAATAAATGATGTAACTGAACGTATTTTTTGTTTCTAATCTCATAAATTTAAAGAAACAATTTTAAGACAATCCGTTATGAAACATATTTTTATTTCCATAATACTTCAATAACGAAATTAAAATTCTCACCCCAATTTAGTCACGTATTCTTCAGGCCTAAAAAATCCCACTGTGAAATTCTCGAAAAAAGAAACCCTAAGTGCTAAAGACGTTCTTCACCCCCTCCCAAAACCCATTTGCCCTTCAACGAAAGCATCAGCGAAGGACCCTCTTCTTTGACGACGGAGCACTTCCCCAACGATCAACCAGCACCAGGTTTTGTTCTTCCTCCTTCTCCTCCTCCTCCTCCTTACTCTTCCTTGCCGTCTCCGTCTCCGTCGCCGCTGCTTCTGCCTCGGGCCTCTAACAACTATGGATCCGACATAAGTTCATACTTTTGGTCAATTCCGGAACCCCGGAAAGATGCCGTAGCTTTCATCGAATTAATTTGCTGCCTTCATCGTTAGCGGCGGATTCATTTTTGCGAATTTTGATTGCGGAATAGCTTGAAAATTTTGCGATTACATGATAAAATTTTCATGTCTTCTCCAAATTCTTATCTCGAGGGATGTAGAACGTAGAAACGATAATGTTTAGAGGGAAAACTCATACTGATGTGTATTATATTGCACAATCAGGCTTGAAAGTGTTTATACAAAATCCATAGCTTGCTTGCGATCTAACAATTAGTCATACTTCGTACTTGTAGGCTGAATTTTGGAGAAGTTAAAAATGGGAAGTAAAGGTCGAGTTCCACTTCCACCCCCACACATGCGGCATCCTCTTCCAGGCCCTGGCATGGGACGTCCTGATCCTTTCGGTCATGGAATTCGACCCCCTCCTGGTGCTTTCCCACCCTTCGATATGCTGCCTCCTCCTGAAGTCATGGAACAAAAACTTGCTGCACAGCATGTGGAGATGCAAAAACTAGGAAAAGAAAACCAGAAGCTTGCCGCCACCCATGGAACCTTGAGGCAAGAACTTGCTGCTGCACAACATGAGCTGCAGATGCTGCATTCTCATATTGGATCCATGAAGGCCGAGAGAGAACATCATATTAGGGGCCTGATGGATAACATAGCAAAGATGGAAGCTGAACTCAAAGCTGCTGAATCAATTAAAAAGGATTTGCAACAGGCACGAGCAGAAGCCGAGAGCTTGTTTGCAGCAAGGCAGGAACTTATTTCCAAAACGCAGCAGTTGGGTCTTGATCTTCAAAGGACACATGCAGATGCGCAGCAGCTCCCTGCTTTACTCACAGAACTTGAGAGTCTCAGACAGGAGTATCAGCATTGCAGGTATTTGTTCTATTGTCGTTTATCAGAACATTATTAAGCTGATTAATTTGGGGTGGGATATCTAATAAGTGCCCGTTTGGTTGTCTAAATTATCATATTTTATGAATTATCTTTGATGAATTGATTTGTATATTTCTCTTTTTACCTATGATTTAATCAAATTTGCTTAACTGCATGTTGTTTGTTTGAAGAAAGAAACATACAAATGATTTAGTTGAATTAAAATCTTAAGCTATATTTTACTCCCATCATGCCACAAAAATTGCATCTGAACTAGAATTAAAATCGTTAGCTTGCTAATTGTAAGTGTTTTTAATTTTTACAACCAAACAATACATCATAACAATACAATTTGCGAATCAAAGGACAACCAAATGGGCCCTAAATCTATTGTGACATATATTGTATTATTTACCACTTTACCATCAGATTGATAACATGGAATCCTTCAATGCTTTTACCTTACATGAAGGTTGATGGTTTCTTATGAAACAGTTGCAATGCAAAATCACTTGAATCTGATAAAGTAATGCTCCCTCCATCCTGAAACTATTATCTTGAACTTTGCACATATATTTTGGTAAACGTGTGAATGTTTTTTACTATATTATATTGTCGTTATAGCCCTTGGAAAGGTTTAAAAGTTTTAAATTTTTGAACTTTGAATGAGGGATTGAGAAGTGTGTTAGTTTGAAAGCGATAAAATTTTATATTTTGAAAAAGGAAGTGGACAATTATTTTTGGACATGCTGAAAAGGAAAGAGTAAGAGAATTATTTTGAGACGGAATAGTTGATTTGGAGGTACATTTATGTAATATAGAGTTTTTTTTTTTACTTAGATAAGTTTGAGAGAAAATCATTTACCGTGGTTTGGACACTTGTATAGAAGATTGAGGACATACTAGTTCAAAAATGTGATTTAATTTAAGTGGAAGGTACTCTAAGGGGGAACTGTGGGATGAGACAATTTGGAACGATTTGATTGGTCTGTAGTTAAAACTGAGGGGATGACACTTGAACGATCTGTACAGCGCAAAAGGATTCATGTTGACGACCGTACTTAGGCGGAACAAAAGCTTTGTTGTGCTTGTATTTGGAGAATTTCTCTTTTGTTTTTATTTTTATTTTTTAAGTAATTCTGTCCTGCCACCGCTAATTACTGTTAAGGTTGAGGTGCACGTAAAAGATAGTTTGACATATAAAATGATGTGGTATATGCAGGGCAACATATGATTACGAGAAGAAGGTATACAACGACCATCTTCAATCTCTTCAGGTTATGGAGAAGAACTATATGGGCATGGCCAGAGAGATGGAAAAGCTTCAAGCACAATTAACTAGTGGAGCTAATCTAGACAGGAGAACCGGTATTAATTCTATTTTCCACGCAGTGCCCTTTTCCTACCTCATTGTTGTTTAAATTTTACATAATCGAGTTATATTATCTAGATAGTTCATCACTCATGTGTTGCCATTCCTATGCAGTTGCAGGTGGGGGTTATGGTGGCTCTCCTGGATATAATGAGAGTGACCCTACGGCGAACTACCCTCTCGGACAGAACACGTATCATGATAGCTATGGTGGTTCTCAGGTTTGTGATTTTCTGCAATGCCGCTCTTTTTTGACTGTTTAATTTCTCATTTTATGCACTTGCATGGTTACAGTCTTAACTCTTATGTTACAAATTCATAGTTCCATGGAAGCCTTAAGAAATTAAGAGTTTGTTGTAGTTTACAATTCTGCATTTGTCAGCTTTTGTAGGGAAAGGAAATTGATGCAATTCTTCTAAGATGAAACTTTGAATTGAAAAATATTGGGGTTTTAACAATTTGCACCCCTGAACTTTGACCATTGTCTCACATCGGTTCCTGTAATTTTAAATTGAACACATAATTTCCTAAGTTTCCTAAGCATCCCATAATAGACAAAACTATTATTGTCGTTGCAATTTTGGCTGGAAAACAATCACTTGCCGCTCATGTGAATATTCTTAAGGGTCTTCGTGCTCATTTCTGATCTCCTCCTTCCATCCCTCAATTCTCATTCCTGCCCAAACACTAAAGAATAAGAACATATATATATATATTATAATATATGTGTTTTTTGGTATTTGTTTGGGGAGGGGGGGGGGGGGGGGGGAGAGATTCATGACTTGCCCATAATCTGCTTAAAGTTGTAAGGTGCACGGCACATGATTACTTGACGTCTATAATTTTAGCGAGGTTAATGATTTGGACTGAAGGAGAATGATGAGAAAAGTTCAGGGTGTCATGTGTTTAGATTGAAACTTTAGGGACGAAAGTGAGTTAAAGGTCAAACTTCAAGGTGTAAAGTGTAAAAAACCCAAAAATATATCACCTCATAAGGATGTTTTTCACCCACACTGAAAGCTGCTGCTTTTCTTTACATGCTTGTTGAATTGGCGGGTAACATGCTGGAGTACCATTGAGTCATTTTTTGCGCTGAGTCATCCGTTGACACGAAAACGATAACACGTAGCATGAAGATGACACGATAAGATATTTCAAGATATTGAACCATGAGCACATGTTGGCACGACACGACTCAATAATCGTGTCACGCAATAACACGATATAATGACACAGATAGATAAATAATTAATCATGGCACCAGAAGTTCACCCATTACACATTAATTTAATTGCGGAACATATGCATTTCTAAAATAATTCATTAAATGTCTTATAAATTGATTAATTAATTTCATGTCAGCTATTGTGTCACCGTTCGATGAGTAACTCAAAATACGATTCAAAAGTATCATGTAATTTCGTGTCAATTATCGGGTTAGTAGGTAAACCCTAAAGGCGACTGATAGACCATTGATCAAGTACACTTATGTAAGGCAAATGAATAAGGAGAAAATGGACACTTAGCTGGCATAAAAGCTTCTATTTTCTGTTGGGTTATTTTGTTAAGCTGTTAGAGTTGTTTCAGCTGTGCTGTTGGAGTTGTTTCAGCTGGGTAGCTATTAAATTTGGTTATCAAGTGAGTTTTCTGTTCAAGTATAAATAGCAGAGGAAAGGGAGGAAGGGGCACCGAAATTGAGAGGTCATAATTGGGAGAAACCAGGTTCTCGAATTCCTGGAAGTTCATTTCCTACTTTACTTGTATTTTTTTCAGTTCTTAAGCTGTATTTGTACTTCATTAATTTGGTGAATACAATTACAGTAATTTCTTTGATCATTTTTCGGTTCGGTTATTTCTTTGATCTATCAAATTGGTATCAGAGTAGTGACTTTTCTGAGATAAAATGGCCCAAAGGAAGGTTGAGGCGTTGGAGGAGAAAATGAAAATTGAAACTCTAGAAAATTGCTGGTATGGAGAAAACAATCAATGCTGTACATACTGAAGTTCAGAAAATCGGGAGTTTAGAGAAAATAATGGCACTTATGATGGAGAAGTTGGATCTAATGGCACGAAGGGATGATTCGTGCTCTTCATCACGAATGGAGGAAAAACAAAAACAATCGTAGCTGATGGAGTCGCAAACGATGGGAGGTGAAGTTACGACAAAACAATCGCAGATGATGGAATCACAGACTATGGGAGGAGTTATGATGGAGACGTTTGGGAATAGGTCGTTTCGGAGATTGGAACTACCAATTTTCACGGGAGTAGATGCGGATGGGTGGATTTTTCGAGCTGAAAGGTATTTCACTTTGAATAAGATGAATGATGGAGAGAAATTAGAAGCGGTGGCCCTAAGCATGGAAGGGAAAGCCCTTGCATGGTATCAATAAGTAGAAGATAGGTTCAGATTTCGTACCTGGGGCGAATTCAAGCTGGCCTTCTTAAATCGGTTCCGATCGAAGATGGAGGGGTCTCTGTGAGAAGTTTCTGGCCGTACGGCAAGAAACCACCGTCGAAGAGTATCAGGAGCGGTTTGAAATCTTGGCATCACCATTAAAGGGGCTATCGGAGGAAGTTTTTGAAAGCACCTACCTCAATGTCTTGAAATCGTTGATCCGAGCGGAGGTGAGGCTTCTCAGACCCAACAATCTGTTCGAGATGATGGAGGCAGCTGGAATGATCGAAGATAAGAACAAGGTCATTCAAGCTTCGCGGGTCGGACCTGGATCCAGCGGGTCATGGAGCAGAGTAGCAGGCTTTGGGTCGGGTTCCACCTATTCGAATCCGAGGTACACAATCAACAGTGCAACGACGGTGTTTAGACCCTCAAATTCAATCCGATCATCATCGACGGCAACCACAGGCCACGCCGGTCCAGACTAGAGAAAAACAGCACTGAAGGAGACGATGGCAAACCAAAAATCATCAACCTATAGGCAATTCACCAATTTTGAGTTGTTGAGCTGTCGCGCGAGAGGGTTATGCTTCCGTTGTGAGGAAAAATATTCTCCTGGCCATTTGTGCAAAAATCGGCAACTTCAGGTGTTAATCGTGGCTGATGGTGGTGCGATTGAAGAAATAGGAGAGGAAGAACTGGAAGGAGAAGGCCCTGAGTTAGTAGAAGGAGCAATTGAATTGTCAATGAACTTTGTAATGGGGTTTACTGATCCACATACGATGAAGTTGCGAGGAGGAATCGGACCACAATCAGTGACGGTATTGATAGATTGCGGCGCATCGCATAATTTCATCTCTAAAGATGTAGTACAGCGGCTAAATCTACTAGTCATAGCAACCATGGCATACAAAGTGATCATGGGAACAGGGGGTGCCGTATGTGCAGATGAAATTTGTAAAGGAGTGTTACTCTCTCTTCTTGAAGTTGAGGTGGTAGAAGATTTTCTACCGTTGGAATTAGGGAAAGAGGATGTGATATTGGGAATGCAATGGTTGACAAAATTGGGAGCGATGCAAGTTAATTGGAAAGCCCTGACGATGAAATTTACCTTGGGTCGAACCACAGTAACATTAAAGGGAGAGCCAAGACTATGTAAGACGCAGATATCGCTCAAGGCGATGATGCGTGCTATATAGCACGAAGGACAAGGATATTTGTTGGAATAGGGGTTACTAACATCACAGAACAGTAAAGTTGACGTAGCCATGGAGGTTTCCTAAGCCATCGGCAAGCTGTTACAAGAATATCCAGAAGTAGTGAAGGAGCCGAGGGGATTACCCCCTCAACGGAAGTTAGATCACTATATCATTTTGAAGGAAGGGGTAGAATCGGTGAGCGTGAGACCATACTGGTACCCACAAGTGCAAAAAGACGAGATCGAACAATTGGTCGATGACATGCTAGCAGCTGGTATCATACAACTGAGTCATTGCCCGTTCTCAAGCCCTGTTATTTTGGTAAAAAAGAAAGATGGCAGTTGGAGATTTGCGTTGACTATAGGGCTTTAAACCGGATAATCGTTCTCGACAAATTTCCTATTCTGGTGGTAAACGAGCTATTGGATGAATTGTATGGGTCATAGTTTTTCTCTAAACTGGATCTCAAGTCGGGATACTATCAAATTAGAGTGAGCCCACGTGATGTACCTATGACGGCTTTTAGGACACATGAGGGTCATTATGAGTTTCTTGTGATGCCGTTTGGATTAATGAACGCACCAGTATTTTCGGAAATTTGTACTCGTATGTTTTTGACGATATTCTGGTATATAATAAGTCCATGGATGATCATCTGGAGCATTTACGGACGGTTTTGGAAATCTTGAAGATACATTTGGTAGTGAATCTCAAAAAATGCGTTTTTGGACAAAGTGAGCTAGAGTGCTTGGGTCATATAGTCTCAGCAGCAGAGGTGGGGGCTGATTCCAAGAAGATCCAAACGATGGTAGAGTGGCCAACTTCGACTAACTTGGAAGCCCTCCGAGGGTTCTTGGGTTTAATGGGGTACTATCGAAAGTTTGAGGAATTATGGGCACGTGGCAGCACTACTCACCAATCAATTGAAGAATGATTGTTTTGGGTGGAATGACGACACACAAAAGGCATTTGAAGATTTAAAGGTGGAGATGACGATGGTCCCCGTGTTAGCTCTTCCTAATTTTCATCAACCGTTTGTGGTGGAAACAGATGCTTTTGGTGTTGGCCTTGGTGCTGTATTAATGCAAAATTAGCAGCCAATCGAATTCTTTAGCCAAGTCCTTAGCCAAAGGGATCGATTTAAGTCGGTATACGAGCGTGAGCTAATGGCCATTGTCTTAGCGGTCCAAAAGTGGCGACCTTATCTTTTGGGACGCAAATTCATTGTGTGTACTAAACAACGGAGTTTGTGGTTTTTGCTTGATCAACGATTGGTGTCTGAGGAGTATCAGAAATGGGCTTCGAAGTTGTGGGGTTACAACTTCAATATTGGATATCGACCAGGAATTGAGAACAAGGCAGCCGATGCTTTGTCTAGAAGAGAAGAAGGTTGCGAGTTTACCGTCCTCACAGTTTCATGCTGTACACATGTCGAAAAGATGCAAAATGAGATTGATTCCGACTTCATTTATGGACCCATCAAACAAAAGCTATTACAAGGGTCAGACGTGTTTCCTGGCTACAGCACACATCATGGCATTTTGTTGTACAAAGGACGAAGGGTGATTCTGTTCGAATCCAATCTCATTCCGCAACTGTTAGAAGAGTATCATGGGGGCAAGGTTGGGGGTCATTGTGGGGTCTTAAAGACATTTCAACGACTAGCCAGAGATGTTTATTGGCGGGGAATGAGGAAACAAGTGCAGCGTTTTGTGGCTGAATGTTCTACTTGTCAACAAAATAAACATGTGGCTCTAAATCCAACCGGGCTACTGCAACCACTGCCTATTCCAGATCAAGCTTTCGAAGATTTGTCCATGGATTTTGTGGAAGGTTTGCCTAAAGCCGATGGGTTCAATTGTTTATTTGTGGTGGTAGACCGTCTTTCGAAATATGCTCACTTTCTTCCACTCAAACATCCTTTCAATGCCCAAGATGTTGCGGCCATATTCGTGAAGGAGGTGATCCGTTTGCATGGGGTTCCATGCTCCGTCGTCTCTAATCATGGCAAAGTATTCCTCAGCAAGTTCTGGACGGAGTTGTTCCATTTGCAAGGCACATCGTTAAAGTACAGTATCACCTATCATCCTCAAACAGATGGGCAGACCGAGGTGGTCAACAGAGGAATTGAGACCTATTTACGATGTTTTGCGGGAGACAAACCCAAGCAGTGGGTAAAGTGGTTACCATGGATGGAGTATTGGTACAATACTTCATTTCACACGTCCACTTCACCACTCCATTTCGAGTCCTCTATGACCGTGATCCACCACCGTTGTTGCGTTTTGAAGTAGGTTCCACCCCGATGTCCGAGGTGGATTTGCAACTACAAACACGAGACCACATTTTGGGGGAACTCAAATACCACTTGCACCGTTCTCAGAAATGCATGAAGAATTATGCAGATAAGAAGCGACGCAATGTCGAGTTTGAAATAGGCGATCTGGTTTATGTGAAGCTACGGCCTTATCGTCACAAGTCTTTGGCCAGGAAAGCAAATGAGAAGTTGTCCTAACTTTTTTGGTCCTTATCAGGTGCTGTCTAAAGTAGGCACAGTGGCATACAAGTTGGCCCTGCCTTCCACTACTACCATTCATCCAGTGTTCCATATTTCGGTGTTGAAGAAAGCAGTGGGTGATACTATCCAGGTGCAACCCATCCTTGAGGTCCTTACAGATGAGTTGGAGTGACATGTGCAACCTGAATCGGTGGAAGGACTGCGCTACAATGCGCAAGGGAAGATGGAGGTATTGATTAAGTGGAAACAGCTTCCGGATTTCGAAGTATCATGGGAATAGTTCGAGTTTTTGAACACGCAATTTCCCACCTTTCACCTTGAGGACAAGGTCAGGTCTTGAGGGAGAGGTATTGATAGACCATTGATCAAGCACACTTATGTGAGACAAAGGAATAAAGAGAAAATGGACACTTAGCTGGCATAAAAGTATCTATTTTCTGTTGGGTTATTTTGTTAAGCTGTTAGAGTTGTTTCAGCTGTGCAGTTGGAGTTGTTTCAGCTGGGTAGCTGTTAAATTTGGTTATCAAGTGAGTTTTCTGTTCAAGTATAAATAACGGAGGAAAGGGAGGAAGGGGCACCGAAATTGAGAGGTCATAATTGGGAGAAACCAGATTCTCGAATTCCTGGAAGTTCATTTCCTACTTGTATTTTTTTTAGTTCATAAGCTGCATTTGTACTTCATTAATTTGGTGCATACAATTACAGTCATTTCTTTGATCATTTCTTGGTTCAGTTATTTCTTTGATCTATCAGCGACCTGTTTATTTTCGTTTTTATCATGTCTGACACCATAACAACCCGAAACTTGTTAAGACTAAAACCATATACAATAATTTTGTGCTGGTTGTGTCAATGCCCATGTTGCCATCCCTATATAAAAGGAGCTAGTCCACCTATTGGCATATGATTTTCGGTTGGAACCTTCCACCGTGGTATAAAAAATTATTAACAAAGTTTACCCCCAATTATATTATTTCTCAAATGGAACCCCAACCTTTTCTCTTGTTCTATTTACCAGGGACGAGCCCCCGTTCTTGGAGGTGGCAGCGGAGGTGGAGCTGCGGCTGCCATCGTCGCAGCTGCCGCCGCTGCTGGTGGTGGTACAGTAACACCTTCACAGGCAGCTTATGCCGGAGCTAGGGGTGCGAATTACGAAGCAAACATAGGACCCGGCTATGATGCAAAGACGGGACCCAGTGGCCATGGCTATGACACGCAGGGTGCGGGGTCTGGCTATGATGTGCCGAGGGGGGGTTCTGGCTATGATGCACCGAGGGGAGGAGGAGCAGGATATGACACTGGCTACGATGCACAGCGAGGCTATGGTGGGGCCATGTACAATGCACAGAAGAGCGGCGGTGGAGGAGGATATGATGGGTCATCAAGAGGCGCCATTGGCGGTCAAGGACAAGTTGGAGGTGGTGGGTACGAGGCTCTACAGCAAGGTGGAAACCCGAATCTTGCTCGTAGATGAAGAATTGCTGTGCCTTTTGTGTATCTTCTCTATTTTCCTGTTCGTTCAACTTAGAATTTTTTATTGTATTTTACTTGTATGTTAATTTCCAGCCATGTTTGGGGGATACTTTTGAAACAAAAACAACCTGAACCGGGCGACGGTGAAAACGTAAACAAGACGAGGATGGAATTGAGAGAAGGTGGTTAATTTGATTGGTAAGATGAAGTTTGATTTTTTTGTATGTTCTAACACTGCTACAGCCACTTTCTGGTTCTGCTTGGCTTGATCTGTTGTTTTTTAACATATAGGCATCGATCCTTTTTACATTGAATATCGGTCTACTGTGCACCCACCTCACTTTTTACCATTTTATCAGGATCAGAAACCGCTGCATTTCATAAAAGTCACTACAAATGAAAATATTTTAGTGATTTTCATTTACTATGATTTTGGATTTTTTGAAAAATTATATTAGAGCGTAGACTGCGTGGATATAAATTTCAAATTTCAACTTTGTGGATTGTTTACTAATATATATAGTGTTTGAGGTACACTATATGTGTACATTATTTACTTTTAGTTAGTGAAGGTTTTTTTTTTTAATAAATATTTTTAATTAATCGGATACAATGATTTTGAATTTATGAAAAAATTATTGTAATATTTGATGGATAAAAATTTAAGTTTTTGGGTTATTCTTCAATATATACACACACACTATTGTCTTTTGGTACACATTTTGAATGTGCATTACTTATTTTTAAAATTAATAAAAATTATAATAATTTTATATAACCTAGGAAGCACGGATATCGACTCGCGTGTCTTGTCGGACATAGGGACATGACAAAAGTTGTACAACGTAATAATAAAAGCAAATAAGCTAAGTTTCATACAAAAACAACAAAAATAAACAACAGTTAAAAATCATCCTTACTCATGTTGGACGTTGATATGTTGGGTTACACCTATAAGGCTCCAACACGGCTAAATATTTTCTTTTTATGCAACACGTGGAGAGTACATGTCCAATACATATTCATAAAGTGTTGTGTCCGACACGTGTTCATGTGTTTACATAAGTATGACTAACTGGAACGTACACCTTCGCCGCGTCTAATATTTTCTTTTTATACAACAAGTGGAGAAATATGCCCAATACATATTCATATAGTGTTGTGTCCGACACGTGTTCATGTGTCCACACAGGTACGACTAACAGAAGAAAACAGTCCGCGTTTCCTAACACACGATTCTCCTCTCTCTCTCTCAAGTTTAAATTTCATGAAAAATCTTGTAATGATGAACAAGTATATTTTAAAATGACAGATGGATGATGTGATAATGAGGAGTCTAGTTTCACGTTAAAGATTACAATGTGACACCAACTTCATCATCAATATTTTATAATCACCCAACCAATCATATCAATAATTATTCCAAATGGGTCATCTTTTTTTTATTTATTTATTTTCTTTATATATATATATATATATATATATATATATATATATATATATATATATATATATTTATTTCGTTTTTTATTATTTTTTTTGGAGGCTTCACTATTTAGTTCGTCATCAATTTTGATTATTAATTTGAATAAAATAGTTCGTCATCAATTTTAATTATTAATTTGAATAAGTGGATCAAGCTTTGAGACGAAGAAATTAAAGCTAATACATTAGTGGTTATATAATGAGTATATACATGAGATACCCTTGCTATTTTGCTAATATCAAAATCATCTCTTATTATTTTTATAATATTTCAGACACCCTTATTACATTTTTTTTAAAAATTATCTTTGTTACATTTTTTTTTCTTATTCTTTTATTTTTGTTTTTATTTATTTTTTGTTTTTTATCCTCTCTCTTTTTCTCTTGTTTTCTATTTTTTTTTTTTAAATTTTGTTCGGTATTTTTATTTTATTTTATTTTTTAATGGTCTTAATATAAAAAATTAAAAATTTAAGGGACATGCACCATCAACTCCCAAAATGCGGAAGAAATGACTGATTAAGCCTATCATTTTTTTTGCACGAATAATTCATTTTGTTTTTTTCTGATCAAAATACCCCTCATGTGGATGTTGAATGTAACATCAATTGTTTTAATTTTTTATTTTTTTTATGACCAAAATATCCCTTCATGTGGATGTTGAATGTAACATTAATTTTTTTTTTTTTTTTTTTTTACATTCAACATATGTGGATGTTGAATGTAACATCAATTGTTCTCTTATTTTTGTATGTAAAGTAAAATTCATATGATGTTACATTCAATACCTGTGGATATTAAATGTAATATCAAACATCAATTGTTCTCTTGTTTTATGTATCTACGGTTAAAAATCATAAGATGTTATATTCAATACCTGTGGATATTGAATGTAACATTAACTGTTCTCAATGAAGCATCAAACAATAGAGATCTACGATTTGATTGACCTTCAATGGAACCCTACAAGCAGCCCAGAAAAAGGAAAAAACAAAATTCCAAACAATAGAGATCTACGATCTATTTTCAACCAAATGAATCTTAAATTCTATTTTAAATCAACTAAATCAATTCAAACAAATCAACCAAATCAATATAAACTCTAGAAAAACCAATTTGAATCAGAAAATCGTGTCGAATTGCAGGGGAAAATTTTCATCGATTTGTAAATCAATCCAATCAAATCAATCTCAGATCGTTTGGTGACCCAACACATTTGTTTTGGTAAATCAATCCAAAGCATATATATATACATGCAAAATGCAAACATAAAAGAAAATGGAAAAATAAAAAACAAACATAAAAGAAATTAAGTGAAAAAAACAAACAGAAAAAAAATTAAGTCAATAGATCATGTGTAGAGAGAAAAAGAAAAAGGCAATAGTAGAAAGTAAAATGTATTCTAAAAGACCCAGACCCAGAAGAGAGACCCAGAAGAGAGAGAGAGAGATCGAAGAGTGAGAACACAGAATCGACGAAGAAATTGAAATCATCTTCCAAGGATTCCAGCCCTAAAATCAATCTCAGATCGATTGGTAAACCAAATCAAGCTCACAATCTTAGATCGATTGGTAAATCAATCCAAGCATTCAAGCTCGTCGAACTATCTCACCAAGAACAGATCGAGCCCTAATCAACCCGATGATTTTCAGCTGCCTACAACTCCGCCAAATCTAGCCATCTCCATCGCCGATTGAGTCTCCTTCGACGTCAGGATCAATAGTAACGGCAGGAGGGGCATGTTGGTAATCTCGTCCATCGCCGATTTTGAAAACGGGAGTTTTCGGTGCAAGAAATTGCCCTTGATGGGAGTTGCCGATGCAAGAAAAAGCGGATGAGAGTAGCCGGTAAATAGTAATTTTTTTTTTTTGGGAGTAATCGGTAATTTTTACAAAATTTTTAAAGTGAAAAACTAGAAAATTAAAAACACAAACAAGACAAAAAGAAAACTTTAAATTTTAAAAAGATTTTTTTTCTTTGCTTTTGTTCTATTTTTTAAATCCTTTATTTTTTTTTATATATTTTTTGCATTTTTTTTATTATTATTTTCAATATTTTTTATTTTTCTACGATACAATAAAATAAAATAAATTAAAAAAATAAAATAAAATAAAAAATAAGAGAGTAGAAAATAAAAATAAAAAATATAAAAAATAATAAAAAAATTTATATTGCTAAGATATTTTTGTCAATCAAATATGATGAATACTATTTGGATAATTAAATTTAGGAAAACTTTTTCAAAGTTCCCAAGACATAAAACCACCACTTGTAGGGGTTCCATTTTAATGAAAGGTGATGAGATCCCTACAAGTGATGAGTTTATGTTTTGGGACTTTTGAATGAATTTTTCTTAAATTTAAAAGGAAAAAGATTTTTCAAATATAATTATGAAAATGACATGAACGATTCTACTCTTTGTTGAAATGACAGAGGTATCTTCTCATTTTTTAAAATGTCATACTCAAAGGTCTATTATTCTTATTAAAAATGTACTAAACCAAAACTTAACTAAACTCAAAAGAGTCACAATGAAAAGCGTTTTGATACTTTTTACCCTGAAGTTCGACCAAAATCTCATTTCCATTCCCACCATTTTAATTCGAACATATAACACCTTAACGTTTTTTATCTGACTAGAATCCTAGTTATAATCTTTATCATAATTTTGAATAGAAAACAATTCCCTGCCATAAATTTGACCTTTTTTAAGAGGCTTTATAAACAATTGTAGCTTCTTCCTCTTCTCCAATTCTCTTTCCAGCCCAACTGCTCAAAAACACATACACATACACCCGCTTATATATATGATGTTTGGAATTTTTGGAATATGTTGTTTCTCCAACTCAAATTACTCTCTGCTCAGGTTCTTACAAAATAATGTACCACGGGTAAGTCTGTCGGCATTGCACCTTCGGTGTGAGAATCAGTCGAGTATTCTAAGAGCATTTTGGCAGAGTATTGGCTAGAAAAAAGTGTGCGTGCCTAGGTAGATCTCTCTTTTGATATTTATGGACGAGGGGAGACTTATTTGACAAGTCTCTCCCAAATCCCGACGCATTATCATAAATGTGGCGTGATCAACGGGATATAGAGTTACCATTATTTAGGAAGTAATAACAACTCTTTTCTTAATAGGTAAAGGATGTTACAATCATTCTCGGGCAAGAATAGTGGTGGCGTTATATTTAGGAGTCATAGCCAGGGGTTGAGGATCTCGCCTTCCCTGGTCGAGTCAATGTTTGATGTTGGCTCATTTGGGGCTTATTCTACTCGTGATGGTTCCCATCTCGGGATGAACACGATAGTTGATTTTGAATGTCCTGAAGCATCTCGTGCCTAACACATGTTTGTGGACACGTGGTAGTAATTTGGACCCTGCTCGGATTTACCCTCATTAATATGTTTCTTTTAGAAAATTTGTAAAGATGAAAGGAAGAGATTAAAAATGCCCTTAACGTCCCCTTAAAAATAAGGTTCCATTAAAAACACGTGTCATTGTTTTAGGTCATAAATTGAATGTTTTAATTTGCACACTTTGCGCTTTTGTTCCTTGGCTACAAAACCAATAGGTTGATCTATGTAGATGTCTTTATCTAGTTCTCCATTGAAAAAAGCAGTCTTAACATCTATTTGAAAAAAATTCTAAATCCATGGGCGACAATGGTTAGGATTAGGTGAATAAAGGCAAATCTAATAACACGTGAAAAAGTTTTCTCATACTCTACATTCTCTTTTTGAGTGTAACCTTTCGTCACGAGAAGAATTTTGTACCTATTAACAGATCCATCTATCAAACATTTAATCTTTAAAACCCATTTGTTTCCAACAGATTTTCATCCAGGCGACAGATTAACTTGTTCCTATACTTGATTCTTTTGCATAGAATTAATCTCATCTACTATTGCAGTCATCCATTTTTTACCAGCAGGCGATGATAAAGCCTTTTGATACGAAGAAGGCTCATCATCTTCTAGTAACGAACACATAAAAATTCATCATCAATCCCAAATAAACATCAAAGAATATTTTTACGTTGACTTCTACGCAGCTTAAGAGTTTGAGAAATATTATTTTGTGGTACACTCCCACTATTCTTTAAATCTCTCCCACTATCCTCAACGATCATTGACGTATTTGTAGAAGGCTGAGGATTAATTTCCCACCTTCGCCGAATATGACCCAGTCTTGCATGCCATGTAATAAATGTAGATGTGATAGAATCATTGTCACTAAAAGTAAAATATGTATCAAAATATGAAGATCGTCAACATTTAGTACATAAAATCCATGTACGATGTGTCCACTACCATATAACATGAAGTCTAAATAAAATTGAACAAAGTCTATAGAGAAACTGAAAGTAAAACCTAGTCTGACCATGGCTGCAATAGACAACAAGTTTCATCGAACTCTAGGAGCATAAAGAAGCACGATGCGTCCAAAACACTTTTTTAATTAATAGGTTCCAATTCCTATCACATCTTCGCTACTGTTATTTTCTATGCAAATACGTTGACTCCCAATTGAAATTCTACGATACTCAATGAACCCTACTCGATCTTTTGCAATGTAATGTGTTGCTCCAGTATCTACAATCCAATCAAGAAATGAATGAGCAACCGTGACATGACTGCATACATAGGCGTCATTTTAAAAAATAGAATTGGATTGTACCTTCTTCGGCTCAGTGCATTCACGAGTGAATTGACCAAGTTTACCGCAATTGTAATGCTTTAGTTTAGATTTGTCCTAGTGGTTGTTAGGTTATGTTCTGCATCCAATGAGTTATAAGACAACACATCATATCATAAAATAAAAGAAACGACGTCGTTTTGTGTTGTCTTTTTATATAACCAGAACCAGAACCAGAAATGTTCAGATGAACAATAGCCAAAATTCTACATTTTTTTTTTCAATCTTTAAAAAATTATATAAAATTAAACCGTAAGCCCAAATTTTATGAAATTTATATCATTGGACTCGTAATGAAATGTAGAATCTTTCTATATAAAAAGTTTCTAGAAATGTTAAATTTTTCGTAAAATTTGTTTTTCAACCATTAATGAAGAAACGATTTTAACACCATGAAAAACTATTGTTCATGCACCATAAAGAAATAATTAGTCGAAACAAGTCATAAGGCTATGATACCAATGTAAACTAACACAAAAATATTAAAATCAAAGCGTACCTTTCGGATTTGGAAGACCCGTTTACAAACATTTCTTCGTTTCTTCATCCATTGATAAGAAAAATATTATTAGAGTATTTTCCGATAATATTCGCATACTCACTAATCAAAGTCACTCAAATTTTCTATAATTTAATGAGATTTTGAACCTAAGAGATATTAATGCCTATTTATAGAGATAATTTCAAAGGATGTGTCATTTTCACTGTTTGTCTAGCGAATAAATGTGATTATTGAAACCAAGAACCGTACTCATTCACATAGTGGTTATTCATGAAACTTGGAGCCCATGTGGATTCTCCAAGAATCGACTTGACCCACTCCATAATCTAATAGTTTTTGTGAATATTCATATTTGTGATTTCCTTTAACGACAAATATTAAATTGTTAATTTGAAACATTCAAATATTACACTCCATTTTAACGACCAAAGTTATATTGTGAATATTCATTTTCCTTGTTATAATTTGCTATAACGCTAAGTTTTAGATGTACTATCATATTAGGATATTGTCAAGTTTTGCATATGTAAACGAATGTCTTTTTCAATTGTGAATATTCACACTGTTGTGTAATATTATGAATGTTCATACTATTTGAAATAATAAGTCATAATGGACTAGATTTAATAGGATTATTAGCGTGAACATTCACACTGCTAATGTACTGTTGTGAATGTTCACTCTATTAAAAAAAATTAGCTCGTAATGCTCTAGATTTAATAGGATTATTGGTATGAATGTTCACACTGTTATTGTGTTCACACTACTTAAAAAAACTCGTGGAGCACCAGATTTAATAGATTTATCATTGTGAATATTCACACTATTGTGTGAAAAAGTGTGAACATTCACTCTCCCCTCCCAGACACAAATAAAAATCAACAGAGTTCAAGAACAACATCATCATTGATGAGTGACGAAGGACCCGCATGAACGGTGGCTATGGACCCCCGGATATAATCTGAGTCAAGGGTCAACGATTGGTAGCAAGCTGACACCGTTTCTCTGGAGGCCGTCGCCGGACAACCTATCCCATTGCGGTAGTCATGCACTTTAGGGAACCCAGAGACATCTTGAAACCTGAGTTTTCTCTGGCAATCGAAAAATGTGAATCCTGACACAGATAATCGGAAGCAATGGAAGATAATCGCTATGCTACAAGCCTTGGGTTACTGTCACGGTGTTCGCAGTATCAACATACTTTTTTTCCTTATTATTTTTTGTGTTCTTGTTTTTCTTTTGGTACAAATGGTTAGGGTAGACATTTTTGAACACTAATCTCTCACTAGAGAGACACACTAAATAACCATTAAGTTACAAGTCTTGGGTTACTATCTCTGTGTTCGTAGCATCAAGATAGTTTTTTTACTTAAAATTTTCAGATCATTGTTTGAAATTAACTTCCTAATATACAACACCAAACTTGTAGTAAATATAATTTTTTAAATGAAAAAAAAATTAAAAAAAAAAATTGTAATACTTTCCAAGAACAGCTCATGGATGTGAGAGTAATAGTTAACTAAGACTAAATCATGGTGCTTTTTAATTAAAAAAAATAATCAAAAAGAAACAAATATAGTTTGGTCATTATGTTCATTACATGATTTTAATCATATTATATACAACCACTACCTTTTTTCAATTAGTTTGCAAACTCTCTTCTTGCTTCCTCCATACTCTCTCTCTACTTCTACCCTCTCTCTCTCTCTCTAGGAATGATCCCTTCTCTGAAGCTCCAAACCATGGAGCTTCCATGGAAAACCCAGACTTTACAGAAAAATCCCAAAATAATTATACTTGTACCCCTCACACTAATCCTCCTGGCACTCTTCCAACTTTGTTTCCCCTTGCAGAGCTACTCTCCATCTTTCACTAATTCCTCAAAACCACCACAAAACGATTCAAAAATGGAGGAAATCTGCGATGTGTTCAGTGGGGAATGGGTTCCCAATGGGGAGGCTCCATACTACACGAACGAGACGTGCTGGGCGATCCATGAGCACCAGAATTGCATGAAATATGGGCGACCCGACTCCGAGTTCATGAGGTGGAAGTGGAAACCCAACGGGTGTGAAATGCCGGTTTTCAACCCGTATCAGTTTCTTGAGATTGTGAGGGGGAAAACAATGGCGTTTGTGGGAGATTCTGTGGGGAGGAACCATATGCAATCCTTGATTTGCCTCTTATCCAGGGTATGCTTATCCTTATTCCAACATTTTTTATACTGTTTGCCAAACGCATAGTAAAGTTTTTATATTTTTTATTTTTGGATCTTCGCTATATAACTATAAAGTTAATTTTTGTAAAAACAACTGTCAAAACCAAATAGTTAATAGATTGACCTTAAAATAAATTATGTATAATTTTTTATCTTCTTAATAGGGTTAATTACACTTTGTTCCCGGTAGTTTAACCGAATTATAGTTTATTTCCTGTGATATTTTTGTTATCACTTATCTCGTATTGTTTAAACTTAAGTGTAACGGTTACATTTTTTACTAAAATTAATAGCCAAACTCAAAAAATAAAAATAAAATATTTTTTTTTTTCCTTAGGTTATGAGGGTAGATTTGTTATTTTAGGCAATTATGTTAAATTTTTCACTGTTACACTTAAATCTGAATCATAAAAGATAAGTGATGACGAAATATTACATGGTGCAAAGTACAATTCAATCAAATTGCATAGTGTAATTAACTCTAATTAATATTAACTAAGATATTGGTACATACTAACAAATAAGATGAAAGTAAGTGGACAAGTGTTAAAATTAAATTTCTTTATATATATATATGAGATAAAATTCCTTTTTTTTTTTTTCAGAAATTTTACGTATTTTTTTTTTTTTTTTTTTAATTATTTAAATTGAAAATGGGCTTCTTCCCCTTTGAGTTTGGCTGATAGATCCAAAGATACAGCCAATAATTTAAAATTTGCTTAATTTTTACTCTATTTTCTACTTTTTCTCTTAAATGATTTATTCCACTTCTTTAATTTTCTCTTTTTGCATTAACTACTACTTTTGTTTAAGAGGGTTGGTTGGCTGCAAAGATTAGTTGACCGAGCTAACCCAACAATGATTATTTCAACAAATTAAGTTAAATTAATGCATATTAATAATAATAATTAATTTGTTAATTTTTTTTTTCTTTCGGGATAGTAAATTATTTTACAATAATCAAATTTAAAAATTTTCAAGTAATCGATGTGAGACATGAACCTAACAAGATTAATGTTAAAAATTAAATGCAAACAGATAATAAAAAAAGAAAAAAAAATAAATAAAAAAAATCATTTCATGATTTGAAAATTTGATCCCAAACAAATAGGCAAAAGCAACCTCTCATTTTCTCCAATATAATCATTATTCTAGACAATATCAATTTTTGTTCAACTTGCCATAATTCAATTTTAAGTTGCCATAATTCATATGTAAATAGCGTGCATAAAGACAATAATTTTAATTTAATATCTTAATCTTAAATATTTATAATTAATTAAATATATTAATCATAAAAAGGTGTTTTTAATAATTTATTATTTATTTTTTTAATTAAATTTAAATTGATAGTAGAAAATATCTCTTGTGATCAATGATTCAAAATATTTCAAATATAAAATATATCTTAATCGGAAAAAGATATTGTTTTGGTGAACGATTAAAACAAAAGGGTGGAAAAAAAATTTAATATTTATTTTTTTGATATTTAAATTTAATAGTAATTTGAAGAGTAAAATAAGGGGTTTTGACACTTTGTACCCTTGAAGTTCAACTAAACTCTTACTTTGTCCCCATGGTTTCAATTTGAACGTATAACAACTTAAACTTTCTTAATCATCCCAACACAACCCATCCTAGCTCAGCTTAAGTCATTATCCTTATTGCAATTTTAAATGTAAAATAGTCACATACCATATAGTTGACTGTTTTAAAGAACTTTTACGAGCAATTGCCGCCTCCTCCTTCCCTTTCAGTCTTCTTTTCGCCCAAACACAGAGAAATATAATAAAACATGATACATACGTGTGTGTATTATTATTTGGTAGAAATTTGTAAGTGAGAAAAGATGTTGGAACTGCACATAAAATCTCTTAAAAATAGTTGGAATTTAATGTAATTATTGATTTAGACTGAAGCGGGATGATTATGAAACTTTAGGATTTTAATTATGCGTTCAAATTGCAACTATGGAAACCAACGTGAAATAATGGTTTGTAAGGTGGTATTGAGTCTCTTTCAACTCCAAAAATTAACTTATGAAGTGACGCTCTCTCTTGCACTTGATCATCAATCCTTTTTACATCCGTGAAATAAACCCAACCTAGTTAAATTTTAAGGTAACTGAATGTCAAAAGCCCAACGTTGATTATCTAATAATTTATTTATTTATTTGATGGACAAATTTCAAGCCCCCCCCCCCCCCCCCCCCCCCGGTGGTATGCCAGCCTAACTACATATATTCTCCAATTATGTAAAACAAACAAAAAAGGAGAGACAACAAACATTTTGTCCTCTTATTACTACCGCCATTACATGTTACTATTTCGGGCTAATTTAATTATATATACATTATTTTGTACGTAAAATTGTTTCCTTTTTCAATTATATGAATTATTAATTATTCTTATAAAAAAATAATAATATTCCAGACAATAATACTGTGTGAGATTCTCTAATTTTTTTACTTATCATGTCCATAAATAATGCATGTGCATGTGCATGAATTTACGTGAAAATGCAGCCATATTTTCCCTTTTTGCTTTTTAAATTATATTAAGAAATTTCAACTAACTCTTTTAATTTATATAATAGTTTCAGCGCTCTAAAGTAATTAACGTGGGACAAAAATTTAACATTTGTCCTTCAGTGAAACGCCTCGTTTTGATTGTGAGAGAATAGAGACGAATTCTTATAATTTTGACTTTAATACCATGTTAGGAAGATTACAATTTATAATCATATGGTGTCAAGTAAAGTAGTTCATTTGATTTATATACAGATTTGGATATTCTTAAGTAATCGATGTCCATCAAAAATTTAATAGAGTAAATAATTTGATTTTCTTGACAATGATTCAAGTTTTTCTCATTTATTTTTCAGAGGAATTGTTGTTTGAAAAAAACATCTGAAATTTAGTGGTGTGATAAAATGACAAAAATATCTCCATTAGAAGATCATTGTGTTGAGCACAGTCGATTTTTCATTCAAAATTATGGAAAATGTTATTAATTCTGTGCGATTGAAATAAATGTGAAACTTGAGCGGCCAAGTATATAATTTTTCTAATTTGTTTTTTAATTTATTTTAGGTTGAATATCCCATAGACGTTTCTCACACAACGGACGAATATTTCAAACGGTGGAGATACGTAAATTACAATTTCACCCTCGTTACATATTGGGCCCCATTTTTGGTTAAATCGGAGCAGGCCCATTCCGACGGCCCAACCCACACCGGAATCTTCAACCTCCACCTCGACGAGCCCAACCTCGACTGGACGGCCGACCTTCACCGCTTCCATTACCTCATCCTCGGCGCCGGCCACTGGTTCTTCCGCCCTAGCCTGTACTACGAGCGTCGCCGCCTCGTCGGCTGTCGTTTCTGCCAGATAGAAAACGTCACCGACTTCCCCATGACCTACGGCTACCGGAAAGCGTTCCGGACGGCGTTCAACGCCATCAATCGCTCCCAAAACTTCACCGGCGTGATGTTTCTGAGAACGTTCGCGCCGTCGCATTTCGAGGGCGGGGAGTGGAACGAAGGAGGGGATTGCCGGAGAAGACGGCCGTTCCGGAACGGCGACGTGATCCTGGAGGGACTGAATCTGGATCTGTACATGACTCAATTGGAGGAATTTAGGGTTGCGGCGAGAGAGGGGAAGAAGAAGGGGTTGAGATACAGACTAATTGATACGACCGGAGCGATGCTAATGAGGCCGGACGGCCATCCGAGCAGGTACGGTCACCGCGCCGACGAGAATGTGACGTTGTATAATGACTGCGTGCACTGGTGCTTGCCGGGACCCATTGATACATGGAGTGATTTCTTGCTCCATATGTTGAAGGTGGAGGGGAGGAGGGCATTTGGGGAATTACACGGATTGAAGGAGGGTAAAAAAGACAATTAGTTGAATCCATTTTTTCCTAAATAAACATTCACAACAGCAAAATCAAAGTGAAAATACTTGAAAATAACGGAATAAAAATGTGAATGTTCACGTCTTGATTTTTTTACACAATGTTATTGTACATTATTAAAAAAAATGGTCAAAGATCATATGATTATTTTTTAAAAATATTTGAGAACTTAAAATTTTATTATGTTAATTAGGAGTCTATTTTTCAATTTTATATATCTCTTGAGGATTATATAATAAATTTTTCTTTTACAAATGTATATTTAGGAATTAAATTGATGTGTGATTGGTTAGTTGCGTGTGGATAAGAGATTTGATAAATCCAAAAAATTTGTGAAATGAAAGAATTTCAAAATCTTTCACAAATTCATTATTTGGATAATTATTCGAAGTAAAGTATTTAAAATATATATTTTTTTGTTCTATTTTTAACGGTGAAAAAAAAAAACAAAAACAAAAACAAAAAAAAAAAACAGAAAAAACAAAACAAATCCAACGATCATGAACATGAACCAAGAACAATATCCGAACCAAGAACCATGAACATGAACCAAGAACAACATCCGAAATTGAACTAGGAACCAACAAATAAGAGGCGAAACCCAACAACAAAATCTATGAACCCTAATTCGAAACTGAACCGAGAATAAAATCGATTTCGAAATCGAAAACGAAACCGAGATTTCGAAATCGATTTCGAACTCTAATTCGATTTCGAAATCGAAAACGAAATCGACGAAATCAATTTTGAACTCTAATTCGATTTCAAAATCGAAATCGAAATCAATTTTATTTTTGAAATCCAATCCTATTTCGGCGAACCTGTGGTGACGGATGACGAAGAAGAGACAACGAACGAGGCGACGAAGACGACGAACGAGGCGAGGAAGGGGGTTTCGGCTTCACCGCAAGAAGAAGATGAAGAAGAAGAAGAAGACGACGACGACGAACCCTAGACGAACGAAATCGACGAACGGCAAACCCTAGACGAACGACGACAACTGACGAGCCCAATACGACGGTGAGGCGGCTTCTGAACGAAGACGAACGAAGAAGATGGCGAGGCTGCAACGATTTTCAAAGGAAAAAGCGACGAAGATGAAGGACAACGATTTTCGAAGGACAAATCTCGCGACGAAGATGAAGAAGAGGAATGAAGGATTTGTGAAATGATACCTATTTCAAAAGGATTTGCAAATCCTTCATTTGAGACTTCAAGGGATTTTACAAATCCACTCCTTCAACATCCAAATAAAGCATTTGTTAAAAAAGATTTTGAAATCCCTCATCCAAATGAAATCCCTCCTACAATTTCCCTACCCAAACACAACCTATAAACATATTTTGTGTGATGCGATTAATTATTGTGTCGTGTCGACACGATAAGATATTGCGTGTGTCGACGCAATTAATCACGTGTTATCATGTTCATGTCAACAAATTATATGGTTAAAAATGTGACCCAATGATATGACACGAATTGTCATCTCTATTGAAATCTAGGTTGCGTTTGGATAAGAGATTTGACAAATTCAAGGGATCTGTGAAATGAAGGGATTTCAAAATCCCTTCATTTTACAAATATCTTGTTTGGATAATTGTTTGAGTTAAAGCATTTGAATGTGTAATTTTAACAATAAATTATGGGAACAAAACAGAATTTATGGGAACAAAAACAGAAACCCATCGCTAAACGCCATACCAAACTCATCGCCATCGCCAAACACAAACGACGTTCAACCAAATCCATCGCCATCGCCGTACCAAACTCTAATCTGCACTTTCTCCGCTGCCATACCAAACGAAATTGAAACCCAAATCGAAGTAGAAATTGAAACCCTAAATCGAAGCAATGAAATCGAGATTTTGAAATCGATTTTGAACCCTATTTTGATTTCGTTTTTGAAATTGAACCTGTTGTTCGATTTCAAAAACAAAATCGAAATCAATCGAAAATCTTTCGATTTGGTTTCGATTGATTTCGATTTCGTTTTCGAAATCAATCGTAACCCTATTTTGATTTCGAACTTGAACATGATGGCTAAGGCGATGGATGATGGAGAAGAAACAGACAAAGGCGATGGAGGATGGAGAAGAAGCAGACGATGATGAAGAAGAAGCATATGACAACGATGAAGAAGCTCGTTAAATGAGAAGAAAAAACAAGAAAAAAGAAGAAAAAAAAAGAGAGAAAGAATCGCGGCTTACAAAGTTTGAAGATGGGATCTCATAACAATTGTAAAAATGATCTCCGTGTCTTTTTTTACAAAATGGAAAGGAAAGGATTTGTCAAAAAAATTTCGCAAAAAGATTTCAAAATCCTTCATTTCACTCCTAAAAGGATTTGACAAATCCGTTATTTCTAAAACTCAAACAAACCCAAACAATGAATTTGCCAAAAAAAGATTTTGAAATCCTCTAATCGAATAAAATCTCTCTTAGAAATCCTCTACCCAAACACAACCCTAAGAAATTGAGTTAGAAATGAGGCCATGTACAAATCTAAATATATATGCATTCATTTTAAATTTCAATTCAAAAATTTGAAAATAGAATCTGTAGGTAAAGTGAACCTCGTTTGATAATATAATTAAATATTTAAAACTGAATGCATTAACTATTTATCAAATTAAGTACATTTGATAACAAAATTAAGCAATAACTTAAAACGTAAGTATTACTTAAAAATTGTTCAAAATCTTAAGTGATATGTGATTCACTTAATTTTTTAGCACTTATCACTTAATACCCAAAAATATCTAATTTTCATAACCATCATATTACGTTAATACAATTAAATCTTACAAAAAAAAGTTATATACAAAAAATTATAGATAGAAAAAATACTAATTGATAAAAAAATAAAGAGAGAAAGTTACAAAGAGAGTATTTTAAAAAAATAAAGTTGTAAAAATTATTTTAGAAATAAAAATTTGTACAAAGATTTTTTTTGAAAGTTAAAAGTATTTAAAAAATTAAATACTTAATATATTAAATACTTAATAAATTCAACACTTAAAATTTAAACATTATCAAACATGCCCTAAGATTGCGGATATCCAACCCTCTCAAACCCCAAAATGGAAGGAGCATTAGTGCGCTGATCTGTTCTTTGAGTACATCCGATCCTCCCAGACCCTAAAATGAAGGAGCATTAGGCCCCGTTTGGTAACCACTCTCATTCCAAAAATTTTCATCCCATTCCAAGATTTTTATTGGGCATAACATCTGGTAACTACTCTCATTTTTTTGTTTCCATTCCCATCCTATTCTAAAATGGGAATTGTGCTCATTTTTTCTTAAGGTTTGAGAAACAAGAAAAAATTATTTTTAAAAATTCTTATCCCATTCCCAAAAATTATAGAGGGCCACCGCCCGCCGGCCATCGTCAGTCGCCGGCAGGCCACCGTCGCCACTGGTCGTCATCTCCGGCAACCGTCGTCGGTCACCTCTAGCAAAACAAAAAAAAAAAAAAATATTCTCAAAACAAAAAAAATTCTTGATTTTAGGATAAAATCGTTATCAAACGCAATTTTGTTCCTAAAACAAAAAAAAATAATTATCATTATCAAACGTGATTCTACTACCAAACAGAATTCTCATTCCATCCCATCCCATTTCCATCCCACTGCATGGGATGGGAACAGAAATGGTTACCAAACATGCCCTTAGTGTGTTGAGCCGCTTTATTTTGAATTTCAATTTTAAAACTTCAATTTTGTATCACTAAGCTCTTAACATATAAAATTTCACTATCGCTCTCTGTATTGAAGGTAGTGTGATTCTTACCCACACATTTTCTTATAGAAGATTCAACATCTACCTTCTAGACTCAGAAATTAAATACTGAAATTTTATCTAAACGCTACAATATAATTAATTTTAATGCATATTTAAATATGTTTCATGATTATACACCACACCAACTATATATACTAAATGATGTAATCACATATACAATTTTGTTCTCTCTCTGTGTATATATATATATATATACATACATAAAAATTGTGCAATAAACCAAGAGGTGTGGGGACCTATATTATTATGGTGATAACAACTTTTGGAGGTCTTAATCACAAATACAACTTGTTGATAACAGCAAATTTTCATTCATTCATTCATTCATTATCAATGAAGAAACAATAATGGATCACAAAAAATAATTAAAAAAAAAACCCAACAATTTATAAATAATGATTGGAGGCTTTTAATAAAGGATTAATGACACTTTGTTTCCAAATAATTTGACCGAATTACACTTTATACCTGTATGGTATTTTTGTAAGCACTTATCTTCTGTGGTTTAGACTAAAGTGCAACGGTTAAATACTTAATAGAATTTTGCGAAATGGTAAAATTATCTTTATATTCAACCTGATCCTAGCCAACCTAGTGGAATAAAGGAAATGAAAAACAATAAATACTACAACCAAATTTATTTTTAAATGTAGTAAATATGTCTTAACATATACAAATTTTGGGACGCATTAAATATTGAGATAATTAAAAGTTGTTCCATAAAAAACTGTTCCAATAACTTATAAGGACAATTATATTATTTACAAATTGTCTCTAAAAATGTTGTCCGAATATGTAGTTTTTGTTGTAATGAAAGGATAAATGAATATTATCTGACCTGACCCATTCGGACTCAATCGGGTATAAATATTAATTAACATTAAATTATTTATTAATTTTGATTTTTTGATATTTGACTGTTAATTTAACAAAAAATATAACGGTTGAATATTAGTCTAAACCATAGGGATAAGTACGTACGAAAATATTATAGGGGTATAAAAGTGTAATTTAGTCAAATCACGGGGGACAAAGTGACATTTAACAAATTATGGAAGAGCACCACATTTATTGCAAAATGACATGATAATGAGTACAAGTTTGCTGAATTGGAAGCTATCTGGAGAGAGCAAAAAGTGATCAAGATTCCTCTCAACAGATAGTGTTCTTGGGCTGGCTGCTGCTTTTTTCTTTTTTAAAGACCAAGTTCATATGGGGCCTTGTGTTTCTGTTTTTTTTGTTTCTGTTCCCCTTTTCTGTTTGTTTCTTTTTCCTGTTTCTGTGACCCTTTATATGTATTTAGGTTGCGTTTGGTTAGTGTTCTCACTTTTTTGAACCCAACTGAGATGAGTTGGGTTGGGTTGGGTTAAAAATTTAGGAACAGAATTGCGTTTGGTAACGACAATTTTTGTTTTGTGCTGAGAACAATCGTGTTTGGTAATGATTTTATTTTAAAACTAATTTTTTTTTTTGAGATTTTGTTTGTGTTTGGCGGCGGCGGACGGTGGCCAGACTGTGGCGGCGGACGTGGTGCCAGACGGTAGGACGCCGGCAATGGACGGTGCCGCCGAAGGTGGCCGGCGGCAGTCGCCGGAAGTTGCCGGCGACCGTCACTGGCCGGCGGCGGAGGGTGGTTGTCGGACGGTGGCCGGAGTTGATAGGGTTGGGTTGAGTTTTTTGGGAAAAAAAAAAAAAAAACAAGTTTTTTTTGTTTCTCATTTCCTTAACATTTTGATAATCAATTCCTATTTTTTGGGTTGAGTTAGGTTGAATTTTGTATTTGCCAAATGCGTTCTTAAAAATCAAACTCAGAATTTTTGGGTTGGGTTAGGTTGGATTGGGTTTGGTTGGGAACACTAACCAAACGGGGCCTTAGTGCCCGTGTCAAATTGGGGTCCAAAGCGATTGCTTTACGCCCTGTTAGGTTACTGTTTCCGTTCTTTGATTTCTGCTCTTGCTCCCAAATTTTTGAGATTAATGTACAAAAATGCGTTTAGTAAACATATTTCTGTTCTCAAAATTTTGAGAGTAATTTCTGAACTCCTTGATAATCTCATAAATAAAAAAATGGTGATTCCTATCCACTCCTACAAGACTATTTCCACTTTCACCCCACTGGTCACCATCCCTGGACACCACTACCCGCCAACCACCACCACCCCTCTGGTCACCGTACATTTAAAGAAGAAAAAAAGGTTACAACTAAACGTGTTTCTTGTTTTTGTTCACATAAATTAAAAGAAATAATTTCAGGACAATGGTCATGATCAAATATGTTTATATTCCTGGAATACTCCAAAACGAAAACAAAATTCCCACTTAATTTATTTGAAGTAGAAACAAAAAGGCTGAAACACTAATCGAAATGCGATTTTATTACCTATAAAATCGGAAATAATTGGATATATATATATATTAGAGTCAAATCCTAACTGGGGCAAAAGAGCATCTAAAGTTAAATAATTTTGACCCATGTGGAGGTTACTAATAACAGCTAAACTATTCTTTAGACCTTTCCTTTATATCATGTTTATATGATAAAACATATCTTTAATACATTACCAATTTTGGACACTTATCTCTAAGCTTGTCTTTAAGATTATTTATAGGGTAAATGAGACTTCTTACAATTTTCATTTTAGTCTCTAAATTATCCAAATGATCAATTTGCTCCTTAAAAGGATAATTTTTTTCTTTTTTTGGGTAAATTTACGAAATTTGATTGACAATTATGTCTATGCAAAAGAGGATATAAGGACATAACCGGAAGATATTCTTCATAAAGAACAACTATCGACAAAATATACATATTAATTTTAATGATATCCAAATATTGGGATCACAACAACTTGTGAAATGTCTTTAAGATCCTCCTCATAGCGAATATGCCTACAAGAATTCTTACACCGGGAGTTTGGATCCCGCTGAAGAATGATCTCTGGCATGAAAAGCAAATAAAGGGAATATGTATAACGTCTAGTTTGAATGTGTAGGGATTTTGAACTTACCTTCACCTTTCCACGCTTTGGATAATTATAGATTCCCACTTGGCCAAAAAAAGTGGAGAGGGACAGAGAGAACTTGATAACAGATGTGACCAATTCGTTGGAGGGCATGCTCTCAGCATGAAATTTCACACGAAAGCACAAATTATTTGACTCCCTAAGATGAAATTTCGGGTCCTCACGGGTTTGATCTACCTTCGATCCATGGGTCAATCCCAATTTTGGGTTCGACCCACTTAATTACGACTCAAATAAAAGGCTAAAGACCATTTTACCCTTCATCAAATTTCATTATTAATTGAGACAAAAAAATTTAAATTGGACCATAAAAAACAAATATCATAGTTCAAGGACCAAAAAAAATAGTGGTACACCTGAGGGGTTCAAAGTGTACTTTCCCAACTAAAATAAAGAGGAAGAAAAGAGTAATTTTTATGTATATAAAATGCCATTACATTAGATACAAAATTCCTTTGTTCATCTCCCCATTCATACAATGAAGGGTATCGCCATAGAAACACTTCCAAACAGCTTCAGAGCAGTTTTTCTACCATCTCTAACCTTAGCTCTCCTCATAACAATCATTCTATATTTACAGAAAACCACCCCCACATTCTTCCAATCTCCGGAGGAGGCCGATTCGGGGGAAGAAAAATGTAATATATTCAAAGGGGATTGGGTTCCACATCCGGCGGGGCCTTACTACACGAACGAGACCAAGTGCGAGATCGACGATCGTCAGAACTGCATGAAGGCCGGCAGACCGGACGGCGAGTTCATGAAGTGGAGGTGGAGACCGGAGGGGTGTGAGCTGCCGCTGTTTGACGCCGGGGAGTTCTTGGAGGTGGTGAGGGGGAAGACTATGGCGTTTGTTGGGGATTCTGTGGGGAGAAACCAAATGCAATCCTTGGTCTGTCTTTTGGCAAGTGTAAGTACTTTCATGGTGCTTCTTTCTTCTTCTTCTTCTTCAATTGATTAAAATACATATTTAGCCCTTAAAGTTTTGGGTAAGTGTCGAATTGATACATGAAGTTCTAATTAACTAAGGGATTGTTCGGTAACACAATCCAGAATACTGAATACGTTAAGTATTTATTTAATTGAGTAAAACTGATCAAAAATAAAATAATCTGTAAAAATATTAACATTCACTTAAAAATTGGTCAAAATTTGAAATGATGGGCATATACTACTTCTCAATTATTGCTTAAAATTATTAATTTTTCACTGGTGTTAAACTAAAACTACTAGAAAATATCTCTCTATATATATAGAAACAGAAATGTAGAGAGAGAAAGTACTATTTGCAAAAAATAAAGAAAAAAAAAATTGAAATAGATTTTTTTGAGATATAAAGTTATGAAGAAACTTTTTGTAATTTAAAAAATATATTAAACAATTAATCACTTAGTAAATTCAACACTGAGCAATTTTCAACATTTATTTTCAGGTAATAAGAGTGCGTTTGGTTAGGTGAAAAATAGATGGAAAATAAAATAAAATGGAAAATGAAAAAAGAAAAAACTTGTTTGGTATGGATAGAAATGTGAGGGAAAAGAAAATAAAAAAAAAATGCATAATTTTCGAAGCAATTTTTTTTTCCACACAAATTTGGGAGAAAAATAAAAGAAAATGAGAGAGAATGAGTAAAATTACAATTATACGCTTAATAATATAAATTTTAATTTATTTTTGTAATATACGAGGGTAAAATAATAAATTTATATCAAAGTTTTTTTTCTAAACCAAATAATACTAGAAAAAATAATTTTCATTTCGTAACAGATAAAAATATTATATTCTCATTTATCTTTTTCTTTTCCATCCTTCCAACCAAACGTAACTAAATTAATTACTGAATCTATATATTATTTCAGGCAGCTAATCCAGTGGATGTTTCATATACGCCGGATAAAAGATTCATGCGATGGCTATACCCTGATTACAATTTCACACTAGTGGTATTTTTTTCACCTTACCTAGTAAAAACCAACGATTCCGGTCCTAACAATTTCTCAGGGGCTAGTAACCTTTACTTGGATGAAGCAGACGAGGTATGGGAAAGTCAAGTCAAGAACATAGACATTTTAATCCTTTCAGCAGGACAATGGTTCTTCAGACCATGTATTTACTATGAAAAAGGTCAAGTTGTTGGATGTCACTGGTGCAAAAAAAACATCACGGAACTTGGAATTCTCTATCCTTATAGAATGGTGTTCCGTACAGCCTTCAAGACAATTTTAAATGCTGAAAATTTTAACGGGATGGTAATTTTAAGGACATTTTCTCCCTCCCATTTTGAGAATGGGGATTGGAATAAAGGAGGGAATTGCGCGAGAACGAGGCCGTTCACGAAGGAAGAAACAGTGTTTGAGGGATATTATGATCGGGAACTTCATCGAACTCAAGTGGAGGAGTTTAGGGTGGCGGCGGAGGAAGGGAGGAAGAGGAGGAGAAGGGGGTTGAAATTTAGATTGTTGGATACTACAAAAGCAATGGTGATGAGGCCAGATGGACACCCTAACTATTATGGGCACGAGCAGAATGAGAGAAATAACAACACAATCGCCGATTGTGTTCATTGGTGTTTGCCCGGACCGGTGGATACATGGAATGAATTTTTGTTTCAGGTTTTGAAAATGGAAATAGATGGATCAATTACAAGAAATACATAAACAAGATCAAACAAATTTTGGGGTAAGGTTTTTTTTTTTTTTTCCCCCAATTAAATATAAACAATTGTAAAAATGATATATTTTGATTTGAATATTTTCTAAAGTCCATGTATATTAGAATATTAGTTCATTGAACTCCATCGATTTCTTATGATAATAATAAAAAATTGGTTTTTTAAAAAAAAATTAAAACCTTTTTTTTTTTTTAAATAAAATGAAAAACATGTTTTTTTAAAAGTAAAAACTCAAGGAAGACAGGTACCAAATGGTGTCTAAATAATATATAAAAGGGATAATGAGTAGCCATTCCCAAATAGCAGGTGTAATATATTATTACTCCCATTTAAAACATAAAATTTTATTTAATCTCTTAAATTAATTTTTACTTGCGTATTAATCCCGCATGTGCTCACGTTTGTGTAATATAGTTACATGTACATGTGTAATATTAATTACAAGTTAAATATTATATGTAACTATGTTACATGTTCTTGTGTAATATTTGTTATTTCTAACAAATATTTTTACACACAAATTAGATATATATAATTATGAGAGTATAACACACGTATTAGGCTTTTATTACAAAAAAAAACCATTTTTTGATATCCCATAGTCAATTCAATAGTCACAATCCATTATCTTTTATAAATTTTGATTGGTTTTTTTTTTTTTTTTTTTACCGAAATACCTTTTTTCTACAACATTTTGTAGTAATGAAACACCGAGACATACATGATACATTCCAAAAAAAATAGGATATAAATACCCTCAAATACGACAATTTATATATATATAATTCATCACCAACTACTAAAAAAAATCAAATTACAAATTTGATATTCCAATTTGTAGTATGTTCTTTATGTGACCCTCCAATTTATTTATTTTTCAACGTGGTCTTCCTTTTTGCAGCTGATTTTTTAGATAGTCTTTCTGTCAAATATTGGCAAATTTTGACATGTGAGATGTATGTGTCATATTTTAGGGGTAAAAATTAAAAAAAAAGAAAAAAGAAAAATAACTTTTTTCTTTCTATCCTTCTTTCCGTCACCTCAGTCGCCCTTGTTGGACCTCATCTTTCTTTTCCGTACTCTGTTTATCACCTCCATTAAGCGTTCGCCGGCGGCGCTTACTTCCAAGAAGTACTTCAGGTTGGATAAACCAGAACCCCGTGACCTGAAAACAAAAAATAGATAAACAAATAACAAAAACAAGTAGCAGCTTTTATGGGTCTGATGAAAACAGAGGATGCCCTGATACAGTGATCCAAAAATTAAAAAAAAATCCAATAAATGTAATTGAAAACGTTTTATGGAACAAATAATAGCGAAATGAATGAAAAAGTAGATTGAAGAACAAACGTCCAAAAAACAGAGCAAGTGGGAAACAATTTGCGTATCAGTTCAATCCCCACTAAATATCCTAAAACTAAAGGTTTTTCAAGGCTGAAATGATAGCTTATAACCAAAAGTGGATGACTTCAACACCAAAAGTGGAAAGACAAATCCAATAATTGGAAAAAAAGCAAAAAGTATTGTCTGCTCTGTTTCTCAAAAAGCAATAATGGAAATAAGAACAGAACACTTGCAATTCACCGATAGCAATGGCAGCGCCGACGGCAAGAACAGTGCCTCCGTGAGCTCTATGGTACATGACCATTCTGCTGCCGTAATAAGACATGAAAGACCAAATCGCGAAAACAAATGCGTTGCTTCCTATGGCGGACCTTTCGCCAACCCTTTCAGACCCAATCTAACTGTTCCCAGTAACGCGACGGAGTAGGCGGCGATCATCTTGCTCTCTCCAATGAAGGAATAAACCATCCACTTCCCCAGCCGACGAACTCTTCCACAAACACAAACTCCTCCCCCTTCAGCTCCCCCCCTTCCAGAAATCAACCCCCCACGATAAGAACAAAGAGATTGCTCTAGAAAAAATAAAAAATAGAAGAAGAAGAAGAAAGAAGAGAAGCTCGGAGGTCCAACAATGGCGGCTGTGGCGATGGAAAGAAGAAGAAAACGAAAAGAAAATACATTGGAGAGCCACAAAAAAAACATGCTGCAAATAAGAGGACCAAATCTCTAATTTGGCCAAGAAAAAAACCAATAAAAAAAAAAATCGTCATTCACAAAAATAACATATACAGTTACAAACATGAAGAAAATAACACAATCATATCATATTTTTGTTCCCGTTCCACATTCTCAGAGAAAAGAGAGGAAAATCCAAGAACAGAACACCTCCCCTTTCCATTTCTTCCGGTTGGTTTACGAGACACTTATTTAGAAAGAACATAGGATGAAACAACAATAGGTCCCTTTGTTTATTGTTTGTTTCTACTCCATGTTCCAAATTTTGGGAACAAATATCAAGAAACATAACATAATTATTCACAAATGTTTGTTTATGTTCCTCGTTTTTTTGGGAACAGAAACACCAAACAAATATCACCTATATTGAAACAGATCTTCAGAACAAACTGATGCATATACTCCATCTGTTTCAGGATCAGCCTGAAAATGGGAATAAAGAGGTTCAACATAATAGAACCGAGAGATCTTTAAAACCAATTTAGAAACAAAGTTGGCGTTTGTTTAGTGTTTTGGTTCCCATATTTCAAAACAATTCTCTTTCATTCCCAATTATTTCTTCTGAAAATCTGGGAGCAGAAAAAGAAAATCTGGGAACAAAACACGAGGAGGATTAAACATACATGCGATCCGCCATTATGGCAGAGGCATAATAGCATTTGAACAAAAGGTAATAAATTATCTATATAAGGCCATGTTTGTTTAGTGTTTTTGTTTCTAAGTTTAGGATTCTATTTAACTAGGAACACAATCAGAAAGAAGGGAACGAAAATAACACGTTAATGTTTTTGTTCCAAGTTTTTTTGGGAATAGAATGAGAAACGTAAGAACAAAAAAACGCTATATAAACGTCCGTTTGGATGTTAAATTGTAGACTTAATAAAAAAAAATATTTAATATTTTTATACATTAAGCATTCAATGCATGGATAATTATTTCATGCAGTTACAGAATACATTTATTAAATTAAATAGTTCATTGATTTTGTCATATTTTTGACGGTTTATTGCTTTTATATTTACCAGAAGAAATGACACTTCACACCTCTCAAGTATTTTCACATTTTCAATTCGGTCCCTAAAGTATCAATTTCGACAAATATTGATACAAAACTTCATTAGATTGAAACCAATTGAATCAGTTTTCCTAGAAAATGAAGCCCATCGCTCCGACAAACAGATTCGGACTAGTTTTTATTCCTTTCTTACCCTTGGTTCTCCTCATCGGAATCACTGTTTATTTACAGAAAAGCACCCCTACCCTGTTCTTCAAACCTCCAAAATCCGAAGATTCGAAGGAAGAATGCAATATATTTAGGGGCAAATGGTTCCCAAATCCAGAGGGTCCTATTTATTACAGGAACAATACAAAATGTATCGTGAATGATCATGTGAATTGCCTGAAATTTGGGAGGCCGGACGAGGAGTTCATGAAGTGGAGGTGGAAGGCGGAGGGGTGTGAGCTTCCTCAGTTTGACGACGGCGAGTTCTTGGAGATTGTGAGAGGAAAGACTTTGGCTTTTGTTGGGGACTCACTGGGGATGAATCAGATGAGTTCATCGTTTTGCCTCTTAACCAGTGTGAGTAACAGCTAAAGCCAAGAGTCCAAGACATCTTCTGTCATTTGATCTTATAACAAGAACAAACATAATAATTTTTAAAACTACTACCACATTCAAATAACATCTACATATAAATTGTCCTTGTTTTGTTAATATTTTATATTAACCAAAATATATTTTAGATATTTATGGTTAAGTGTAATAATTTTACGAATAACATATTACTTGAATTTGAGATATAGGAGTAATTCTAAAGTTAAAATGATTGTTTGGTAATTTAACATAAGTAAAGAGAGAAAAAGAGTGTATTAGTTGATATTGAAAATGCTAATAGCGCTGCTCATATAATTGTATAGAACGTACTAACAAGGAAAAAATAGAAAGAGAAAGCTAGAGAAAGAATTTTTGAGCGATGAGTTCTGACGAAGAAGTAAGAAGTTGTAAAGCTACAAAGTTATTGAGATTAAAAAAAAATAAAAATTACTTAATTAGTTCAGCTTAACAAATTAAACACTTAATTTTCAGAACTTAAAATTCAACAATGATCAATTTTCAGCACTTATTTTTCAATTTTATCAAACGTGGCCTAAATTAAGTACTGGATTCATATTATTTTAGGCGGCTAATCCGGTGAATGTTTCCTATACGCCAGACAAAGATTTATGCGATGGCTATACGTCGACTACAATTTCACATTAGTAGTATTCTTTTCACCTTGCCTAATCAAAGCCAGTGATTCTAACCCCAACAATTTGTCACGGGGTAGTAACCTCTACTTGGATGAAGCAGACCAGGTTTGGGCAAATCAAGTCGGAAATATAGACATTTTAATCCTTGCAGCAGGACACTGGTTCTACAAACCGTGCATTTACTACGAAAAATGCCAAATCGTTGGGTGTCACTTGCCTTCCGTACAGCCTTCAGAACATTTATAGACCTTGAAAATTTTAAAGGGACAGTAATTTTAAGGACGTTTTCGCCCTCACATTTTGAGAATGGAGATTGGAATAATGGAGGGAGTTGCATGAGAACAAGGCCGTTCGTAAAGGAAGAAATGGGGTTTGAGGGGTATAATTGAGAACTTCACCAGTGACCAGACTCAATTGGAGGAGTTCAAGATGGCAGAGGAGGAAGGGAGGAGGAGGGAGTTGAAATTCAAATTGTTGGATACTACAGAAGCAATGCTGATGCGACCGGATGGACACCCTAATTATTATGGGCGCGGGCCAAATAAGAATAATAACAACAAGATCGCCGATAGTGCTCATTGGTGCTTGCGTGGACCAGTGGACACATGGAATGAATTTTTGTTTCACGTTTTGAAAATGGAAACAAATGGATCAATTAAGAGAAGTACATAAACAAGATCAAACAAATTTTGGGGTAAGATTTTCCTTACCAATTAGTAACTGTAAAAATGATATACTTTTATTTGAATACGCTTGAAAGTCCATGATGTATATTAGAATACTCACTCTTTTTTATTAGGGAAGTTCTTGGAGGTTGTTACTTAGTAAAGCCTCAACTAAGATCCATACACACCCACTTTCTTAGTATATAAGAGTATATACTCTGTGTCTACACGTACATAATTTAATTTTGGGGTTTTTTTTATGAATAGTCCCATGCAATCCATGTATTACAGTAATCCAAAGTTACTGTAATACATAAAAGTTACTAAAATTTTTCTATGTAAAAAATTTTAGTAACTTTTATGACATACAATGACTTTCAGACTTTTGACAGTAACTTTGAATTTCTGGAAAAATTACCGTAGCGTGTAAATTGCAAGGGCTAAAATTTTAATTTCATGAACTGTTCAACAAAACCCTTTAATTTAACTAAGCAAGTGGTTTTTTTTTTTTTTTTTACAAGTTCGACAATTTAATCACAAAGACAAAACAATTTCAATTCGATTAACCTTGAGTATGTTATAAGATTTAGTATGCTTTTATAGAACAATTAGATGATGATAATTATAAATATCATATGTTTGCATATACATGAAAATCACTTGATTTGTATGAAGAAAACGCAGTTGAATGTGAAGAATTATGTTGATTATATAAAAAATTTACACTCACGGAATTAAGAAACATCGAGTTCTCAATCAATGCGAACCCTAATTTCTTAGACCCTCAAGCAAATATCACTAATGTAATAATTGAATCTTAAACATTTAAATTCGAATTCGAATGGTACATATATAATCGAAATCTAGTGGAAGTGGAGAAAACCTGTCATTTGATGGCGGAGTGGACGTTCAATTGGACGGTGAGAGCGGCGACGGAGGACGTCAGGGAAAGGATCATCAGCCGTAGATCATGGATCAGATCGCTGGAGGAGGCAGCTTTCCGGTCAATGTCCTAAACGTAGCTTCTGATGCTCGTCGGTGAAAATGAAGTTGAGTAGTCGCCGTCGTTGCTGCCGCCATCACCTCTCCGGCTGGGTGAAAGGACCATGGCCCCTGCAAAAATTGAAACAAATAAGGGCGCTAAGTATAATATACACCCCATACAAAAAAAATAAAAAATTATTTAATTAAATTATTATTTTATCTTTTAATTTATTAATACATATATCCCCCTAAGTTTTTTATTTTTACACTCTCCCACCTTTGGCGAACATTTATTGTCAGCGACGGCACTATCCATCGGGGATAACCACCACCCCTTGTCCACTACCTCCCTTCCTCCTCTCTTTTCTTCTTTTTCTTTCTCAAATTCTCTCTGTGTGTGCGCGTATATAGAGCGAGATATTCTGAGAAAAAGAAGAGAGGGTAGGGGATCGACGCCAATGGATGGCCAGCATCCGGTGGATTTGAAGAATATGAGCTCTTTATATATATATATATATATATATATATATATATAAAGAGAGTGAAAGAGAATTTGAGGAAGAAGAAAAATAGAAGGGGTGGGTGACCAGCGTTTGGGATGGTTTGTGCAAAAATTTAAAAAATAGACATGAAAAAGAAAAAAAACGGAAATTATTTTAGAAAGAGTAAAAAAAAAAAAAATCATAATAATTTTAATTTTTTTTTTTTAAAAGGTATACATATTTAGCAAAAAGAAATTTACATATAGATGCTCCCATGTATAATTTTAGTTGAGTGAAATTAAATTACATATAACACCTCAAATTTACAAATAATCCCCAAATTTTTATGTGAAGAATTTGAAAATGTTTTAGAACGTTCAAAGTCAAACTACTCAATAAGCATGGATATTAATGAATTTGTAATGTATTTAACCGGTTCGCTGCATTTGTCATGTTTTTGAATGGTTCATTAATTGTTGCGCCATTCTCTATAAAAAAATGTTTATGTAAAATTGTATAGTTTGAAATATTGAAAATTTGATAATAGTTTAAATGTTTCATTGAATATGTCACATTTTTACCCAGAGATGTTAGTCCGGTTGGGAATAAGAGGTGTCCTATTTATTTTTTAACTAGGTTTCGATCCTTTTCGAGGTCATTCTAAGAATTAAATTTTGATTTTAATCCTGAATGCAGCAGCCCAATGTGAGAAAGTGAGACTTAATATTATTTAGGGAGGTAATTAATCGAGATACTCATAAGCTGGTGTGGACACATCTTACCGTATGTTGGTGTCGAAAATCGGTTCATACTCGCAGTTGGTCTGTTTAGGATCCAAATGAATTTTCTTTGCTGAGATGGGGATTAGGTTCTCAGTGATTGGCACTTATTGAATAGTCCAAAGTCAATGGTTCAACAGTCTTGAGTTGGCAGTTTTGAGTATGGTGTCCTCTGCCAAGTGAATGGTCCTCGATCGATGTATCCGGAGCCCAATCATGTTCCTGCACAAAGATCCTCCGAGGTATTGCCCGACAAAATCCTTCCGTCGTGAGAGTAAGAGCTCAGGGACAAATAGAGTTCAAATGTGACAAGGCTTAGGGTATATTTGATAAAAAAAATTAAGTACTTAAAATTGATTAGATTAAATACTTAATTAATTAAGTTTGCTTAAAAATTAAGTGAAATATTAAGTTAAAAATTCAGTAAAATCCCCCTTGCTTATTTTTTTTTGCAAGAAACGCTCAACACTTTTCAAATTAAAAAAAGAAAAGAAAAAGAAATTGACCGTTTTGCCCTTCAAATAATAGGTTTCTTCTGTTCATTCGATAGGGTTTCATTCCTTTTCACCAGCGACGATGAGTTGAGAAGAGAGGCATCAAATAGACAAATCCTTCTTCATATATCTTTTTTTCTATTTTGAAATCTGAAATTTGACCTACGGATTGAATAAGACTTTGAGATTGATTCGTCTCCGGTGACGATTTATTCTTTGAATCTATTCGTCTGACTTAAAATAATTATTGATTGATCAGTTTATATATTTTTTTAATTTATTTATTGCCAATTTTATTAGCTGGTGGGATTGAAATCCTATAGCGTGGATTTGTTAATCTACCGAACACTGTGGTGGAAATTGAAAGAGGAACGATGACTCAGATAAGTTCGTGTTACTAAGTAAGATTTTCGATGTTCGTGTTTTTCTCATCTCGAATTGTGTAATTTTAGGGTTTTGGATTGACTTTTGTTGATTCAGGAAGACGTTTGACTTTTTTTGATAAATTTGGAGGTGATTTACCTAACGATTTGATCATATTTTTAGATTAATCGAAAATCGGAATAACCATACAGAATTCGTGCTGGTTCTTGTTCGAATTTTCTGTTATAGATTTCTTCTTCTTCTTCCTACAATTTTTTATTTTTTTGCATTAGTTTCTGCAAGTTCATACTGGAGCAGCCTTTTCTTCTATTTCGAGTTGACACAATCGGTGTTTTGATTGTTGATTTTTCACTAAAAAAGTCGTATATAATTGTTCAATTTTTAGTTGTATTTCTTCGTTTTCTTAGAATTTTAACTTCCCGCTCCTCCAATGGTGGATTTTGATGAATTGTAGATCACTTATTGATGAATAACTTCTAATTGTTTGGTGGTTTAAAGGATTTGGGGGATTTAATACTTCATTTTTTTTTAGTATATTATTGGTGTTTTTATTTAATTGTGTTATTTCTATTTTTTTTATCATCTTGATTCAAGAGCAGTTATGTAAATTAAACAATTTTCACCATTCAAATTTTGTACTTATCAAATAAACAAAATAATTCAGCACTTAGATCTTCAGCACTTAAAATTTTAATTTTATCAAACAATCTTCTTAAATTTTCAGCACTCAAAATTTAAGCACTTAATTTTTCAGCACTTAAAAATTGAATAGTTATCAAACATGCCCTTTGGCATATGGGCCTTGTGTTTTGGCCTACCAAAAGGAGCTCATGGACCGACCCAAAGGATCATAAGGTTAGGCTCAACCCACGGACATGCTGATGGTCTTGGTCAGTGGCTGTTGGGTGAAGACCAAAGCGTAGCTCGTGATGGAGGATCCCTCAGCTCTGCTCGTTGGGCGATGGTGGGCACGAAGGAGGTCGACGATGCCCTAGTTCTAGTCGTTGGGCGGTGGCCGTCAAGGAAGTGGTCGGTGACGCTCTAATTCTGGTTGTTGGGCGGTGGTCGTCATGGGACATGTGCTGTAACGATCCGATGTCTCAGGGCCGTTACTTGGTTTCTCCCCTTGGAGAATTAATACCAAGTCGAATAACCAATAATTTATTCCGTGCAAATCCGAGAAATTTTTCAATACGACCCCAATAATTATACTTAATTTATCAAATTAATTTTACAACGATAAAATAATAACTACAATTATTACAAATAGCAAATCAAATGAAATCTCAACTAAAATTCTTATCGTCGTTTCGCTTCCACCGAATTTGCAAATTTTACAACTATGGCGACAGTTTTATTTATCAACGACGATAATTTTACTAAATAATCAATATTTTTATTAATAAAAATCTAATAAATTTTGCACACGACGACGATAAATAGCATTATCAAATTTTTTAGTCGATTTTACAATAGTGAATAATAAATACAATTTTGACAAATTTTAAATAGAAATTCAAATAAAATTCTCATCGCCGATAATTCTACTAATGGCACTAGATAATCAACATTTTTATTAATAAAATTCAATACATCCTTCATGTCGTCAAGTACTAAGATGTTAATGTGCTCAAATTGGAATCAAAGGACCCAAGTAAAACATTATCAAACTTCAGGGGTGTATAGCGTCAAAACCCAAAACAAAGTTTCTTTTAACAAAGTTCAATTTGGAACTCCCTATTTCAAATGCCCAATTCCCGTGGCCCAAATCCTGGAAACCTAACACTCCCTAAACTAAGTGGAGTTTCCAAAGTTTAAGTGAATCAATTAAATTAATTACCCAATATTCAATGATTTTTTTTTTTTTTGTAAATACTTGATAAATTTTAAAAAAATTTGGTGAAAGGTCCTATTTCATAAAATCATCACTTTGTGGAGTCCTGTAACAATAATTTTTTAACACATGACATAGTCCTTAAAAAATGATTTTTTGAATCTTGAGACCTTTCAACAAGATTCCCTAAATTTTATAATCACGACAATAATTATAACTATCGAATTATCACGTTGATCTTACAATCATACATAACAAATACAATTTTTACAAATAGAAATTCTAATATAATTTTCGACGCCATTTCGATTTCATTGGCACTGGAATCAAACTGTGAGGCTGTGAGCTAACGCTCAGTAGAATTTCAACATCTCTAAGACGTGCATTAAATTAACGCGATAAATAAAACACATTGACATGATTTCACATAATTTTCACATAGTTATAATTATTTCATACAATTTAATAGGTAAGATTCAACAACAATAATAGTATAAATCACACAATAAAAAAATTAAATACATATATTAAAAGAATTGTGAATTCTACCTGAAATCCGAGGTCGAAATACTCAAAATATTCTTATGTGTGTGTGTGTATATATATATATATTTAGGTTTCTTTTTAATTCCACATCCTGCTACTCTAACTTTTTTTTTCGTGGGTCTCCCTATATATATCTCTTTCCAATTTAAATATATCTATATCTATCTATCTATCTATCTATCTATATGAGATCACCACCTATCTTCTACTTTTATTGTAATTTTTTTTTGGTTCCATGTGTTTCCACGTGTGCCTGCTCCATTTTTCTTCTTTTTTTCCCATTTCTTTATCCATATATATATATATAAAACATGACAACTTTTGCTGACTAAGACAAACAAAAATATGACTAGGAGAAACAAATGCTAACTAAGACAAATTTAATTTATTGATTAGGATAAACAAATTTGATTAAGGTGTAATGCTAATGGTTAAGGAAATATGCACAGATTGAGGCACAAATTCAAGAAATTAGTTTAATTAAGACATTCACTTAATTTAGTCTAATTAAAATATTAATTGAAATTTAATTAATCATTCCTTAATTAACCATTTTTTTCACCTTAATTCTATCACTCACTCTATAATCTAGCCCTCTATGTTTACGTCTTATATTCACTTCAAATCCTATTTAAGCAGCTCTCTCTCTCTCTTTGTAACCCTCTCTATCTCACCCGATCGCACTCTCTCTCTGACCTATCTCCGAGCCATTGCCATCCCCACCCCATCTCAATCCGCTGCTCTGCCTTTCTCTCCGTTCTCCACCACCTCAACTTGGAGGGAGAAGAGGGCGGTGATGGTGTTGTAGCTGCGGACCGATGTAGAAGGTGAAGATGATGGTGATGGCGTTGGTGATGGATGACCTATCTCACTCTCTCACTTTTCTTACAATCTCTCTCCCTCTCCGATCTCGCGAGGACGACGGTTTTGGCGAGGACTACGAAGATCTATTGGACCCTCGGCAGCAATTGCATCACCTGTCCAGATCTGCCAAAGGTAAGACACCCTTTGCAATCGCCGCTCAATTGCCATCGCTGGTGATCGTTGAATAGATGTATGCCTCTTCGATCTACCGTAGTAGCCGTCGCCGTCGATTCGGTCAGATCTGAGTTTGGATTGGCCAAATTTGAGTTTGATTTGGCTAGATCTGAGTTCAACTTGGTCAGATCTGGATGGCGATAGTCGGCGTACGACGGCACGTGGTCGGATCTGGACGGTGAACGGCGGTAGTCGGATCTGGGTGAAGGTGGCCGGCTGGAGTCGGATCCGAAGACGTTTATATTATCAATTCCTTATTGCATTTTTTGAAGGATTGCAAAGTTTCTACGGTCAAGTGTCATGAATTTCTCGAATTGTTGAAGTGAATTATATTTACTCACCAAAAAATTGCCTCCTCATTGCTCTCATTTAATTGATTTTTTTAATTTCTTTTTTTCTTTTTCTTTTTTTAAAGTGTGGAGGTCCATGTCATGACACTGTCCCCAACAATATTTTAAGTACATTTTAGATTTTTTTTTCCTTTCTTTAATGTAAAGTATTTTGTATGTCATGAAGATTTTATTTTATTTTTATTTTTTATTTCTTACCAATTCATGAAAATAAATGATTACCTTAAAGAATTGTATTGTGTCATCGTATGCTATATTTGTGAATTGTGACATAATGTAATGCTTAAAGGGCTGCAAAATTTTAAGGTTGGTCAGTGGTTGATTAAAATTGGGTGTCAATTTGCAATTTTTTAAAAGAGTGGGGTCAATTTGTATTTTTTCTTTGAACTGCTTTTTCAGCTGATTGTTGGTGCATATATTTTTTTTCCTTTTCAGTGATTGAATTCCAATTCAGTGTCTAAACACATGATTTGGGTGGGGCAATGAGATATTTTCAGTTTTTTGATATTTTTTTTTTTTTTTTTGGAAGAGGTTTTTTTTAGAGTTGTTTTTCGTCATTTTTTTTTTTGATATATTTATTAAGAACCAAGAAGTAACAGTTGAATTCAACTATTAAAAAAAATGTTTGTTTCCTTTCTTAGAGTATAGGAAAAGGTACCCTTTAGATTTTTTTTTGGGGATAAAGACCTTTTTGGTCCCTGAGAAATGCCTTGGGTGTCCAATTGACCCCTAAAAAATGTAATTCGACAATTTGACCCTTGACATTTCAAAATAGTGTCCAATTGGCCCTTCAAGCGAATTATGTGAAGTCAATCTAACGGTCAACGTTAGTTTAAGGGTATTTTGGCCTTTTCATTCATTAGGATTAGGGGATAAAGACCTTTTTGGTCCTTGAGAAATACCTTGGGTGTCCAATTGACCCCTAAGAAATGCAATTCGACAATTTGGCTCTTGACATTTCAAAATAGTGTCCAATTGGCCCTTGGGTCGGGTTCCGTTAGTAAAATTTGGAGATTTTGGATGGAAAAAGTCACGTGATAAGCACATGACGTCTGGCCAAGAGTAAATGCGTCATTTCATGCTTACTAATAAAATGGGACCTATTTACATATTTTGTTAAACTTAAGCGGGTAAAAATATTTTTTTTCTTTAATTTTTTTTAGGTTTCTTCCTCTCCGCCGCTGCTCTCCCTTATCGCCGCTATGAGCAATTCTCTGGCGATTCTGAAGAAATTGAATTCGTCGTCGTCTTCTCCGAAGTCCCCCGTCGGAGAGACGTTCCCGGAATACCGCACTGGTTATCTGAGGTAGATTAAGAAGAAGGACCGAGCGTTGCTTCAGGCGGTAGTGAACGCGACGAAATTCGATTTGGTGGTGGCGAAGGACGGGAGTGGGAACTTCACGACGGTCGGAGAGGCGATTTCGAAATCGATTTTTTGTTTCGATTTCGAAATAGAAATCGAAACCCTAAGGTTCGATTTCGGCGGTGTTAGTCGTTTTGGTGGTGGTGTTCGGCGGTGTTCTTCGTGCCATGTTCTTCGGTTTCGATTTCGAAATCGATTTCTTGTTTTGATTTCGAAATCGAAATCGAAACCTAGTTTTAAAATCGATTTCCTATTTCGATTTTGATGGTGTTCGTCGTTTTGGTGGCGACGTTCGGCGGTGTTCTTTGATTTCGATTTCGAAATCGATTTCCTGTTTCGATTTCGAAATAGAAATCGAAACCCTAAGGTTCGATTTCGGCGGTATTCGTCGTTTTGGTGGTGGTGTTCGGCGGTGTTTTTCGTGCCATGTTCTTCGGTTTCGATTTTGAAATTGAAATCGATTTCCTGTTTCGAAATTGATTTCTTATTTCGATTTCGATGGTGTTCGTCGTTTTGGTGGCGATGTTTGGTGGCGTTCTTCTATTTCGATTTCCTATTTCGATTTCGAAATCGAAATCAAAACTCCAAGGTTCGGCGGTGTTCTTCGTTTTCGATTTCGGTGTTCGTCGGTAGTGGTGTTCGTTTTAGAATTTGCTTGAAGGACCAATTAGACACTATTTTGAAATGTCAAGAGCCAAATTGTCGAATTGCATTTCTTAGGGGCCAATTGGACACCCAAGGTATTTCTCAGGGACAAAAAATGTCTTTATCCCCTGATCCTAATGAATAAAAAGATCAAAATACCCTTAAACTAACGTTGACCGTTAGATTAACTTCACAAAATTCGCTTGAAGGGCCAATTGAGCACTATTTTGAAATGTCAAGGGCCAAATTGTCGAATTGCATTTCTTAGGGGCCAATTGGACACCCAAGGTATTTTTCAGGGAACAAAAATGTCTTTATCCCTTTTGTTTTCTCTCTATTGTGAAGTATTTTGTATGTCATGGTGATTTTATTTTGACTCATTTTTAATTGTGATTATATTAATACCTAAGTATTAATGTTGTTGATACATATTATATTGTATTTGTAATAAACTATTAGTATCAAACATGTGTACAATATTGTATAAACACATGATATGTAAAATAAATAAATAAAATTTTTTTGAGATTCAATTTTTTTTTTACACCCGTACCTTCAGACACACAGGTTATACACTAGTATCTTATACAATTGGTTTGTATATCCAAAATACAAACACACCAAAAATATTTTGTCACCAAAATAATATATATATATATATATATATATATATATATATATATATATATATATATAATAAAGAAAAATCAATTTAAACGCACTCACACGTGTATCGTATTTCCGATATGGAGTTTAATTTTATTTTTATAACAACATTAGTTCTTGTACTTTTAATAATTTTATTTTTTATAAAATTATTAAATTATTCCATTTCAGTCCAATGCATTCCAATATTTGTTGGAAAGTAAAATAAAATCTCCAAAATAAATAAATTAAAAAACAGTAGTTTTTTTAAAAATATTATTCCAGAGAATATATTATTAGTTTTTCCTAATAATATAATAACATTGGGGCAGGAGGTTGGGCTGAAGAAGCCTGAGGGCCTAACAAAATTCGTATCCCTTTCCTTTTCCTAATATTTCCATTTTGATTATTTTAATTATTACGGTTGGTGTCGAAAATTAGTCCAACCAGCAGTATGGTCCAGACACCTTCGGATCGGGGAGAAGAGATGTGGTGATTGATCTTCCTCACGTGTTGCAGCCGGGCCGAATAGGTTCGATCTGACCTGTATCCGAGTCCGGGTCTTCCTTTCCTTCAGCGCTCCTAGCCGTTGTCCGGATCGAGCTCCAATCTGTTACCTGCGCACAGGCCGGGCTGGGTTTTCCCCGGTGTGTCCCCTTCGGCATGAGAGTAAGAGCTCAGGGTAGAAATATAAATTGGAGAGTCACTGTTACCTCGACCTATCTGAGTGACCGAGCACTCAGATCGGTCACGGCGGCGAAGGTTGTTTTGGACCCTCCGACCTTCCGTTGAGTGCCGAGTCTTCACAAGGCTTCTGGAGGAGATCCTTGTGTGCAGAGCTGATCGACCAGGGGGTCATCCGGGCTGTCTATACACCGGGCTGGCCTAGGTCATCAGTGACGTGGAACCGGTGACGTGACAGATCTGATTCGGGTGATTGACACGTGGAGGGGCCCCGATTTTACCCACATCAATTACTATTAGAATTACATAAACAAAATGCAAAATCATACAGTACCTTTAATTGTATAATTTAAATCATACGCTAATATAATTACTATTAGCGTTTAACGTTTGCTTGGTTTAATCACATATTTATTATTGATCGAGGCAAAAAAAATTCATGTGCACATATTTATTTTTTATTTTTAATTCAACACAATGATGAAAATGATATTTATTAATTATGTGTTAAAATCTTGAAAAGTAAAAGTGTTTTGATTAATTATTTTACAAAAATTATGTTATTAAAATAAAAATAGCATTTGTATTTTGTTTTCTCAAAAAATGAAAACAGCATTTCAATTCTATGATATTACATTAATCACCCTCATTTTTAATAAGCATTCAAACTTTAGCGCCATGTTAGTTTCCTCAGGCTTAATTGAAAAATTTCTTGGGGACATCAGAATGATAGGTCATCCACCTTCAAGGAAAGTAATGTGTTTGTATCATTCAATTCCTTTTTTTTTTTTTTTTTTTATATATATTTGGTATGTATTTAAATTAGTTTTGTATGGTAAGATTGACATAGAAAGAAAAAACATGCAATGCAATGATAGTCTTCTCTCTCCTTTTCGATCTCTTCATATAGATAAAGAGAGAGCAAACTAAGATTTTTGAGGTGCGTAACGTACGAGAGAATGAGTTATGGAAATCCAAAAGAAAGGTATGAGTGTTTTGCCATTCCTCCCTTGTGATATTATCTTCCGCATACTGTTGTTTCTTCCATTCAAGTTTATTCTCACATTGAAGTGCGTTTGTAAATCTTGGAATGCATTGATCAATGATGTCCGTTTTTCAGACATACACAGGGAACACGCCCACGCCAAAGATCCCACTGTTCAAATAATTATTCTCCATTTAACCATTTGTGAGAAGTTTATCCATTTATCTTCCCTAAACCTAGGAGGTGGTCTTAAAACTTTAATCACCAAATCCAACATCGACACATTCTGGTTACGCCCAATCCACTCTACGAACAACTTGGTTTGTCTTGCTAATGAGAAGGACATTCACATATTCAATCCCAAAACAACTGATTTCTTTAGTCTCCCCAGTCATCCCCACGAGGGTGTGGACACACAAGGAGTTGGTTTAGGTTATATCCCATAAAATAATGAATGGAAAATAGTTGCAATATGTTGGAATTTTCTTCCATGTTGTAAGAATATCTTTAGCGGTTCACACAGACATCCAAGTAAGTATAGGTGTTGTGTAATAACAGTGCATCCGTACCCTTCTCCAGAGTGCCATTGGAGAATTATTGAAGCACCAAGAGCTGCCCTTTTGAGGGACTCAATGTATGTTGATGGTTTTATATATTGGATAGACATCGATAGACGTCAATTTTTCTACGTAATGGCATTTGATGTTGAGAGGGAGACGTTCACAAGAGTGGATAGGCCTCCTATGTTGGAAGATAAGTATTATGGCGACGATGATACACAATTGGCTTGAATGGGTGGGAGTTTGTGGTTGGTTGTTGGCACGGTTGTGGCTGATGTCCTTGACATGGAAATGTGGATGTTGCAGGGGGCAAATAGATTGCTAAACATAGGATTGTGTTGAATCAAGTCGACATAATGGAAGTTATGGGAGGAAACAATTTGGATTTCTTAGGGATTCACGAAGGAAAACTGATATTGAAGCCAATAACGTATAAAAGATTTGGATGGTTCAGCTATGATCTTGCTACAGGGGCTCTTGAAATTATTTATAATGGCGATTTAAACTTTGTCTTTATAGCATGTACTACGGCCCTTGATTAGTTAACTTTTTATTGGAGATTTTATTTACTTTGAATTAAGTAATTATTGAAATTTTATTGGACTGAAATGGAACAATTTAAAATTTTTGAGGTGATATGTATTTTAATGAAAGTACAGGAACGAATGTTGTAATAAAAAAATAAAATTAAACTGAAAGTTATTATAAGATATTAAAATAATCAAAACGGGAAAATTGGAGTGTCTTCAAATTATTTTTTTCTCCATATATATATTAATTTGGGGACACAATATTTTTTGTATGTTTGTATTTTGGATCAACAAAACAATTGTATAAGATGTATCTAGATAATAGGTATAAACAATAAATAAATTATATAACGTATATATGATTATAGATATATGAGATAGATAAATTATATAATATCAATACTAATTTTTTGTATTCATAGTGAAGTAGTAGCCAGTAGAAAATCTTAATTAACAGGGACATGCGAATATATTTTATTTTTTTAATGAAAATTTTATATTTTGATTTTTTTGGTAATTATTTTTTATTTAAATAAAAAATTTATAGGGGTCAGACCAGCACTAGGTTTGGACTTGAAAATGGCATTTTGAACTACCGAAAGATTTGGACTGGGAAACATGACCAAGTGGATAGGCTGGATCGGGTTTGGGCCTTGAAGAGTCTTATAATATTTTTAGGTAAAACCTGATTCAATCCCCGTTCAACTACACCATTAAACAATCTTAAGAAATAACAAAGAACTGAAATATTAATAAAAAATATACAACATGATGCGGGTAAAGCTAGGCCCCCTCCACGTGTCGATCACCCCGATCAGATCTGCCACGTCACTGGTTCCACGTCACCAATGACCTCAGCCAACTCGGTGTATAGACGGCTCGGGTGGCCTCGAGGTCGATTAGCTTTGCACGCAAGGACCTCCTCCAGAATCCCTATGAAGACGGCACTCAACGGAAGGTCGGAGGGCCCAGACTGACCTTCGCCACCGTGACCAGTCTGACTTGCCTTCTCGACAGGTCGGACCTCGGTCCCCGCCACCAACAGTGAAGGGCCCAAGGCCCATCATGGTTCTAATCCGTCGTGTCACCCACGCGCCTGACTGCTTATCGGTAATCCGAGCTTAAGACCTTAATCTTGTTTACGCTAATCCCGCTTTCGCCTATAAATATGAGGTTTCCCCAACACTTTAGAAATGTTTTAAAAATCGGACCGGACCGGCCGGTCGGACCGGTTAAACCGTTGACCGGTCGCCTTTCCGGTCCGGAAAACCCCCCAAAACCGCCTGGGGTTAAAAACCGGCCAACCGGATGGTTAAACCCGGTTCAACCGCGAACCGGTGAACCGGTCCGGTTTTAGGCGAACCGGGGCGGTTTTTGACATTTGCCCAACATATAAATACTTACCCCAAAAAAACCCACATTCTTCAGACTTCACCAGTGCAAGAGGCATCGCCAAAAAAACCCTAAATTCTTCAGACTTCACCATTGCAAGGAGGCATCGTCGGGCTTCGTTCGTTCCTCAATCTCTCTCTCTCAAATCTCAACGACGACGACGATTTCATCCTAATTTTGTCTGATTCCTTCTCCGATTTCACCATTGCAAGAGGCATCGTCGGGCCTTCGTTCATTCCTCAATCTCTCTCTCTCAAATCTCGGCGAGGACGACGATTTCACCCTAATTTTGTCCGATTTCAACGACGACGACGACGATTTCACCCTAATTTTGTCCGATTTCAACGACGACGACGATAATTTCACTCTAATTTTGTCCGATTCCTTCTTTGATTTCACCATTGCAAGAGGCATCCTTGCTTGTGCAACCTTCAACGACGACGACGAACGACGGCCAGACAGCGAACGACCTTCGACGACGACGGCGAACGATGGCCAGACTGTGGACGGCGGACGACGGCCAAACGGTTGACTGCTGTAATTTTTTTTTTTTGTCTGACATTTATATTTTGTTCTTCACTCCAATTGTTGATTGTTGTTGAGTTGTTGATACTTTAGTTTAGTTTTGTTCTTGATCAATTGTTTCGGTTGAGTATCCTTCAGTGTTGTTGAGTTATTCACTATCGTTCGCACTTGTATTCACAGTGTATTATGGATGATTTGGACTCTACAATTGTTCTTGTGGTTGTTCGACTATTTATTTTGAACTTTTGAATGATCTAGTGCTGTTTTATTAAAAAATGTGTCTTTGTTTATGAATTATATATTGATAAATGATAATTTGAATTTGAGTATTTAAAGTTAATAGAATTTGGTGGATCTTGTTTTTTATGTTTTATTTTTCTTCAAATAAATGTGTGTATAACTGTATACATATATTTTTTATTTAAATAAATATATATAAAAAATAATTATGACGTAATTATGACGTCACCGATTCAACCGCGGTTCGCCTACCGGTTGAACCAGTGACTCGTGACCCGATAACCTTTCCGGTTTTTAAAACATTGCACTTTAGGGGGACGAGAGAACTATTCTAGAGAGAGAAATTTTGCCATAGGTTGCTTGGATAAGTCTAGATAACAGTAACTCTCCGATCTATATTTCTACCACGGGCTCTTACTCTCTCACTGGAGGGGAAACGCCGAGCAAAAGCCGGCCTGTCTTGTGTGCAGATAACAGATTGGAGCTGAGCCTGGACAATGGCTAGGAGCACTGAAGGAAAGGAAGACCCGGACTATGACACAAGTAGGATCGGACCTGTTCGGCCCGGCTGCAGTACGTGAGGAAGTTCAGTTATCCCATCCCTTCTCCCTGATCTGAGGGTGTCTGGACTATACTGCTGATTTGACCAACTTCCATTTCCAACACAACAGATCAAGATTGTTTTCAAAATTTTATATTTTTTTTTTCTGTTGATGAAGTTTTTTGTTATAATATTAAAATAAAATAAAAATAGAAACAAAACGTTCAAGGAATAACAAACTAATTAATATACAACTTAAAACTTTGAAGCTACAAAGGAGATTATTATTTTGGCATCCCTATCACCCTCACCTTAAAAAACATCTCTACTTAAAAGAGCAAGGAGAAAGAGTGTACCACTGTGTTTCTATTTCCATGACTCTTACAATTCATTTCTCCCCCTTGCCCTTCCAAATCTTCAGTTGTGGTCTGACAAACTGCTCTTTTCAAAGTAATAATAATTTTTGTGTTTTTCAACATTATCACACGACATGAAATGATATAATTTTAAATTGTGTTTGCGCAAGGATTGAATAATTTTTTTGAAATTTGTAAATAACAAAATTTAAATTTAAAATTTCTCGTAAGGATAACCATTTTAAATGAAGAATTTAATTATGTAATTTTATAATTTTTTTTTGGACAGACATTCAATTTTAATAATAAAAAATTTGAAAAAAAACCTAACTATATAATTTTTATTTTAATAATTTAATAGTAAAATTTTAGTAATATCATTTTCATTGTACTATTTTCATACCTAATGTAACCTACATAGTTATAATTATATTGTTTTCATACTATTTTAGGTATATTATTTTTATATCTATTTTAATAATATAATTTTAGTAATATCATTTCAATTATATCTATTAATAGAAGTGAAATTCTTGTTTGGGAAATTAGGAAATTCAGTAGATTTTACAATTTTTTTCGTAGTATCCAAATAAGGGTTTTATTTTATTTATTTATTTATTTTTATTTTTTATTTTTTTAATTATGAAATTCTATTTCAAAGTAAAATTACTATTTCAATTACTTTAACCGGAAGTAACCCTAGAACAATAAAACTAAACCGTAAAGGAGGAGGAAATTGAGTTGCATGCCCACGGTTGGCCGTTGCTCTGACGCCGCGGTGGTTCGAGGGCGGCGAGTAGGCGTTCGCCCCTACCCACGACAAGCCCTCAGGTCAGTTCTTGCTGCGTGGCTAGGAGCTAGGCCCAGGAGTAACCTTGGTCGGTTCTTGGCTGTAAGACCCTAATTTTCGCATACGCATAATTTTTGTTGCATTTTAGAACATTTAGAAAATAACGAGGTAGAATATGTTATTTATTACTCAATTTAAAATTTTAAGGGGTGAATTTGAAATTTTATGAAATATTAAATTTTGAAATGGGTTTAAATGATAAACTTAAAGGGATTTGAGGGGAGGTTAATGTAATTTGAGAAAAGATAATACACACACACACACACATATATTCATACAACTGTGGGGAAAAAGAGGAAGAAGGGTGGACGACGTGGCAATGCAAGGGATCAAGGAGATCCACCTAAATCATGCATATATATATATATATATATATATATATATATATATATATATATATATATATATATGTATATATATGTACACATGCAAATTCTCAGTCCTAACACCTAAAAAGAAAGAGAAATCAGAAAAACAGAGAGAGGGGGCCGGCGGTGGTGGGTTTTGATCGTCACCGTCGTGTCGCCGGCGAAGCGTGTGTGTGTGTGTTTAGTTGTGGGTATGTGATTGGACGCGTGTGTGTGTGTGTGATTGTGTGCATGTGTCGTCGTCAATTTCAGGAGAGTGAGGGTGGTCGACTGTTCAGGTGTGGGTATGTGATCGTTGCCGTTCGTCCGATGGCTGTGTGTGTGTGTGTGTGTGGTCTGCTCGTTGACCCCTGTGTGTCACGACCCGTCCCGGACACTCGTCATCCCAGGACCGGCGTGACGACAACATGACAACATCTATTACATATACTACTTCTTATATATTCAATTGTTAAAGTGCGTACATTACTATACAATTTATTTATCAATACATACAAAATTATTTTCATTCATATAGTTCACCTCTGATAGCTCAACTCAATTTATTCTCAGATGACTCCACCTAATGCCAGTAGGGGACCGTCTCCTAAAAGATTCACCTGTGAGTGTACTACCTTCTTAGTAAAAACTATTTTTAACATAAGAACAATACATTTTAAATAATACGACATTTTAGATGGATCAAGTGTAAATAAATATAAACACCACACAGAGTTGGTAAAATCTCAGTATCAAATAAGCAATGAAAGTAAAGTAATATAATTCAGTTTCCAAACGCCAAAATTAATAATAAATCACCCAATATATGTATAAAACACCCCAACTCGAACACATATCTCAATCCCATACCCATCAGTTAAGCCATAGTGATCGTTTTAACCTCACGATCGGGAGTTGCAACGGTACCGTAACCATCCGTAGGATATGCCTTCCTAGTGGACCTAACTGCACAGATCACCGCCTACCGGACGTCTCCGGAGGCCATAATATAAATTACCACATAATATCTATCACCACCTGCCGGAACACCCTCCGGACATGACATAATATAAAACACCACCTGCTGGACCACCCTCCAGACAGGATATAAACTATGACATAGTCAACTCAATAATATCATCACCGTCAAATTAATAACACCGTCAAATCACCAACATCCACCTCATTACTAAAACCGATTTAATTCAAAAATCATGTTTTTTCCACCTTTTTATTAAAACCACCAAATCCAACAGATTTATTTATAAATTCTTTCTTTTTAAAACCCAAACAATTCAATAGAAATCCATTTTACCAACTTACCCACAACTGGCTTGATCCATATCATTTATAAAATCATACAATCCAAGTAAAACCATTTCACACACGCATTTATATATATAAAAATAGTTTGGCAAAAAGACAGTACACTCACCTAATATTCGCTTTCGTAAACTTTAACCGATCATCCCCTATCCGAACTCCGGTGCCTGTGAACCTAACGGTGACAGGGCCTAAATTAATATTTTTGTATAAAAACAAACTAATCACGTCATGAAATCCTATTTTCCTTAATTTCCTATTTCCCATATTTTATTACGAAATATAACTATTCAACTAGTATCGTTTCGTTACGGTTTACTATTTATAAACTTTGTTCTTATAAATAATCTCAGGATTTATTATTTTCATTTTAATATTTTAAGGTTAGAAAACTAAATTTAGAATTCACAAAATAAAGTAGAAAGGTTACTCGTTCCGAACCGATCGTGGATTTCCCTAAAATTCCATGTATTTCTGATTCTGCTCCCTACCGCCTAAGCGACGTCCCACCACCTAGGCGAACAAGTGACTGCTTCTCCCTTTCTCTCAACTGCACACTGCATTTTCATCGCTTGGGCAAAAATCCACCGCTTAGGCGACCGAGCTCCCTTACAGTTTTGAGTTACACACTGACGACCTACCGCCTAGGCGAGAAACTTCCGCCTAAGCGAACTTTCTCTCATTTTGCACACCGATCAACCACCGCCTAGGCGAACTTTCCACCGCCTAAGCGGGCGCTCCTCCTCCTTTCTGCTCTGTTTTGTCAATTTTCCAGCCGACCACTTTCTCTATCCTTACTAATTCCGGCAGTCACCATCACCAATTGCTCGCACACAACCCACACCCACTAACTAAACAACCAGCCAACAACCGACCACCACCCACACCTGGAACAAAAATAAAACGGAAACAGACATGGAACGGGAGCAAAAACAGAACGAAAACAGTAACAAAGAACATACATACTGTTGGCACAATAGCCCCCACCGCCGGACAACAACAATCACACACGTACCGCCGGCCTGCACATATGCCACGTCCGACACACACACACACGTCTGACCGAACAACCACACCTCCGACGCCTGCATAGCTCACACACCTACCAATGATCGAACACCCGAACAACACCCACACACTCGCCGAACGTCAGTGATGAACAACGACGCCACACTGCCGATCACCATTCACCGATCACACACACACACGCTCGCCGGAGATTGAACAACATAGAACACACATACACACACCGTACTCACGCCGGAACACACACACAATCACCTCGGAGCACCACCGATCGGACAACCGCAGATCTCCGGTGAACCATAATACCGCCGACGACGACACGATCAACCGACCGCTACGCTGAACGAACTCCCTGAACCCACGCATCACTCCATCACACACATACACATTTCTCCACCCAACCCCTAAACAAAACAGCCCACCGCCGACCATCCTGCACCTCACCGTCGACGCTGCACCCGATCTCTCTCTCTCTCCTTTCTCTTCCTTTCTCTCCCTTCGGTTCTGGACCTTTCCTCCCGTCTTTATCATGTATGTGTGTATATATATATATATATATATATATATATATATATATATATATATATAGTAAATTGAAGATATTTTTTGTAAAAAATATATAAACCTCCCCCTTACGTTATGGTGGGGTAGCAATTAAACCCAAACTATATTTTAATGTTTATACAAAATTTCCATACACCCTCCTAAAATTTTAATTCATAAAATAAATATCGAAATCTACCCCAATATTTTTGAAATATTTAAAATGCGACTTGAATTTTATATAGGTAAAAAGTCAGGGTCTTACAACTCTCCCATCCTCAAAGAAATTTCGTCCCGAAATTTTCACGTCAAACTAGCAGAATTTCATTAACTTTTCGAGTCGCACCGCAAGGTTATGCTAGATACACAGTCTACTAACAGGAAGTCACCTTAATTCAAAGTTGTCAATTTCCACTTCAATCTCCTAGTCTTCTCCTTGTGGCAATGTCGACATGATAATTAGCGTGCGTCTTAATTGGTAACCCTCAATACTGACAAGCAATGATTTCATATTTCTAATGTTTTTCGCTGCGCTACTCTGATAAAATAAAAAATCAGTAACAACACTATATGCTGAAAATATTTTAGTACCTCGAGTCTATTTCATTTTATCGTAACTGACACTTATCTATTTCATCCGACATTTTCCAGTCGCCCGTTGCAACAACATTTTTTTTTTCATTCACATTTAACTCAACAATAATCTCCACCAGTCTCATAAGCACAGATAGCTCAGCTATCCTTAACCTCAATACCTACCTCCACTCTTTAATACTCATATCGATATCTTTCATAATACCTAAATATCATTAACCCTCATAACTACAACTCAAATATATCAAACAGATAATCTATAAGAATTTCTTTCATACCTCCACATTTTACCAAGTCCCTGACATGGTCACGTGCTTCAAGTTTCGTTTCCACCTATCTAACATGCTTCAAGCATATAACCACGTATATATATACGACTTAAAACACATAGGTACACCCCCAGTCACCAAGAAATTGATATATTCTGATAATTACTAGCTACTAACTGTAAAATATTATATCATGAATACATATCATCTCAAGGATATTTCAAAATTTTCTTATCCCATGACATCTCAATAACTTTCAAAATACAGCCACATCGGGCTATTTCTAAGTCGCGCAAAAGTTTCGTTTTCCAATCTCAGTTAAGTCTATTAGACCAGAATCCTGTATCGTTTTCATATAACACTTTATGTGATACCACCACGATTGACGACAAGATAGTTATTAGTATAAACAGATTTTATTAACATTTCACAATCATCCCCCTTACCAGAAACTTTCATGACGCAACCCCTCCACATATCTTCCATCACCTGCATTGTATTTCTTGATAAACCGTTAATTCACAACTGAAATGAGGTATGAATTTCCAATTAAGCACCTTAAAAAGTACGAAAATTTGACCCGAACGATAAAATAACAATCAACTTCTGTTACTATAGTTTCCCCTATACAGCTTTTTCCAAAAAAAGAATTATTTCTTGGGATTTACCACCAAAATTTAACACCCTTCACTACTGCATGAGTTTCCTTGAATTTCTCTCCCCTTTTCCTTCTGGAAGAGGTCAAAGCTACAAAAATTCACCTAGAGATTACACTACCTTTCAACCTTAACTTTACTAACAAATAAGAATGCCTAATTACAAATACTGCGATCTTCCATTTCCGTTACAAAATTAATAAAATACTTACACAATTTCAATAATTTAGCATCACCGGGCATTGCATATAATTATTCTATTCACCTCTTTTAAGGTCTCCTCCGTCAATTGACATTTTTAACCCTACACATTTTAATTTCCAAAACCTCACAACTTCATTATTCGTTTGGACACACTTATCAGTTCTACAGTCAAATCCCTATGGTATCTCAAAACCTTTTTAGCTGAATGTCCGACTCTCAAATCAATGTCGTTTTTGAAATAACTTTCACACAATATTTCCATCTGATCAATCACCCACTAAACTTATAAAGGTTTCAACTCAACTCATAATTTAGTATAGACAATTAACTTACCAATTTCCGACCCAAAGTTTTTGCTATAGTCAGTCCTACGACTAAAGCACAAATCCCGTCATAAAAATGTCGCTAAACATCAAAACAATTACAATCACTACTAGCTCTAAAAGGTTTCAAGTTCCAGTCACAGGTTCTAGACCTTCTCCATATTTCGTCAACCCATCACTTAAACTCCCTTTATATTTACTTGAATACTATACCTTAAGAGCACCAGCTCCAAAATTACCACTCCAACCAACCATTACTCATATTTATTACATTTAGCATACAATTTGCTTTTCTCTCAGCATTTGTAACATACTCTAGAAATGTTCTACAGGCTCTTTTCTACTCTCGACCGGATTACCGTTTTCACTACGCCACAATCTCTAATCCTTACTTATAAATACCTCACTCAAAAATCTAACACTATACTTTGTTGCAATTTATTTTTAATAACCTATCTATTCTAACTGATGAGTTACCAACATCGAATCTTCATGAAACAACACCCCAGATCTGTATAAATCATGAGTTGATGGTCTAACTTATTATAACGACCCGTTTTTCCTAGGACCGTTACTAGGTTTTTCCTATTAAAAACTTTCTTATTATGACGATCACCTTTAAAGCTCCAAGGTTATAAATTTAAAACTCAATTTCCCACGTTTTATCAACACGAGTATAATTAACCAACTTAATGAGCCAAAAGTTCACCTTCTAAAAAATTATGGAACTTATTTAACAACAACTACTATTATTAATCAAGCCTACTAGCACCCCGTCAATTCCTCGGACCTACATAGGAAAAATCCCTATCTACTACAGTATTCATTGCCCAAAACCTGTTTGAACTGATGCCTAGCACCTGCATACTAAATTGTGATATCCTTTCTTTAACACTTTTCTAACCTCCTAGACCTATTACTGGGCTAGCGGAGGAAATAGATACGCCTTCCCCCACGATACATACTCTTTTTCATCACAAATTTGACTTCACCCGCGACTTTATATTACTCACTTAAATATATAATATTTACACGCACCTACTAACCTTCCAGACCCACAATTTTCAGCTACTTTCTACATATCATCTTTTATTTTATTTGTTATATTTCCTCGTTCCCACACTTTTTACCCTACCTTTTTGTAAATCCAAAACATTTTTCTCGCCACAACTTTCTCACATTCTTAGTTCCAACTATTCGACTTCCCTTTATATTATTATAAGATTCTTTCCAACTTTAGTGCTCTACTTTACTATCTAGTAATTAAGAACAATTTACTAAGTGCTACCGATCATTATCTCATTCTTACGCCATTTGCATATAATTGTTTCTCAATTTACAGCTTACATTTTCCAATAATGTATTCTTTCACCATCACGATGCACCTATTACTCTCACTAACATTTATAACATTACTCAAATTCGCTACTAGCAATATCACCACAGGTCGTATCACTGTTTGCCAGCAAGACAACTCTCCAAGCACAGAGCCAATGCACTAACTAATGTAATGAAAGAACTAATACTCACGTATCTAATTCACCTATTGACACCCTATCTTATGTCCCCTACTGACTAGACGACTGACACGTCCTCCAATCTCATGGTCTTCTACTGACCCAACCACTGGCAAGTCTACAGAACCTATAACCTAGGCTCTGATACCAAAATTATTATGACCCGTCCCGGACACTCGTCATTCCAGGACCGGCGTGACGACAACACGACAACACCTATTACATATACTACTTCTTATACATTCAAATGTTAAAGTGCGTACATTACTATACAATTTATTTATCAATACATACAAAATTATTTTCATTCATATGGTTCACCTCTGATAGCTCAACTCAATTTATTCCCAGATGACTCCACCTAATGCCAGTAGGGGACCGTCTCCTAAAAGATTCACCTGCGAGTGTACTGCCTTCTTAGTAAAAACCATTTTTAACATAAGAACAATATATTTTAAATAATACAACATTTTAAATGGATCAAGTGTAAATAAATATAAACACCACACAGAGTTGGTAAAATCTCAGTATCAAATAAGCAATGAAAGTAAAACAGTATAATTCAGTTTCCAAACACCAAAATCAATAATAAATCACCCAATATATGTATAAAACACCCCAACTCGAACACACATCTCAATCTCATACCCACCGGCTAAGCCATAGTAATCATTTTAACCTCACGATCAGGAGTTACAACGGTACCGAAACCATCCGTAGGATATGCCTTCCTAGCGGACCTAACTGCGCAGATCACCGCCTACCGGACGTCTCCAGAGGCCATAATATAAATCACCACATAATATCTATCACCACCTGCCGGAACACCCTCTGGACATGATATAATATAAAACACCACCTGCCGGACCGCTCTCCGGACAAGACATAAACTATAGCATAGTCAACTCAATAATATCATCACCGTCAAATTAATAACACCGTCAAATCACCAACATCCACCTCATTTCCAAAATCGATTTAATTCAAAAATCATGTTTTCCCCACCTTTTAATAAAACCACCAAATCCAACAGATTTATTTATAAATTCTTTCTTTTTAAAACCCAAACAATTAAATAGAAATCCATTTTACCAACTTACCCACAACTGGCTTGATCCATATCATTTATAAAATCATACAATCCAAGTAAAACCATTTCACACACGCATTTATATATATAAAAATAGTTTGGCAAAAAGACAGTACACTCACCTAATATTCGCTTTCGTAAACTTTAACCGATCATCCCCTATCCGAACTCCGGTGCCTGTGAACCTAACGGTGACAGGGCCTAAATTAATATTTTTGTATAAAAACAAACTAATCACGTCATGAAATCCTATTTTCCTTAATTTCCTATTTCCCATATTTTATTACGAAATATAACTATTCAACTAGTATCGTTTCGTTACGGTTTACTATTTATAAACTTTGTTCTTATAAATAATCTCAGGATTTATTATTTTCATTTTAATATTTTAAGGTTAGAAAACTAAATTTAGAATTCACAAAATAAAGTAGAAAGGTTACTCGTTTCGAACCGATCGTGGATTTCCTTAAAATTCCATGTATTTCTGATTCTGCTCCCTACCGCCTAAGCGACGTCCCACCACCTAGGCGAACAAGTGACTGCTTCTCCCTTTCTCTCAACTGCACACTGCATTTTCATCGCTTGGGCAAAAATCCACCGCTTAGGCGACCGAGCTCCCTTACAGTTTTGAGTTACACACTGACGACCTATCGCCTAGGCGAGAAACTTCCACCTAGGCGAACTTTCTCTCATTTTGCACACTGATCAACCACTGCCTAGGCGAACTTTCCACCGCCAAAGTGGGCGCTCCTTCTCTTTTTTACTCTATTTTGTCAATTTTTCATCTGACCACTCTCTCTATCCTCACTAATTCCGGCAATCACCATCACCAATTGCTCGCACACAACCCACACCCACCAACCAAACAACCAACCAACAACCGACTACCACCCATACTTGGAACAAAAATAAAACGGAAACAGATATGGAACGGAAGCAAAAACAGAACGAAAACAGTAACAAGGAACACACACACTGTTGGCACAACAACCCCCACCGCCGGACAGCAACAACCACACACGCACCGCCGGCCTGCACATACGCCACGTCCGACACACATACACACGTCTGACCGAACAACCATACCTCCGACGCCTGCACAGCTCACACACCCACCAACGATTGAACACCCGAACAACACCCACATACTCGCCGAACGTCAATGATGAATAGCGACGCTACACCGTCGATCAGCATTCACCGATCACACACACACACGCTCACCGGAGATTGAACAACATAGAACACACATACACACACCGTACTCACGCTGGAACACACACACACAATCACCTTGGAGCACCACCGATCGGACAACCGCAGATCTCCGGTGATCCGTAATACCGCCGCCGACAACACGATCAACCGAACGCCACGCTGAATGAACTCTCTGAACCCACGCATTACTCCGTCACACACATACACACTTCCCCACCCAACCCCTAAACAAAACAGCCCACCGTCGACCGCCCTGCACCTCATCGTCGATGCTGCACCCGATCTCTTTCTCTCTTTTATCTTCCTTTCTCTCCCTTCAATTCTGGACCTTTCCTCCCGTCTTTATCATGTATGTGTGTGTATATATATATATATATATATATATATATATATATATATATATACGCGTGAGAGTTCGCCGTCCGGACACTCCCTGACACCCTCCTTATCCCATTCACCAACCCCCTTAGAGCTCACCGGTCGGACACTCCCTGATGCCCTCTTTATCCCATTCACCAACCCCCTTCTCTTAATATATATAAAAAATAAATTGAAGATATTTTTTGTAAAAAATATACAAACCTCCCCCTTATGTTATGGTGGGGTAGCAATTAAACCCAAACTATATTTTAATGTTTATACAAAATTTTAATACACCCTCCTAAAATTTTAATTCTTAAAATAAATATCGAAATCTACCCCAATATTTTTGAAATATTTAAAACGCGGCTTGAATTTTATATAGGTCAAAAGTCGGGGTCTTACACTGTGTGTGGGTTCTGGTCTGTTCAGTCGCCAACGAGCATGTGTTGGTGTGTGCTGCTGTGCGTGTGTGTGTGTGTTTGATCCAACAGTGTGTGTGTTGATCGGCCGGTGGGTGTGTCGTTGGTGGAGGATGTGTCATTCGTCGGTGATGCGTTTGGCTCATCGTTAAATGTGACTAGGTGTGTGTGTGTGTGCTCTGGTCGTTGAGGAAGGGCGGCGAGGGAGATCCCCAGAGTTGAGGAGGAGAGAGAGAGGAAACGGTCGGCTGAACCTATAATGTGAAGCAGAAAAAGAGAACCATCACCGCGGAGGTGAAGATCCAGTGAAGGTGAACAAGAATAGGGGCGTTCACCGCAACAGTGAGGCCCAGCAACCAAAACAGAAAATTTGGAAAGAAAATCAAATTAAAAATCAAAATCCAAAATTCAACTTCTCGGCCTGCGAGCAATTCGGAAACATGTAAGATTTTAATTGGGCATTATTTTCCTTAAATTAAATTGTTAGTATTAAAAGTTTCGCAATTGTAATAGTAATTTTCGTAATCGAAATAATAATTTTATTAATTGCTAATTCTAAATAAATTGGTATAGTAAACATTAACGAAGCAAAACGGACGAAATAATAATTTCTCACAATGAAATTTGGGGAATAAGGAATTATGGAATTTAGGGCCTACATTGCATGTTAGGGTATTTTAAATAAAATATTAATTTAGGTCGTATCACTATTAGGTTCGCAGGCACCAGCATTCCGGTAGGGTTTGGACGGTGATAGTTTTACAGTGCGGAAAATCGAGGTGAATATACTGTTTTCTATATAAATTTACAAATTTTATTTTCATATAAATTGTGGAAAATGTGTTTATTTAAGAATGAATAATTTTTGCGATGCATTTGAATTGAGTTCGTTTTAAAGGAAAAAAAAATGATTTTTCCTTTATCAAATTGGTTTTAAAGGTAGAAGATGATTTTGGATCAAATTGGTTTTAAAGGTAGAAAATAATTGCTAATCAAGTTGGTTTTAAAGGTGGATGATGATTTTTAGTCCAATTATGCCATAGCTATGATCCCGTAAGGAGGGCATGTCCTGCGGGATGGTTTTGACCTGTTAGAAGGGCATGTCCTGCAGGTGGTTGATTATATTATGACCTGTCCGGAGGATTAGTCCGGCAGGTGGTTGTTGACATTATGACCTGTCAGGAGTGCCAGTCCTACAGGTGGTTGATTATATTATGACCTGTCTGGAGGGTTAGTCCAGCAGGTGGTTGTTGATATTATAACCCGTCCGGAGGATTAGTCCGGTAGGTGGTTGTTTATATTATGATCTGTCCGGAGGATTAGTCCGGCAGATGGTTGTTGATATTATGACATGTCAGGAGGATTAGTCCTGCTGGTGGTTGATTGACCCGTCAGGAGTGCAAAACCTGCTGGTGGTACAGTACCGTTGCAACTCCTGATCGTGAGGTAAAAACGATCATATAGCTAGTAGGAGAGGTTGGTTTAAAATATTTGGCCTGGTTGATTTAAAACAATTGGATTGGTTGGTTTAAAATATTTGGATTAGTGGATTTAAAATGATTTCAATTTGTGGATTTAAAATGCTTGGGTGTGGTTTATTTAAAATGCTTGAAGGGGTTGACCTAAAATATTTGAGTTGGGGGTTAATTATATTTTCTCATTTCATTAGTGGTAGTGGAACTGAATTTTCAACATAGTAGGCGATTATATCATTATATTTTGAAATGTGGTGTTTAACACTTCTACTTGTTTTAAATATATTAGGTCATTACATGGGTGACAGTGGGACTGGATTTTCAACCTAGTATATAATTATAAAATATTATATTTTGAAAGTTGGTATTTAACAATTGTACTTGATTCATTAAATATTTTTATTATAAAGACAGTATACCGATAAAAGATTTTTGGTTTCAGGTACCGCGGCTAGGAGTTGGTCCACTACTAACACTAGGTAGAGTCTGGTGGTAGTGTCATTTTGGAGGTGAGCCGATCGGATGTAAACCGTGGAAGGTTCAGGTATTTTTGGGAAGAAAAAAAAACATTTACAGTAGCACGTGTATTTATGTGTATCTGTATGTATAGTTGATTTAGGCGGGTAGTGTCATGTCGATGACACTCCCGGCCTCGAGTGACGGGTGCCCGGGATGGGACGTGATACTGGTACTATGTCTTTGTAGATAAGGAGATCTTGACATAGTCGGATGAGGGGGTTCTCTCTAGTCTATTATATAAAACCGGACGGAATTTTTGCTGACTAGGACAAACTTATGATTAAGACAAATAAAAATATGACTAGGACAAACAAATTTACTGTCTAGGACAAAAAACAATGTGACTAGGAGATTTTTGAGACATAAGTTTAGGGTTATAAAAGGGAACTGAGTTTGTTGAAATAGAAATAATGGTATATCATTATATATAAAATAGTTTATATATATATATATATATATATATATATATATATATATATATATATATTAATTGGGAATTATATTACCATTTATTGAGGCACGGATTAAGGCACCGATTAAGACAAATTGTCAATCTACCTAATTCTCACACTCTCCCAAATTAATCATTTTCCTTCTCAATCTCCCTAATTCTCTCTATCCTAATTAACCTAATTCTCACTCCTACTGTCTCAACTCTTAACGTCTAACTGTCACGACCCGTCCCGAAATCCCGACATCCCGAGCTGGCGTGGCAATATCATGACATCACCGAAAACAACCAACCAACCATCTATATGGAGTTATACATATTTCTGTTATGGGAACACATCCATTCCCCAAATATAATAATAGCAAAATATAATACCATGAACTCCTCACAAGTTCGGCTCAGAAAGCTTATCTCAACCCTCCACACGACTCCATCGTAGGACTCTGCCTAGCGCCAGTAGGTGACCGACTCCTAACTACTTCACCTGCGAGTGTACTGTCTTCTTAGTAAAAATATTTTTAATAATAACACTCATTCTACAACATCTAAATGGATCAAGCGTAAGTTTATAAATACCACATAGCTTGTAAAATCCCCAATATAAAAGCAGGGAAAAATAAAGCGACATAATTAAGTTCCATTCAAATCCAACTAATATAAAAATCATATTAATCACCATAATAGTAAATATCAAATCAGCCAATATACGTAAAACACCTCGTCTCAAGCAAACATCACAAATACACTTTTTAAGCACACAACTCAAACACACACCTCAAACACACACACTGGCAAGCCCTAGTGATCGTTTTAACCTCACGATCGGGAGTTTGCAACGGTACCGTACCATCCGTAGGATATGCCTTCCTACGAACACTCATCACTCCGCCGAAGCGGATAATCACTGTGCAGTATAAACGTCTAACATCATTTTGAAGAAGCAGATAAACATCACTCCGCCGAAGCGGATAACATCACTCCGCCGAAACGGATAAATACTATGGTATCGTCAAATCAATAACATCGTCAAATCAATACCATCACTCTACCGAAGCAGATAAATACTATAGCATTGTCAAATCAATAAAATTGTCAAATCACGAGACAATAGCATCGTTTAATCAACAACATCGTCAAATTAATAACATCATCATCAAATCACAACGTAATGATATCGTCTAATCAACATCGTCAGATCACACATCCACCTCTCTTTTCCAAAACCGACTTTTTATCCGAAAATCATATTTCTCAGTTTCTTTTAAAAGGAAACGTCTGATTTTACCAAAACCATTTTTTCACTCTTTATTTTTAGAAAATCAGACATGTTTAGAAAAATAGATATTTTCCACTCTCTTTTAAAACCACCAAATCCAACGAAAAATATTTTCACATTCCTTTCGAAAACCAGCGTAATCTCACGAAAATTTATTTTACTAACTCACCCAAAACCTGCTTGATCCACAAAATTTTAAAAGCATCTAATGTAAATACAACCATTTTATATCATATATAGATAAAAAAAATAGTTTAGCAAGAAGACAGTACACTCACCTCGTGATCTGCTCCCAAAAACTTTTACCGACTATACTCTAACGTTACTCCGGTGCCTGCGAACTTATTAGTGACAGGATCTAAATTAATATTTTAGGTAAAAATGACCCAATCATGCAAATGCAGACCCTATGTTCCATATTTTTCCATTCCCCACATTTTATTATGTAAAATTATTATTTGGTAAATTTTTATTTCGTTAAAATTACTGTATTCCCAAATTTATTATTCCCACTACGAAATTTTCGATGCGTTAATTTAATTTTATGAACTAAAATAAATTCAACGAAAAATGTTACCCGTTCCGAATCGTTCACGGGTCACGAGATGGATTTTGGATTATATTGGGGTTCCTTCTGTAATTTTTTTTTTCTTTTCCTTTTCTTCTTTCTTCTTCCGTTTTCCCACCTCTGTTCTGTTTCCTATTCCACCGCCGACCGTCCCTACACCAATCACCCTCTCACCTCCGGCCAAACGTCACCCCACACCCTCGCCAGCCAAACTGACTATACACACATCCACACCATTGACGACCGACACACACACACACACGCACACACACACTCACACACACAGAGTAGCGACACCCGTACACACGGGCGGCGACAACATTGATCACTGACAACCATCGACGACAAACAAAACGCACACAGACACACACACGATCGTCGTCGTCCGAACACCCTCACACACACAATCAAACACAGCACACGTACACACAATCTCAGAACATGCACATGCACACGACTACCTACACACACTCACCGAATGACGGCGACGATCCCACACCACCGACGATGAATCGAACTCACACACACCCCTGTAATCGAAACACACTGTTCGCCGGAGAACCCACAATCGTCGGCTAATTAGAACAGAATCCCCTCTTACCGGCCATCATGAACACCCGACGACCCTATTTCGATCCTCCCTCTCTCTCTCTAGATTTTTCTGAAATTCTTCGGATTTTCTCCTTTTAAGATTTTCCTTCATGATGTTCGTGCATGGGTATTTATATGCATGAAATAAGTGGATGGATGTTTGATCTAATCTTGCCACGTCGCCGATCTCTCTCTTCTTTCTGTTTCGGTTCACCATTCGACCGGCAAACACACACACACATTTGCATATGTTATATATGTGTTTTAAAAAAAATCTTTTATTTTATTACTCTTTTCTCCCCCTAACTTCTTTACATCCTTATTTTAGCCCAATGTACCATTTACAAATTTCTTAAATCGCAATTTGATCCCTTAAAATTTTTAATTTAGAATTTAAGTGACAATTTGAATCCCAAAGTTTAGAATAAATGTTTCTAAATTTTCAATTAACCAAAAAACTTTTAATTAGGTTTTCAATTAACTCAATTTTTACCCCGTAATTTTCTAAATACTCTAAAATGAAAATAAAATGACATACGTGGAAAATCGAGGTCTTACACTAACCCTAAGCTCTCTCGATGCCAATGTTTTTCTTTTACTCATTCTGCAAGTTGACAACCTATCGCGTCTGAACGCGCCCCGATTTTCCAGAGAAAATCAAAAAATATAGACATATGCTTATATATGCTTGGCGCTGGTAAAACGAGAAGGGTTTTTAAAAACGTCGATTTTCTCATTAAAATATACTTAAGCCTGTTTTAGAAAAAAGAGTCGCCACCTAGCATTGGGTTTCAATGATGTGCTAGGTCACCATATTTTTCTTTTTTGAAAATAATTTAAAAAAAAATGGCTTAAGTAAAATTTGACTCCAAAAATAACATGGTCTGACCCGAGATTCGTTTAAAGAGTTCGGGGGTCAGTTACGCTCGGGGAAGGTGTCAAGCACCCCAAGACGCCCGTCCAAAGACGGTACTTTATCCGATTAAGTCCAATTAGAATTTAAATACGAATGTTTTTATTTTATTTTTAAATCCTCCTTATATACACATATACACATACACATACATTGAGGGAAGTGATCTCCCTTCTAAACCTAGGCCGTTCTGATGGAAGGCTGAGAATTTTCCACCTCATCTTGTTAGCACATTATATTTAATATGAGTTAAAGAAAACGCACGCACCCACACGCACGCACACATTGAGGGGAATAATTTCCCTTCTAAATTTAAACCGTTCAAATGGAAGGTTGAAAATTTTCCACCTCGTATCGTTAGCACATTATATTTAATACAAATTAAATAAAACACCCGCACACACGCATCGAGGGGAGTAATTCCCTTCTAAATTTAAGCCGTTCAAATTGAAGGTTGGAAATTTTTCACCTCGTATTGTTAACACATTATATTTAATACAAATTAAATAAAACACTTGCACACACGCATCGAGGGGGGAGTAATTCCCTTCTAAATTTAAGCCGTTCAACTTGAAGGTTGGGAATTTTTCACCTCGTATTGTTAGCACATTATATTTAATACAAATTAAATAAAACACCCGCACACACGCATCGAGGGGAGTAATTCCCTTCTAAATTTAAGCCGTTCAAATTGAAGGTTGGGAATTTTCTACCTCGTATTGTTAGTACATTATATTTAATACAAATTAAATAAAACACCCGCACACACGCATCGAGGGGAGTAATTCCCTTCTAAATTTAAGCCGTTCAAATTGAAGGTTGGAAATTTTCTACCTCGTATTGTTAGTACATTATATTTAATACAAATTAAATAAAACACTCGCACACACGCATCGAGGGGAGTAATTCCCTTCTAAATTTAAGGTTGGGAATTTTTCACCTTGTATTTTTAGCACATTATATTTAATACAAATTAAATAAAACACCCGCACACACGCATCGAGTGGAGTAATTCCCTTCTAAATTTAAGCCGTTCAAATTGAAGGTTGGGAATTTTCCACCTCGTTTTATTTACTCAAAAACAAATAAATAAAAAATAAATAAAAAAAGAAAATAAAAAGTAATAAATAAATAAATAAATAAATAAATAATAAAGGAAGAAGAAAAAAAAATCTAATTTACAAAAAAAAAAAATTAGTATAATAACAACTTAAAAAATAAGAGTAAGATTTACAACAGATGAAAATTTACCACCTTCTTGGAGATTTTTCTTCTTCAAAATTACAATAAAATGAAAATAATATTATTTTCTTCAAATTTTTTCTTCAGATTTCACCTCTCCCTTACAAAAATTCCTCTCAAAAAAATTTCTTCCCCTCAAAATTCTCTCCCCTGTGTTGTGAGCCTTCATTCCTATTTATAGGAATGAAGGCCCTCAAACTCGCCGAAGAAACGCACGAAAAGAAGTAGGAAAAATATTAAAAAAAGAGGGTAGGTGCACCGAAATTCGGTGCACCCACCAGCTTTTGGGTGCACCGAATTCGGTGCACCCAAAAATAGGGGAGGACACCCCCTGCTGGCCGCACATGCGGCCAGCCCACTGGTTGCACCAGCGACCAGTGTGGCTGGTCGCTGGTGCGGCCAGCCCACTGGTCACACCAGCGACCAGTGTAGCTGGTCGCTGGTACGGCCAGCTGGTCGCACGTGCGACCTTTTTGCAGCCCCCCCTCTCGCGTTCGGTCCAGGCCTCTCTCGTTCTTGTCTGTTTCTTGTCCATTTTATTCCGAATTAACGCGTTTTTATTCCACTTCGAAAAATCTACAAAACCAAAAAAAAAATCAATTACTAATATTTAATTTACTTAAGAGATTAATAAAACTTAATTTAGCAGTATTAAACCGCATAAATACAGTACAAAAAAAAAATAAAAAAATAAAAAATAAAAAATAAAATAAAGGTAACTATAAAATAAAGTATGATTTTTTGCGAGGCGGTCAAAAATGCCGTGTCTACAGCTGCCCCTCTTTGTCATGCAAGTTCACTTTCTTGACAAAGATAAAAGACCACGTCATTTTGATCGTCCTATTTTTTATTTTATTTATTTTTTAGTTTATTTTCTAATAATAGAACAAATAAAATAAAATGACTCATGACAAACAAGCGTACGTTTGGAGTAATAAAAGAAGACTCATGACGAACAAGTGTCCATTTAGAAAAATAAAAGAATGACTCATGACGATGTTCATGATAAACAAATGTCCGTTTAGAGGATCGTTTAGAGTAATAAAATGACTCCTGACGATACTCATGACGAACACGTGTCCGTTTAGAGGATTGTTTAGAGTAAAAAAAAATTGACTCATGACGATACTCATGACGAACACGTGTCCATTTAGAGGATCGTTTAGAGTAATAAAAAAATGACTCCTGACAATACTCATGATGAACACGTGTCTGTTTAGAGGATTGTTTAGAGTAAAAAAAATGACTCCTGACGATACTCATGACGAACACGTGTCCATTTAGAGGATCGTTTAGAGTAATAAAAAAATGACTCCTGACAATACTCATGACGAACATGTGTCTGTTTAGAGGATTGTTTAGAGTAATAAAAATTATTCGTGCCCCAGCCCTCTTGACCAGGGGCCTAAAGAAAGTTCAAGAGTATAAAATATGCCCTAACTTGTGACTGAGCCAGAATGAGAGAGCAAAGATATAAATGTGCCCCAGCCGAACTCTCAGATGACCGAACATTTATAGATTGCCTGCGTACCTTAGTATTATGCCGAGGATCAAGTTTAGCGTAGTTCACTTTTCGCCCTTTTCAGGGCAAAACGCATACATGGACGCTCATTTAGAGCTTTGGAACTTTCAGCAATAAAAAGTTTCTAATTTGAACCGGAAGGTAAGAAGTCTTTGTGAGAGAGAAATCTATGCTTCCATGTCCTTTGAAAAGCCTGTAATTGAACAAAAACACATGTAACACGAAAATTTAGTTTGAAAAACTTGTCACTCTTTACGACTCGCAATTCCGTCCCCCTTTTTCCGTCGCAATCCCTCATTTGATGGCGTTTAACTTTCTCGGGTCACGGGACAGTATCGGGAGATTTTTTCGTCTCGTCCTTCCGTCAATCTTAGAGATGTACTTTCTGGAGGTTTTCTCCGGGTTGTTGGCAGGGTCTGGTTTTTTGGACAACATCCCTATCGTCCTTCCGTCAATCTTAGAAAATAAGGACATTTATTAGGCAAAGTATTTCTTTACAGAATCTGAGTTTAGGGGCTCGGGAAATACATCACCATCCATTTTCTGGAGAATCAACGCTCCACCGCTCAACGCCTTATGAACAACAAAAGGACCTTCCCAATTTGGCGCGAACTTACCCTTAGTTTCATCTTGGAAAGGAAAGATTTTCTTCAATACTAACTCACCGACCTTGAAGACTCTAGGGTATACCCGTTTATCATGAACTCTAGTAATCCTCTGTCTGTAACACTGTCCATGGCATATCGCTGTCAGCCGTTTTTCATCGATTAAACAAAGTTGGTCCAACCGTTGTTGTACCCATTCAGTTTCATCAAGCTCGGCTTCTATGAGCACTCGTAGAGATGGAATTTCCACTTCGGCTGGTATCACCGCTTCTGTGCCACAAACCAGATAATAGGGGGTTGCCCCTGTCGAGGTCCGAACCGAGATTCGGTAAGCCATCAAAGCATATGGCAGCATATCATCCCACTCTTTATAATTGTCAATCATCTTCTGGAGAATTTTCTTTATATTTTTGTTGGCGGCTTCCACTGCTCCATTCATTTTTGGACGGTAAGGCGCTGAGTTTTTGTGCTCGATCTTGAACTGCTGACATATTTTTTGTATTTCTGAACCCTTCAGGTTTTTAGCATTGTCGGTTATCAATATTTGCGGCAAACCGTATCTTGACACAATATTTTCTTTGATGAATCGAGCTACTATCTTTTGAGTCACTCGGGTTAAGAAAACGGCTTCTACCCACTTGGAAAAATAATCAATTGCCACCAGGATAAAGCGATGACCACTCGGCGCCTTAGGGGTAACTTCCCCAATAACGTCCATACCCCACATTGAGAAGGGCCATGGGGCCGCCAAGCAATGAAGGTGCGAAGGTGGGTCATGGATTTGATCACCATGAATCTGACACTTATGGCATCTTCGAACAAACTGCACGCAGTCGCTTTCCATCGTTAGCCAAAAATGACCGGTCCTCAGGATCTTCTTGGCAAGCATAAAGTCGCTCATGTGAGGTCCACATATGCCACCATGGACCTCTTTCATCAACTGGATGGCCTCTTCGACTCCAACACATCTCAACAGGCCCATGTTAGGGGAACGTTTGTACAGTGTCTCCCCGCTTAGGAAGAATTGGCCTGCTAACCTCCGGAGAGTTTTCCGATCAACACTTGATGCCCCTTCCGGATACTCCTGATTTTTCAGAAAGTTCTTTATGTCATGGTACCACGGGTCTTTGGCTGGCTCAGATTCAAGCTGGCAGCAGTGGGCTGGTCGACGTTGAACTCGGATCACCACCGAAATGATATCATCATCCTCTCGAGTGATAGATATCACAGATGCTAAGGTAGCTAAGGCATCGGCGAAGTCATTTTTTAGCCTCGGTATGCTTTCAAATTCTATTATTGTAAATTGCTCGCACAACTCCAGGAGGTGATTGTTATAGGCTATCAAGGTCGGATCTCTCGTGGCATATTTATCCGTCACCTGATTGATTATCAGCTCAGAATCTCCGAACACTAGCAATTTTTTGATTTTCATATCGACAGCCAGCTGGAGTCCCAGAATACAGGCTTCGTACTCAGCTCGATTATTTGTGCTTTGGAACTTCAACTTGGAAGCCACTGGATAATGCTGTTTGCCCGGAGAAACCAGAACGGCTCCGATTCCAGCCCCTCGAGAGTTCACTGCTCCATCAAAATACATTTTCCAGACTGTTTCCTCATTTTCTTCATCCACCGCATGAATCGACTCGTCAGGGAATAGCGTCTCAATAGGCTGGTTATCCGTTTGAGCTGGACAACTAGCCAACTGATCTGCTATCGCCTGACCCTTCACTGACTTTTGGGTCTTGTAGATGATATCGAACTCCGTCAGCAGCATCTGCCATTTTGCAACTTTTCCTGACAGAATCGGCTTCTCGAAGATGTATTTTAAGGGATCCATCCTGGCTATCAAGTAGGTAGTCAGTGGGAGCATATAATGGTGCAGTCTTTGAGCGGACCAAGCCAATGCACAACAGGTCCTCTCCAGCAAGGTATAATTTTCCTCATACTTCGTGAAGCGCTTGCTGAGGTAGTAGATGGCTTACTCCTTCTTTCCAGATTTATCGAGTTGCCCAAGAATAGCTCCCATGGAGGAGTCGAGAACTGACAAATATAGTAATAACGGAACCTTCTCCCGAGGCGGTACTAGAACGAGAGGGTTCGTTAGATAGACTTTAATTTTCTCCAAGGCATTCTGGCAATCTGCATTCCATCGCCTGTCACTTTCTTTTCAAAGTAGCTTGAAGATTGGCTCACAAGTGGCAGTGAGTTGGAAGATGAATCGGGCTATGAAATTTAATCGCCCCAGAAAACCTCAGATTTCTTTCTCATTTCTCGGTGGCGGTATCTCACGAATGGCCTTCGTCTTTGCAGGATCAATCTCGATTCCATGGCGATTTACCATGAAACCAAGAAGTTTTCCGGAAGCCACCCCAAATGCGCATTTTGCTGGATTGAGCTTGAGCTGGTACTTTCGAAGTCTGTCGAACATCTTTTTCAAATGACAGAGATGATCCTCGTTCTCCTGTGATTTATCGATCATGTCATCTACATATACCTCCATCTCCTTGTGCATCATATCATGAAAGAGGGTCGTCATTGCTCTTTGGTATGTTGCCCCAGCGTTTTTGAGACCGAAAGGCATCGCCCTATAGCAAAAAACTCCCCATGGGGTAGTGAAGACTGTCTTTTCTCGATCTTTCTCATCCATCAGAATCTGATTATACCCAGAGAACCCATCGGCGAAAGAATAGAGCTTTTGCCCCGCAGTATTGTCGATGATGATGTGAATGTTTGGCAGTGGAAAATCATCTTTTGGACTCGCCCTGTTGAGATCACGATAGTCCACGCAGACTCTGATTTTTCCTGAGGACTTTGGCACGGGAACGACATTTGAGAGCCATTCACTGCAGTTACAGACTTCAATAATTCGGGCATTGAATTGCTTCACGATCTCCTCCTTGACCTCGAGGCTGATAGCGGGCCTCAGTTTCCTCAACTTTTGTTTGACTGGTACACTCCCCGGCTTTAGCGGCAGCTTATGGGCCACGATACTCTTGTCCAGTCCTACCATGTCATCGTAGGACCAGACAAAGATATCTTGGTAGGAAATTAAGAGCGTTGTCAACTCTTTCTTTTCCACAGTCATGAGTGCTGATTCAATCTTTACTTTCTTCAACTCTTCCGAGGTCCCCAAGTTTATCAACTCGGTCTCATCGTTACTGGGAATCGGCTTGTTCTCGAACTCCGTGAAAGCTTTTTGGATCTCACCATCGTCTGGCTGGCAAGAGTCATCTTCTGCTTCCACTCCCATCGGGTTATGGTTTGGTTCTGCATTGAAATCATACTTATCGCACTCTGGCTCAGTTATATCGCATGCATCATACACTGGTGTTTTAGACATCCTGAAAGCATAAAATTTAAACATTTAAACCATATGTCGGATAAAACAGAATTGCATTCATTAAATATAAAAAACCATTACAAAGCAAAATCCCTTTCCATCTAGAAGGCAAGGTGGATGGAGGGATGACCAACAGAAAATCTCCCTAAGTTTACCGAAACGCCTGGCGAATTGGGAGAGATCAAGAATCTCAATTCTGCAGCTTTTTTTTTCCCTTGGTTCGAATACCAGACCCATGACTTGGCCCTGCCTTGTCTCTCATGATTACATTCACAGCTTCCTTGATCATTACTCTTTCAGGGTGCAACTTGAATCCTGCGGTCTCCTTCCCTTTGTTGAGGGTTTCTGCTGGATAGGGGAAAGTGACCCGGATATGCGAAATTTTCATTGGCTGGTTGTTTGGGGATCCATCCCTTTTCTTCTGGAAGAACTTCGCCCTGTCTGCTTTTGTCGGCTCGTATCCCAATCTGAATCTCCCCTTCTTCTCCTTGACTTCTATCGGTTCTGTAATTCTGTCTAGATTCTTGCCCAAACCTTTCTCGGGAATGCAACCCCGAGACTTTATTTCTTTAGCAACGAAGGCCGCAGTGTTAGACAGTGATGGTGTCATCTCGTGTCCTCCTTCCTTCACAAAGGTAGCATTCGCAATGTTGAACACGTGATAGGAGGCTTCAATCTTCTCCTTTTCCTTTCCGTCATCTGTTAACGGGACATGCCGACTTATCGCTTGATGGAAAGGTATGATATCTGAATCAGCCCTGATCACGTACAGTATGTCATTAATGATAAACTTGATCTTCTGATGTAGAGATGAAGGCACTGCCCCAGCGTTATGGATCCATGGCCTCCCCAACAACAGGTTGTACGAAACAGGTATGTCGAGCACTTGGAACTTCGCATTGAACTGTATTGGACCAATTTCAATTGGCAGGTCAATCTCTCCAACGCTATCTCTCCTAGCCCCATCGAATTCTCGGATAACCGTCTTAGACGATCGAACCTGTGATAGATCTATCCCCATTTCTTCCAGGGTCGACAGAGGACAGATATTTAGTGCCGATCCATTGTCAATCAGCACCCAAGCTATGAACATTCCATGGCTTTCGACCGTGATATTCAAAGGTTTGTTGTGACCTGTTCCATCATCGTCCATCTCGTCATCTGTGAAGGTGATGGTGTTAGATCCTAGGACCTGCTCGACCAGAGTGACAAATTTCTCCGGAGAGATCGTGCTAGGCAAGTGGGCTTCATTTAGGACCTTCAGCAGTGCCTGTCTATGTACTTCTGAGGATAGGAGTAGTGAGAGCATCGAGATTTGCGCCGGTGCTTTGCTGAGTTGCTCCACTATCTTGTATTCTGAATTCTTCATTGCCTTTAGGAAGTCGTGAGCCTCCAGTTCTGACACTGGCTTTTTTAGGGCCCTTCTTGGTTCCCTCACAGGAATCCTGATCAAATCCTGTGGCGTATATACTCTTCCAGACTGAGTGATTCCACTGGTTTCTCCTGCTGAGATTGACAATTCTTCTCCTTCTCCTGTTTTAGCGACGATCTCATAATTCCACGGAACCTTATTGAGATTTTCTACCATCTTTTGGATTGGGAAAGACAAAACTAGAGATTTCTCCAGTTTTTGGGCTACCCTTTCTAGATGTAATTCGAACCCTCCGTAGAGAACCTCCGGGTGTAAATAAACACCACCGATATCGATCACATCAATTTCTTCTTCGACCTCCTCTGTGAAAATTAGATTGACGCCACTTCCTGAGGAGGCGTGTTCAGGCAACGGATTTTGCTGACAATTTGGCGTACCGGCCTCAGGTTTTTTAGGAAACGTGATGGCTCCGGTCCGTATAAACTCTCGGATTTTGTCTTTTAGCTGAAAGCATTGCTCAGTCGCATGTCCTCTGGTTCCCGAGTAGTATTCACAGAAAGCATTTGAAGAAGCTGCTTTACTCCCAGGTTTAACTTCGTAGAATGGAAGGGGCGTCAGCATCCCCTGCTTCAAACAATTCCGGTACAACTCGATGATCGAGACCGGAATGTCTTGTAGCTCTCTGTTGTCGTTCTGAAAATTTCCCCCAGTAGCATGAGGTAGAAGGTCTTGGTGGTATTGGGTTCCTGACCTTGGAGTGCGGTTAGGAATTTGAGGTGGGGTGTTCGGGCGTGGTTGATAGGTATGGTAAGAGGGTGTTGGGTAGGCTTGAGGGTAATATTGGGGAATGTGGTTTTGATAAGGGGGAGGTACATTTTGGTAATAGCTGGGGCGGCTTTGGGAATAGGGTTGGTTTTGAGGATAATTTTGGTTTTGGCAATTTTGAGGAGGGTAGTTGTGATATTGGTTGTTCTGGTTCGGGAAGTTCTGGGGACAAGAAGTTTGGGGGTAGTTCTGGTAATGGGTTTGCCGAGGGGAAACGACAACAGCTACTTCATTTTCTTTCATCTTTGGCGGGGCTGACCTTTTCGTCAGATTGGATTGGGCCCCTTCAATTTTTTCGCTCCTTATTCCTTATTCCGTCACCTCGGCCTGTTTGATCACATCGCCGAAAGAAACCACTGCTATGCTTGAGAGATCTCGATAGAACGGCGGTGACTGAATTGACTTGAATATCTCTAATTGAGCCTCCTCGCTCAGCTTAGGGACAACTTTGGCAACCTCTTCCCTCCAACGAGCAGTATACCTCCGGAAACTTTCGTCTTTATTTTTCAGTATCTGGTAGAGGGTATTGCGGTCTGGCGCGGCATCCCTATTGTACACATATTGCTCACAGAAGGCCTCTACCAGATCTTCAAATGTTTTAATCTGTGATAGCTCCAGGGTCATGTACCAGTTGAGAGCCGATCATTTCAACGATCTCCGAAACATCTTTAGGCAAAGGTCTTCGTTCCGAGCATGAATTCCTAACTCCTCTTTGTAAATACTGACATGCCATTCTGGAGGGCCAGTGCCATCATATTTTGTGAACTCTGGAATCATGAAATTTTTTGGGTACACAATCCCGGGTAGTGCTGACAACTCCTTGTACGTCGCTTTCCTGGACGGCTTCTCCTTTTGCCATTCTTCCATAGTTTTTTTTTTCCAATTTCTCCATTTTAAAACCAAGCCGGTGGAGGGCCATTCTCTTCTTTGTTTTCAGTTTCAATGGCCGGGGTCGGTTGGCTATCATTTGAATTGTTTGGTGGAGCAACGACCCTCTCCGGGTGAGTGAGGATCTGCGGGGCGGCGGGGGCCGAGCCCTCTGGCGAGGCCTGATAGACATGCCCCTGGATGGGATATGTCGGAGCTCCATAGGCGAAAGGATAAGGGCCCATCTGAGGTCCATAGTAGACCGGTACTGCAAAGTTCGGGCCGACGTGGTTCGGATTCGGCCCTGAGTTTTCCATCCCAATACTTGCAGGGTTTCCATTTAGGGATTCAGTCACAGGAGTCCCGTTGGACGGAGGAATAGGCACCTCCTGAGGTCGGCTAAGTTCGTTGATCCTTTCCATCAACCTATCAATAGTTTCCTGCATCTGAGCTATCTGGGTCGTTCGGGGAGATTCGGGATTGCTTTCTGATGTCATCCTGGAATGAGTCTGTGCTCGACTGCGTGTAAAGATCGGACTTCGAAAGGGGGGAACTGAAATTGCTTTTCTGGGACCAATTTTCTTTGTCTTGTCCTTTTCTTTTTCACCTACAAAAAAAATCATTTTTTTTAGTTCACGTGGGTCTTAGGTGGCCTTAAAGCCCTTTCTAATTCGAAGATTTCAATTTCGATAACGACTAATTAAAACAAATGATGGTACATGAATTTTTTTTTTATTATTATTTTTTTTTTTGTCGTTTCCTACCGATATTGAAAACTTTGAACTTGTTTGGTGTGCCTTTTTTTTTTTTTTTTTTAGAATTTTCCCAGACGTCATAAATCCATCAAGTACAAAAAAAAAAACCCATTTCTCGTCTTGTATCATAGAATCCTGAGGGGATAATATGGATACAAGACAGTTTTGTTTTTGTTAGAGGATTTACAACGATATAAGGGCCTGAGAGGAAATAAGGACAAAAATATATATATATATATATATATATATATATATATATATATATATATATATATATATATATATATATATATATATATATATATATATATATATAAAATAAAATAAAAATAATATAAAAAAAATAAAATAAAATAAAAGAAAATCACAACTTATTTACTGAATTGAGAGAAAAAATAAAATAAAATTTAACATTCGGACTTTAGATTAGTTGGACTTATTCAGACATATTGGGCTCGACCCTCAGCCGTTCCCCAGCGGAGTCGCCAGCTGAACGCGCCCCGATTTTCCAGAGAAAATCAAAAAATATAGATATATGCTTATATATGCTTGGCGCTGGTAAAACGAGAAGGGTTTTTAAAAACGTCGATTTTCTCATTAAAATATACTTAAGCCTGTTTTAGAAAAAGGAGTCGCCACCTAGCATTGGGTTTAAATGATGTGCTAGGTCACCATATTTTTCTTTTTTGAAAATAATTTTTAAAAAATGGCTTAAGTAAAATTTGACTCCAAAAATAACATGGTCTGACCCGAGATTCGTTTAAAGAGTTCGGGGGTCAGTTACGCTCGGGGAAGGTGTCAAGCACCCCAAGACGCCCGTCCAAAGACGGTACCTTATCCAATTAAGTCCAATTAGAATTTAAATACGAATGTTTTTATTTTATTTTTAAATCCTCCTTATATACACATATACACATACACACACATTGATGAAAGTGATCTCCCTTCTAAACCTAGGCCGTTCTGATGGAAGGTTGAGAATTTTCCACCTCATCTTGTTAGCACATTATATTTAATATGAGTTAAAGAAAACGCACGCACCCACACGCACGCACACATTGAGGGGAATAATTTCCCTTCTAAATTTAAACCGTTCAAATGGAAGGTTGGAAATTTTCCACCTCGTATCGTTAGCACATTATATTTAATACAAATTAAATAAAACACCCGCACACACGCATCGAGGGGAGTAATTCCCTTCTAAATTTAAGCCGTTCAAATTGAAGGTTGGGAATTTTCCACCTCGTATTGTTAGCACATTATATTTAATACAAATTAAATAAAACACCTGCACACACGCATCGAGGGGAGTAATTCCCTTCTAAATTTAAGCCGTTCAACTTGAAGGTTGGGAATTTTTCACCTCGTATTGTTAGCACATTATATTTAATACAAATTAAATAAAACACCTGTACACACGCATCGAGGGGAGTAATTCCCTTCTAAATTTAAGCCGTTCAAATTGAAGGTTAGGAATTTTCCACCTCGTATTGTTAGTACATTATATTTAATACAAATTAAATAAAACACCCGCACACACGCATCGAGGGGAGTAATTCCCTTCTAAATTTAAGCCGTTCAAATTGAAGGTTGGGAATTTTCCACCTCGTATTGTTAGTACATTATATTTAATACAAATTAAATAAAACACCCGCACACACGCATCGAGGGGAGTAATTCCCTTCTAAATTTAAGCCGTTCAAATTGAAGGTTGGGAATTTTCCACCTCGTTTTATTTACTCAAAAAAAATAAAAATAAAAATAAAAATAAAAATAAAAATAAAATAAAAAGTAATAAATAAATAAATAAATAAATAAATAATAAAGGAAGAAGAAAAAAAAATCTAATTTACAAAAAAAATAAAATTAGTATAATAATAACTTAAAAAATAAGAGTAAGATTTACAACAGATGAAAATTTACCACCTTCTTAGAGATTTTTCTTCTTCAAAATTACAATAAAATGAAAATAATATTATTTTCTTCAAAAATTTTCTCCAGATTTCACCTCTCCCTTACAAAAATTCCTCTCAAAAAAATTTCTTCCCCTCAAAATTCTCTCCCCTGTGTTGTGAGCCTTCATATAGGAATGAAGGCCCTCAAACTCGCCGAAGAAACGCACGAAAAGAAGTAGGAAAAATATTAAAAAAAGGGGGTGGGTGCACCGAAATTCGGTGCACCCACCAGCTTTTGGGTGCACCGAATTCGGTGCACCCAAAAACAGGGGGGGACACCCCCTGCTGGCCGCACATGCGGCCAGCCCACTGGTCGCACGTGCGACCAGTTTTTTGGTCGCATGTGCGACCTTTTTGCAGCCCCCCCCCCGCGCGTTCGGTCCAGACCTCTCTCGTTCTCGTCTGTTTCTTGTCCATTTTGTTCCGAATTAACGCGTTTTTATTCTACTTTGAAAAATCTACAAAACCAAAAAAACAATCAATTACTAATATTTAATTTACTTAAGAGATTAATAAAACTTAATTTAGCAGTATTAAACCGCATAAATACGGTTCAAATAAATAAATAAATAAAGATAACTATAAAATAAAGTATGATTTTTTGCGAGACGGTAAAAAATGCCGTGTCTACAGCGTCTCTGTAGTCGTTGCTGTCGGTTGAATCTCATGTCGAAACTCTGCCAATATTCATGTGACAACTCCTTGGCATGCCTCTCTCTGTCTCATTCTCGCCGTTGTCTCTCGATCTCGCTGTCCTCTGTAGTATCATCCACGAACTCAGCCACCACAATCCACAAACTCAGCCAAAACAGTCCTCGATCCATCTCTATCACCGCGCCACTACGTCACCGTCCCCGTAGTTTTCAAGACTTTCTCTCGCTCTCTCAGGCTCAATCACCACTCATACTGGAATGGCCACGCCCAATTTCCACCATCGGTAGTCGATCCTCAGTGCAATTGCAGGTACGTTTGTTTTTTTTTTTTTCTCTCTCTCTCTCACACACACACAGTTTTCCAGCCATTCAGCTCCTCAAAAACTCTAAGCCTTATTTGTCACGATTCAAGGTAAACACTAATACAAACTCACGGTGTTCTTTGTTAAGATGATTGTTTAGTTTAATTAATTTATTTTCAAAGCTATAATGCAAATGAAGCGTTCAATGAAATGCCAATTAGAAATGTAGTTGTTCTAATTCTTTTTTTAAAGCAATTCTTGAAATAACACATTTTGATGAAATTTTTTGAAGCAATTCTTTTGATCTCCAACTACCAAAAGTTGGGTAAGGCTTTAGAAATAGCCAAGAACTTTGTTGAAGCCTCTTGAATCGAAATCAGAATTGGAATTATATAATTTGAAATTTTATTTAGTTGTCTTAGTTATTCATTTAATATCTCATTTATATAGATTTGTCAATTTCTAACACTCAATAAGGTAGTGTGTTACTGTTTGTGTTTTCTCATTTCTGGAACAATAATGTTTAGTTCCTATCAATTCGTTCTACAATATGGGAACATAAACGGTAGAAATTAATGTTCTATCAATTTTTTTGTTATCATAATCACTTATTTGATTTCTGTTAAGCTTTATTTTATATGTGTTATTGTGTCCTCACTTGGGCATGTCATTTTTGTTCTTCATCTTGATGGGTGTTTTTAAGTTTTAATCAATGCTCTGATTTGGCTTTTGCAGTGGGTTTAATTGTGAATGCGGCAGTGGTATGCAATAGAGGAACCACCATTTCTTTGATAATGAAGGTTGAGAAATCCATGGATATGCCACTTGGTAGTGACGTATTTTGTGCGCCCCTAGCTATAATGAGCTTCTCCCCCCTTCTCTCTCTCTTTCAAAATTCCAGTATTGGATTTTCTGAATTAGGTTTAAAAAGAAAATCCACTCTTTGTTTCATTTGTTCTCTAAGGCTGTGGTTTACATTTGGTGGATATCTTCTTGAGTTGAAAATGTGTAGTTTTTTTTTGTTGAATTAATTTTGTGTGCAAATTAAATTTTGCAGTTTTTTTTCTTGTTAAATAATGTCATGTTTTTAAGATTTTGAATTTAATGTATATTGCAGTTTTTTTATTTGTTTTATTTTATTTTGTTTTGTTGGATGCAGGTTTTGTCGAAGAAAGATGATGAAAACTCATCACTTAGCCTCTTTTCTATATTTATAAGATATAAGGTGCGTTTGTCAGCATTTTGTTCCTGCTTTTGTTTTTATATCTAAAAATTTAGAACAATGCAAGAAAAATTTCTTTGTTTGTTTCCATACTTTTGTTTTAATTCTCAGTATTCTGAAAAAAGATACAATCTGGGAACATAAACATTGAAAAGGGGACTTTAGTCTTTTTTTTTTTTTTTTTAATTATTATTATTTCATTCTTAGAAGATGTGGAATAAACAAAAAATACTTCTTTTTTCCTAGATTTCTAGAACGAATTTCATGGATTAGCATATGAACAAATTATTGTAATTTTTGTCACAAGCTTTACTTGGTTCTATTTCAGACCATTGATTCAAAATTGCAAGGATTGTTTTTTAGTCATGATGAATTTGTGACTTTTTTCAAGTTTATAAACCACATAATTTGTATTTGTTAGACACTTTTTCCGAATGAATAGATTGTGTTGTTATTGATTCGTGTGATTGGTGTTGGGTTTTTTTTTTGCTCTGGTAATCCAACACATTGTTCTTGACATATATATATTTTTTCCCCTTTCATTTTTTTTTTCTTTTTCTTGAAGTTCTTTTTATGCCCCATTCCCAAATAGATTTTTAGACATGAAATACTAACTAGGAGGAGTTATATATCTACAATTAGAGGGGTAATTTCTCTTTATATCAACTTGCTTATCCTCTCGCATATCTTTTTTCTAATATTTGTTTCAAATAAGGGTCGAGTGGTTATTTGCATTTTTTTTACATTCAATCCAGTTCAATTGATGTAATTCTATTTGTATTAAATTTTTGTGCACAATAAGCGTTTTAAATGTTGTAATTGACGGGAATGTTGTATAAAGAAATGTTGTCTTCTCCTTTTGAAAAAATTAGTTAACTTTAAATTACTAATTATTTTTATGTTGGTTAAAAAACCGGAGTGTTTGGGAATATTGTATAAACAAAATAAGTTATGTTATTTTTTTTTTTAAATGTTGGTTATGGTTGTGTTTACTTGAAAGACCGGAGTTGAGAATTTGGGAAACAAATGGTGTTTTGTCATATTTTTTGAATTGTTGGCAAAATTTTACTGAATTGTCAACAGTCGAACTTTGAATACGTTGTATAAATAATTGGAGTGTCATTTTTTTAATATTGTATGTGTATTATTAATTTGTATCTAATTGTGGTTTATTAGAATTATTTGACAAGTAAAAAAAAAAACTTTAACAATTTGATGGTTTATTTATTTTATTATTTAACTTCAATTTTATTATTATGCAATTTATTTATTTTTTTACTTTAAAATATGGTATTAAATTAGTCCATTTGAAAGCCATTTTTTTTTTTTTTTAAATTAAGGTATATGTTTTTGTTCGTGCCTTTAGACACGAGTTATCTGCTAGTATATATATATATATGTGAAAGTGTCTAACCGACTTGAACTTCCTTTTTTTTTTTTTTTTTTTGGTTGGCCACACACTCCACTCAAAAATTACCTTTAACACCCCTCAATTCTTAAATAATTCATATTAAACTCAATAATTATACTTATTTCCTAAAAAAATATTAAATATCTATTATAAATTTACATAATATACATAACAACCTAAAAAAATATTACAAAAGTATTACAACAACATTTTTCAAAAATGTAAATTTAACATTTAACTCCAAAATTTTTAAATATTATTTATGTCAGAAATTTATAAAATCAACCCAAAATATTAAACTTATATAAAATAATATTTAAAAAAAAATGCAAATTTACGGGGTATTACATGTGCCTTCTGAACTCTACTCGGTGAATAGGTCCAGTCAGCATGCATAGTGGACGTTGGTTAGTCAAATGGTCTCCTTGAGATCCTTTTCCTATTACGTGTGAGGCCGTGAGTGGTCTTTGGTGAGTGACACAAAAACCCCTCATTGCCTGAAACCAATATATATATATATATATATATGTTAAATTTTTATTAGTTCATATGTTGTTATCTCATACTAGCTAGCTTTAAAGAAAAAAGACCCAATATGAATTCCTTGGTTTGCCTATTGCCAATGCAAGCAAAGCGACCTATAGTTTCACGTAACAGAATGCGAATGGTATGAAATTAATGTAAGAACCCATTGCACCATTTAATATACTAACCCTAGAGATTAAAAAGGTAATTATTTTACATGATGATAAACAAGTGATTTGAAAAATAAGATATAAAACTATAAATGAAATAAGTAAAATAAAATATAATTAAGAGATTAAAAGGGTAATTCTTTCCGCTCGCTATTTCTCCATCTCTTTTCCTCTCTGATCTGTATAACCGTCATCACAGCTCCTCCTCTCTTTCTCTATCTTAGAAGGCTTGGAAGGGTGTGTTGGTGGTGGTGTTCAATTGTGATGGTGGTGGGTGTAGATTTTGGTTGTGGTATTCGGTTGCGACAATGACGGTGGTGCATGGTTGTCCAAATTAGAGAAGCTTGTGATGATGGTGGTAGTGATGGTTATGATGGTTGTACATATTGGAGAGAATTTTGGTGGTGGTGGTAGTTGTACAGATTGGAGGAGAGGATTGTGACTATAGTGGTGTTGGTGGTGGTGGTGGTCATTGTCAAGCAAGGTTCGATTCCCTTGGAGAGCACTTTAGGAATTAAAACTTGAATTTAATCATGAATACTCTAAACTGATGTGGGAGAGTGCGCCCTTTAGATTGTCCAATGAGATAATTAGTTAAAGTGCGCGTAAGTTGGTCCGGACATACCTTACCTAAAAAAAAAAAGTAGTGGATTACAGGTTGGGTGTGTAATAGTAGTAATGATGGTAATATTATACTATTTAACGTGTAGTTTATACATAGCTATTTCGTGATTCTCTGAAATCCCTTTCTCTCAGATCTACTAACTTTCTATTTTTCCACCACCGAACAACAAAACCTCTTATTACTCCACCCCTGGCGACCTACCAAATGCGATGAGATCTTATGTCGTCCAACCCCAGAACATGACGAAACCCTTACCATTGACAAACCTTCGAACCTAAAGAGAACCTCACTGCTGACCAAATTAAATCTAGCCGCAATTCCTCTATTTTTTTCAGATTTGTGTTTTTTATCCTTTTTACTAAGCTAATTATTATATAGTCAAAATTTATCGTATTTATTGCAGTCAGTATGATTTGTATACGTGAATGCTTTGTCTAAAATTTTCACTGTGATTATTAGTCATTGAAAGATTTATAGATTATTTTTTAGGATTTGTATGTGAATTTTCACTAACAAATTGCATTATATGTGAGTATTTTATCTTTGAACATGATTATTAATAGGGTTTGATTGAAGCCAAAAAATGTGACGCGATGAATACGAATCACCAGGGATCGGAATAGCTAAGTTTCTTAACTAGACATCGGTTGGAAGGTGTTCGGAGCTTGAACTTGCCGGAATCGGCGCAGGAGAGTATTCAATCGTAACAGGAGTTCAAAATGTAATTAATTTTAATTGAAAATGAATATATAGAAATATAAGCACTGATAGAAAATGACGCAATTAGTTTACTCCGATATGGATTATGGATGAAAATTATCATGCAATATAATTTATGCTTTCCATAAGGTCCACCCATCTCCATTTTAATGGTCGTACAAAGACTTTTCATAAGTCCCAAGAACAAATATATCTTCTACTCTAATTTTTTTTCCGCGTTATTATTCCCAATTTTTTTTTTGGAAAAATTATTAAATCACTTCGATTTTTTTTTCTTTTTTCTAGAGTCAATATCTTGAATTTTCTAATTTGTAAGTGTAAAAACGTTATAAATAAAAAAATAACCAGTTAAATACAAATATAAAATTTAAAAAGTACAAAATATAATTTTATTTAAACGTTTTGAAATTGCGGGTGTAAAAGAAGAAGAATAAAGAGGTGCAGGAGAAGAAAAAGGAAAAATGGAAGAAAATGAGTTTTTCTGGCGAGGTGGGGGTGGGGTTATTCCAGAGAGTTGGGGTGGGGAGGGTTGGGTTTATTTATTTTTTTAATTTGTTAAAAATAAAAGGGTGAAGAAAATATAAAAGTAAAAAAATAATTTTTAAAAATAAGGGGTTTTAATGAATTTTTAAAAAAAATAAAAGAATAAAAATATTTTTTAAAAAAAGAGGAGGATTTTTATGTTTTTTTGCAAAAAAAAATTGTCAAAGACAATGACCGGAATTTTTCAAATGAAATAGGAAGTTTGTGATTTTAGACAAAATAAAAAATAATTACCCAAAAAATATTTATAAAAAAAAAACTAATTTCTTCTTTTTTTAAAAAAAACAAAAAAAACTACAACATCTATTCAAGTAAAGAATTTTATCCAAATGATTAAAAAAAATAAAAAAGAAACTTTATTCAAACGAAACCTAAGACTTTGATACTCCATTTTCCCATGTTCTTTCTTCCTTTCTTAGCATTCAAAGACCCCACTTTTTGATCCCTTCCTTTCCTTCACATATTTCACACAATTCTCTACACATCTTTCTTTTTTGATAGGGCGGGATCAATTTATGTACACCTCATTTAATCATCTTTCTAAATGATCTTAAGAACATATTTTTTCATATCAGTTTAGTAAATTTAGTATTTAAATAAAAAATGTTTTTAAAAAATTAAACTCTAATTGACAAAAAAAAAAAATATTTTCTTCGACCAACCGGACTAGAATATAATTTTGGTTGAGTGAAATTAAATTACATATAACACCTCAAATTTACAAAAATCCCCAAATTTTATGTGAAGAGTTTGTAATGTTTTAGAACGTTCAAAGTCAAACTACTCAATAAGTATGGATATTAATGAATTTGTAATGTATTTAACCGGTTCACTGCATTTGTCATGGTTCAATAATTGTTGTGACATACTTTAAAAAAATGTTATGTAAAATTATAAAATCATATAGTTTGAAATACTGGAAATTTGATAATAGTTTAAATGTTTCATTGAATACGTTGCATTTTTACCTAGTCCGACTCCCTAATTTTGGTTGTTGAGCGGTGGTTGTCATGGGATATGTGCCTTCTGACCTCTGTTTGCTAAATAAGTCCAGTCAACATGCATAGTGGACGTTGGTTAGTCAAACGGTCTCTTTGGGATCCCTTTCCTATCACGTGTGAGGCCGTGAGTGGTCTTCGGTAAACGACACAATAAACCCCCATCGCCTAAAACTAATACACACACACACACACACACACACACACACACATATATATATATATATATATATATATATATATATATATATGACATTTTTAGTAGTTCATAGGTTGTTATCTCATACTAGCTTTAAAGAAAAAAGAAACCCATACGAATTCCTTGGTTTGCCTCTTGCCAATGCAAGCAAAGCGACGTACAGTTTGAAGCAACAGAATGCGAATAGTATGAAATTAATGTAAGAACCCATTCCACCATTTAATATTCTAACCCTAGAGATTAAAAAGGTAATTATTTTACATGATGTTAAACAAGTGATTTGAAAAACAAGACATAAAACTATAAATGAAATAAGTAAAATAAAATATAATTAAGAGATTTAAAAGGGTAATTTTTTCCACTCGCTATCTCTCCCTCTCAAATCTGTATAACCATCGTTGTCACAGCAGATGGCTTGGAGGGGTGTCTTGGTAGTAGTGTTCAATTGTGATGGTGGTGGGTGTAGATTTTGGTTGTGGTATTCGGTTGCGACAATGATGGTGTTTGTAGAGATCAGAGAGCCTTATGATGATGGTGGTGGTAAATGTGATGATGGTTGTACGTACCGGAGAGGACTTTGGTGGTGGTGGTAGTTGTAAAAATCGGCGCAAGAACTCAACCGTAATAGGGGTTCAAAATGTAATTAATTTTAATTGAAAACGAAGATATAGAAATATAAGCACAGATGGGAAAATATTATAAATAAAAATATAAAATTTAAAGAGTACAAAATATAATTTTATTTAATCGTTTTGGAATTGAGGGTATTAAAGAAGAAGAATAAAGAGGAGGAGTAGAAGAAAGAGCTAAAATGGAAGAAGGTGAATTTTTCTGGCAAGGTGAGGGTGGGGTTATTCCAACGAGTTGGGGTGGGGAGGGTTGGGTTTATTTATTTATTTATTTTTTTAATTTGTTAAAAATAAAAGGGTGAAAAAAAATATAAAAGTAAAAAATAATTTTTAAAAATAAGGGGTTTTAATGATTTTTTTTTAAAAAAAAAAGAATAAAAAATATTTTTTAAAAAAAGAGGAGGATATTCATGTTTTTTTATCAAAAAAAATTTGCCAAAGACAGTGACTGATATTTTTCAAATGAAATAGATAGTTTGTGATTTTAGACAAAATAAAAAATAATTACCCAAAAAATATTTATCAAAAAAAAGAAGAAGCCAAAACTACAACATCTCTATTCAAGTAAAGAATTTTATCCAAATGATTAAAAAAAATAAAAAAGGAACTTTATTCAAACGAAACCAAAGACTTTGACACTCCATTTTTCTATGTTTTGTCTTCCTTTCTTAACATTCAAAGACCCCACTTTTTTATCCCTTCCTTTCCTTCACATATTTCACACAATTCTCTACACATTTTTCGTTTTTCATAGGTCCGGATCAATTTATTTACACCTCGTTTAATCATTTTTTTAAATGATTTTAAGAATATATTTTCTCACATCAGCCTAGTAAATTTAATATTCAAATAAAAAATGTTCCAAAAAAATCGAACCCTAATTGACACAAAAAAAAAAGAGAGAGAATATTTTCTTCAACCAATTGGACTAGAATATAATCTTAGTTGAGTGAAATTAAATTACATATAACACCTCAAATTTACGAAAATCCCCAAATTTTATGTGAAGAATTTGTAAAGTTTTAGAACGTTCAAAGTCAAACTACTCAATAAGTATGGATATTAATGAATTTGTAATGTATTTAACCGGTTCACTGCATTTGTCATGTTTTTAAATGATTCATTAATTGTTGCGCCATACTTTAAAAAAAAAAATGTTATGTAAAATTAAAAAATCATATAGTTTGAAATATTGGAAATTTGATAATAGTTTAAATGTTTCATTGAATATGTTACATTTTTACCTAGTTCGATTGAGAATGAGAGGTGTCCTCTTTATTTGTTAACTAGAGTTCGATTTTTTTGCTGGTCATTCCAAGAATTAAATCGTCTAATGAGTTGATTAATCGAGGTGTGTGTAAGTTGGTTCGGACACATCTTCTATCTTTCTATTTTTCCACAGCTGAGCAACAAAACCTATCTTTCTATTTTTCCACAGCCGAGCAACAAAACCTCTTATTACTCCTTTTCCCCCGGGCGACCTACAAAACGCGAAGAGATCCCATGCCGTCCAACCCCAGAACTTGACGAAACCCTTATTGTTTTCAAACCTTTGAACCTAAAGAGAACCTCTCCGCCGACCAAATTAGATATCGCAATTCGTCTATTTTTCTAGATTTGTGTTTTATCCTTTTTACCACGCTAATTACCGTATTGTCAAAATTTATTGTATTTGTTTAAGTAAGTATGATTTGTATACATGTACGTTTTGTCTGAAATTTTTATCGTGATTGTTAATCATTGTAAGATTTATAGATTATTTTTTAGAATTTGTATGGGAATTTTCACTTATGAATTGTATATATGTGAGTATTTTATCTTTGAACACGATTAATAATAGGTTTTGATGATAGAATTTGATTGAAGCCAGAAAATCATAATGCGACGAATACGAATCATCAGAAGGTTGATGAGGGGATCGGAGTAGCTAATTTTCTTAACTGGGTATTGACTTGAAGGTGTTTGAAGCTCGAGCTTGCCGAAATAGGAGCAAGAGAGGATTCACCGGTATAAGCGTTGCTGCAGCCATCGTAGTCGCAAGGGTTGTTGACCGGAATACCGACCCTAGAGGTTCTATATAGGCTAAAGGTGGCCTCAATGGGGGGGTTAAAAGTGTAAATAAAAAATACAATAATAAATGATGGGAAAGAATAGTGGGGGTAAAAATGTAATTAATTTTAATTAGTTCATTCCAATATGGATTATGAATGAGAATTATCATGCAATTTATGCTTTCCATAACGTCCACCCATCTCCATTTTAATAGTTTTACGAAGTCTTTTCCCAAGTCCCAAGAACAAATATATCTTCCACCATAAGTTTTTTTCACCGTCATTAATCCCAATTTTTTTTGGAAAAATTATTAAATCACTTGAATTTTTTTTCCATTTGTTTAGAGCCCCTATATTGATTTTTTTTTTTTTTGAAAACATTATAAATAAAAAATAATCAATTAAATACAAGTATAAAATTTAAAGAGTACATAATATAATTTTATTTAACCATTTTAGAATTGAAGATGTAAAAGAAGAAAAATAAAGAGGAGGAGGAGGAGGAGGAGAAAGAGAAAAATGGCAGAAGATGAATTTTTCTGGCGATGTGGAGGTGGGGTTATTCCGACGAGTTGGGGTGGAGAGGGTTAGGTTTATTTTTATTTTTTGTAATTGTTAAAAATAAAAAGGTTAAAAAATATTAAAGTAAAAAATAATTTTTAATTTTTTTTTTAAAAGTCGAAGATATTTATGTCTTTTTATAAGAAAAAGGCCAAACACAGTGATTTATATTTTTCAAATGATGGATTTTAGACAAAATAATAAGAAAAATAAATAATAATTACCCAAAAAATATTTATCATAAAAAAAAAAAAAAAAAAGCCTACAACATCTATTCAAGCAAAGAATTTTATTCAAATAAAAGGAACTTTATCGAAACGAAACCTAAGACTTTGATACTCCACTATTCCATGTTATCTTTTCCTTTCTTAGCATTCAAAGACCCCACTTTTTTTATCCCTTCCTTTCCTCCACATTTTTTCTACACATTTTTCATTTTTAAAAGTCCGAATACACGTTGGTTAATCATCTTTTCAGATTATCTTAAGAATATTTTTTGTTAATCATCTTTTCAGATTATCTTAAGAATATTTTTTTTCACAAAAACCTGGTAAATTCAGTATTTAAATCTAAAATATTCAAAAAAAATAAAAATCGAACTCTAATTGACAAAAAATAATAATATTTTCTTTAACCAACCAAACTAGCTGTTTTAGATACAATCTTTTATATATAATACCTTCCAACCCTAAGAATAACCCAAACTCCAAACACCCCCCCGCCCCCCCTTCCTTCTCTCTATCTAAGTTTCTCTCTCTCTCACATGTTGGCAAATCCTTAAGAACTTGGCTGAAGAATCCCATTGAAATAGTCAACCCCTCCACCAAATCTCAACAAATCATTCTCTCTCTCTAAATTATTGTCTAATTATTATTTAATTTTCTGATTTATCTAATTAATTTTTTATTTAGTTTTTTGGGCAGTTGACAATTAATTTACGCGGTTAAGCCACCAATCAACCATGCCTTCTTTGAAGCAAATCGGCAGAAAAATCGGAAGAGAAGTGACCAGGCCCTTCAAAAAGCAACGCAAACCCTACATACCCCCACCGCCATCGCCACCGCCACCGCCACCTCCACCGCCAGAATCGCCACCTCCGGAATCACCCCCGCCGGTACCCCCCAAAAAAAGGATGGGTCCTTTCCTGTTCCCGGAAACCCAGTCCTCTGTTCTCCCGGAACCGTCCGTTTTCTTCTCTCCCCACCTACTCTCTTCCCCTCTTCCCACAAACTCCTTCTTTCAGAACTTCGTGCTCAAAAACGGCGACCAGCCGGAGTATATTCATCCTTACCTGATAAAATCTTCTCTCTCTACGCTTTCCCTCTGTTACCCACCTCAGTTCAACAGCTCTGCTTTCATCTACCAGATTTTCAACGCTGATCTCACCATCTCGGCGGTGGATAATCCTAACCCTAATGCGACCCATATAATTTCTTCGTTCAGTGATCTGAGTGTTACTTTGGATCTTCCTTCGAGTAATCTGAGGTTTTTTCTTGTCCGGGGAAGCCCTTTCTTGACCTGCTCCGTTTTCCACGGCGTCGAGCTTTCGATTTCGACTATTCACGCCGTTCTTCAATTCACGGCCAATTTTACTCGCACTAAGTACACCATTAAGCTCAATAATAACCAGACATGGCTTTTGTATTCATCTTCTCCAATTGATCTGAATCACGACGTTTCTCGGATCACTTCTTCTGGGTTTTTTTCGGGTATCGTTCGGATTGCGATTTTGCCGGATTCCGATGCCCGGTACGAAGCGATTCTCGATCGATTCAGCTGTTGCTATCCCGTGTCCGGCGAGGCGGTGTTGACGAAGCCGTTCTGTATGGAATACAGGTGGGAGAAGAGAGGTTGGGGGGATTTGCTAATGCTTGCGCACCCTCTCCATCTCCGGCTGATTTCCGGCAACGTCACTGTTCTGGATGACTTCCGGTACAAAAGCATCGACGGTGATCTCGTCGCCGTCGTCGGAGATTCATGGGTATTGAAAACTGACCCAGTTTCCGTAACTTGGCATTCCATTAGAGGTCTCAAGGAAGAATCATATCCAGAAATCAACGATTCACTCACCAGAGACGTTGAATCTCTGAATTCAGCTCTGATTTCGACCACATCTTCGTATTTCTACGGGAAATTGATCGCCAGAGCGGCGAGATTAGCGTTAATAGCGGAGGAGGTATGTAACTCCGACGTAATTCCGGCAATTAAGAAATTCTTGAAGGATTCGATCGAGCCATGGCTGGATGGAACTTTTGCCGGAAATGGCTTTCTGCACGACAGCAAATGGGGTGGAATTGTGACCAAACAAGGCTCATCGGATTCTGGCGCCGATTTCGGGTTCGGAGTTTACAACGATCACCATTATCATCTGGGTTACTTCATTTACGCCATTGCCGTGCTTGCCAAGATCGATACTGCTTGGGGGAGGAAGTACCGGCCACAGGCTTACTCTCTCGTCGCCGATTTCATGACATCAGGAGGAAAATCGAAGTATACCCGATTGAGATGCTTCGATCTGTGGAAATTGCATTCATGGGCCGGCGGTTTGACCGAATTCGCCGACGGGAGAAATCAGGAGAGCACGAGTGAAGCGGTGAACGCTTATTACTCCGCCGCTTTACTCGGACTAGCTTACGGCGATACCCATCTCGTTTCAATCGGGTCGTCGATTTCCGCCATGGAAATTCTCTCAGCTCAAACATGGTGGCACGTGAGGGAAGAAGACACTCTCTACAGCGAAGATTTCACCAGAGAGAACAGAGTCGTCGGTGTTCTCTGGTCAAACAAGAGAGACAGCGGACTCTGGTTTGCCCCGCCGGCATGGAGAGAGTGTAGGCTCGGAATCCAGGTTCTGCCATTATCGCCGATCACCGAAGCGCTGTTATCCGACGTTGGGTTTGTGAAACAGCTGGTGAAATGGACGTTGCCGGCGCTGGAGAGAGAAGGGGTCGGAGAAGGGTGGAAGGGATTTGTATATGCTTTGGAAGGGATTTACGACAAGGAGACTGCATTGGAGCGAATTAGGAGTTTAAATGGATACGATGATGGGAATTCTCTGACGAATCTACTGTGGTGGGCTCACAGTAGAGCTCCTGAAGAAGAGGAGGAACATGGAGACGGCGGAACGAGGTTCTGTTGGTTCCGCCATTATCATCATTGAAGTGAACAAGTTCATGGTCATTGTGCAGATGGGGTTTACATTTGTCATATGTTATTTTTAACTTTTTTTGGAAATAAATAAAATATAAAAAATATGAAAGACCGAAAAAAAGAAAATATAAAAAAGATTGATTATTACTAATGTTGTAAGTGGTTGATTATGAATTGGTATTTTTCCCCCCTTTTATGAATTGGTATTTTTCCCCCCTTTTATTTTATTTTTTTCTTGTAGTAAAGTTTATCTGGATCAAGTTACCCACATTAACTAATAAACGGTATTATTGTTTATTAACGTAAAATGGGATTTGTTTGAATTAGCTTTTACTAATTAAAATATACAAATAAAATAAATAATTATAATAATTTTGAATTGTTTGAACATTCAAATTATAAATTTCAAGGGCGATTTCATAATTTCCAAATGGTGATTAATTTTTTAATTTATTTTTCTCAAATTAATTTCAACTTTAAATTTTTTTTTTTTATCTTAATTTAGTAATAGTTAACATCAAAGTGATAGATTCAATCTAGTTAATATTAACTAAAAAAAAAATGAACAAAATATTGCAGGTTATTTTTGTACCTGTTGGCTCAGTGAGCTACCCAAGAGAGGGAACGAATTGGATAGTTATAAAAATTTAAACAAATTTTAATATTTCAACATTTAAATAATCAATTTAATCCTAAATTAATTAATATCTTTATAACACAGCGAATAAGTATTTAAATCTAGGTGCACACCCAAACAACAAGACTATAGATAAAGTAATAATGCAATACACAATGTTATATCCTGGTTCACCAAGTTATATCCTGATTCACCAAGTTACTTTTGGTTAATACAGTTTTCTGAACCTCACGGAGATTCACACCCACTAAACTCAAGATTTCTTTAATAGGTAGGAACTAAATCTTTACACCGATTCTTTAACCAGACTCATAATCAACCTTTACAATTATCCTTTTTCCAAACTAAGGAAGAATCTTATCTTTTTACCTGAATAAAGATTAACCCAATCTTTTCACAAGTTAAGGGTCAAACCTAATTATTTTATACGTTAGACTAAGAATCAAATTTCACAAACTCTCCAAGTATTCTTTTCAACGGTAAGGATAAAACCGTCACAATTCAAATTAAGTTAATTCTAATCAGAAAGAATCTAGCATGTTGGTCCAGTGATCTACCCAAGAGAGGAGAGTGAATTGGGTAGTTATAAAATTAAAACAAATAATTATCTTTTTATCACTTAAATTCAAATAATTAATTTAATGCTAAAATAATTATTATCTCTTTATATAGCAGTGAATAAGTATAATTAGTTCTAGGTGCACACCCAAATAACCAAAAATAAATAAAGTAAAAATGAGGCACACCACAATGTATATTGGTTCACCAAGCTACTCTTGACTAATCCAGTCCTTTGAGTCCCATGGAGAGTCGCACTCACTAAATCACTAAGATTCCTTTAAAGAGGCAAGAACCAAACATTTACACAATGATTCTTTTCACAAGCTTATAATCAACTTTTACAATTTTCTTTTCACAGGTTAAAGAAAAACCTCTATCTTTTTCACAGATTAAAGATTAACCTAATTCTTTTATACTTAGGCTAAGAATCAAACCTCACAAAAGATCTCTCCAAGTATCATTTTCACCGGTAAGGATGAAACTGTTACAGAATCATATAAATTAATTCTATTCAGGAAGAATTAACACCGACCTCTTTTCACGGAAAAGAGTAACCTAACATTTTTATGTTTTAGGTAAAAATTAAATCTCAATCTCTTTACCAGAAGATTGAAACCAAGCTACCCCTGATTAAATATTTCTAACAATATCTAATCTGCACACAACTCACAAATTACAATAAATTGATAAGTCTATTGCCACTCAAAACTTTTACCACCTCAAATTAATTTAAAGTCAATTAATGTCCCGAATTTACTATTGATGGAATTTTATGTGAGAAACTTAAAATCTGATTATAAAAAACATATGGGTAGTACACAAATAAGCACGTAATCAGATTAACGCAGAAATCGTTTTAAAAATAATTTTTATGTACTTTAAAATTTGAAAACGATTTTACCTAAATCTTAAATTCAAGTAAGTAATAATTATAATAACTCAAAATATAAAATAGTAGTTTGAAAAGATCTCACTAGGATACCATAAAAATAATGAAAACTGAATCGCAATTAAAGCTTAAATCCATGATCGCAAAATTCTCAACAATTTTCTCAAGAATAATTTTCAAGAATAATCTCACAATAAATTCTCAGTATATTTTCAGAATAATGACTCTCAGAAAGCTCAGGAACTGATTTGTCCTTGATAGAATGATATATACAAAAGTAGAAAACACAAGTCTATTTAAATAGATTTGAAACAAGTCCTCTAACGGTTAGTTTCCACAAGATATGTCATTTAAATGCTCATATAGACCCCATATATTAATATGACTCAATCCTAGTTCAATTCACTTAATTATAACATTTAAAATATTCAATTTAGTCCTTCAAATATTTCTCAATCTCAAATAAAACAAGATAGGAAGTATTTAATGTACCAATTTGAAAAACACTTAAAATAAATGTACCATATTTATAGGGATAATTAAATAAAACAATTAGTTAACGGCTACTTTTAGATCTAATCCTCAAAATCCTCCAATCCTGAAACTACCAGGTCGGTTGACCGACCAATGACCCATCGGTTGACCGATCAATTTAGGTTGTAACCCATGCCATTTCTCAAACATGGTCGGTTGATCGATAGATTCAAAGAGTTCACTTCTCGGTCATCGGTTGACCGATCTCTCTTGATCGGTTGACCGATCGATTCAAAGACTGCTCTATTTTTCAGCCTACACCCTTCAGTTGACTGATCCTACTTGGTCCGTTGACCAATCAATGCTGGAACAACTTTACCTTAGTTCATTTCAACTCCAATTTAGGACGTTTTCGAGCCTTTAACCGATTTCTTTTATCGGTTAACTAACTTGATACTATCAATCAATTTTAAATACTAATATTTCTTCTTCAATTTCATATTGGAGCAAATATGTGGATTAATTAGGATCCTAATAAAAACATACATAAATATAAATTCATTTTTGTATCGTGTGTGATTTGAATAGGGATACATTAAGAGTAAAAATTAGTTTGAGTTGTTTTCACCTAGATTTTTCAGAATCTCCAATCTCTTAATATCCATATTTTTGTTTGTCTCTTTGCATCCTTAACATCATTACCAATTTATTCACGATAATATCATTAATGAATTTTTTACACTAAAACACTCAATAAACTCATTAGTTCTATAAAAAATATCAATATTTAATTGTCTATCAAAATCTTGGGATCAACAGAGCCTAATTTTTTCAAGGAAAAAGAATAACCTAACCTTTTTATCCACTACTTAAAGATCAAACATCAATATTTTTTTGGGGAAAAGATTGAAACCTAAGTTACCCCTGACTAGATACTTTCAACAGTATCTAATCCGCACAAACTCTCCAATTACAAGAATCAATAAATTTCTTCCTACTCGGAGCTTCTACTACTTCAAATCAATTAAACTCAATTAATGTCCCGAAATTACTAGTGATAGAATTTACGTGAGGAATTCAAAATCTGATTATAAAATAGGTGGATAGCACAAAATTGAACGCGTAATCAGATTATCACAAAAATCATTTTAAAAGAATTTTTATACTCTTTAAAGTTCAAAAACAATTTTATCAAGATCTTATCAATCAAACAAAAATAGAAAAATAAATATGTAATAAATATTAATAACTTGGAAAGATCTCATAAGGATAACACCAGAAGATTATAAATTGAAACACTAGACAACTCAAATCGCTGATTCCAACACAATCAACGCTTTAACTCAAGAACTTATCGCACAATTGATTTCTCAAAATAATATCAGAATAACAACTCTTAGAAAACTCAAGAACACTTAATTCTTGATTGATTGGGATGACTAATATTATAAAGCAATTTGAAACATGATCTCCAACCACTAGTTTCCTAAAGATAGACTTCTAAAAGGTACCTATAGACTCCATACATCATTACCTTTCAGTCCTGGTATATTTGACTTAAAATATTCAATTTAGTCCCCAAATTATTTCTTAATCTCGAATTAAATAGATAGAAAGTATTAAATGAACTAAATTGATAAACACTTTAATGTACCATATCTATAGGAATATCTAAATAAGAGTATCATATATTCAATATATCCAAACCCTCAAAATATCTCTAAAAGATATGCCAAAAACGGCTAGTAATGATTAATTTTAGATACAATCCTGAAAAGCCTTGAAATTCAAACAGTACAGTCGGTTGACTGGCCTTTGTACCATTGGCCGATCGATGGATACAGGATGTATCTTAGCCTTTTCTATAATGGCCGGTTGACCGATCGATACATGATACAATCTTAGGCCTAGTTTTGGTCCTAATCAGTTGACTGATCATCGATGGTCGGTTGATCGAACGATACGGGGAGTTTAGTTTTCGGCCATCGGTTGACCGATCTCCCTTAGTTGGTTGATTGATCGATTTAAAGACTCTCTATTCCCCAGCCAATGCCCATTGGTTGATCGAACCTCCATGGTCGATTGACCGATACTTGCTGGAATAATTTCTCCTCAATTTGTTTCAACTCCAATTTTCAATGTTTTCGACCCTTTAATCGATTTCTTTTCTCAGTTAACTAAATTGATACTATTAATCAATTTTAAACACTAATCTTGCTTAGGTTAATTTTTCTTTTTCAATTTCACATTGGAGCAAATAATTTAGCAATTATTAGGACCTTAATATAAACACTCATAAATATAAATCATTTAATTTGTGTCGTATGTAATCCTGATTGGGATACATTAAAAGTAAAATAGATTTGAATTATTTTTGCCTAAATTCTTCAGAATCTTCAATCTCTTAATGTCCGTCTCTGTATCTTTCACAATTACTTCATCATATTATCTTGATTGAAACTCTTTAAACAGAAAAACTCAATAAAAATGTTAGTTTCACCAAAAAAATCAACACTTAATTGTCTATCAAAATCTTAAGATTAACAATCTCCCTATTTCTGATGATGACAATTAACTTTGATATTTTCTTCAAAATAAAAATGTAATCCCACTCTCCCTAAATCTGAGGACGGATTTTTTAACTCGTTAAAGCATAATCATGAAGAATAATTCAAAAACACATCAAATATTCAACGAAGTACAAAATATGATCAAAGATATTCAATAAAGCAATATGATATAACAACAATATTCTCCCCCTATATCAGTGCAATGCTTAGTCGAACAAATCATAAATATTAACTAACTCGTTTAAGCACAAACATGGTTTTTCCTTTATATATTCCCTTTTTATCAATTAATTCAACTCATTAAAGAATAATTAATAAATATCAACATACTCTCCCCCTTTGTCATCTCAAAAAGCGGAGAAGGGGAACAAAAAACATCACTCTTAGCATGCAATTTCTGCCTATATAATTATAAACAAGCAAATTCATGCATAGGAGAATAAACTTAAGGTAATCATAACATTTTAACAATGTAGCCTGAAATCATATAATTTCAATTATTCAACATGCCTTATTCATGATATTGATTAATATATTCCCTATAGATAGAATCAAGAAACGCGTAATCTTTATTGCATTAGGACATGAAACACATTTTAACAATAATTTATGAATTTGTCAATCATAAATCTAATTCATGCTTTTATAATGGTTATGATCAATATTTAGAATTCGACATATGAATGCATTATATAATTCATTTATTATTTAAATAACCACAATATTTCTTAATCACATAATATGTTTTAAAATCAAACACATTATCATTACTTGATATAAATACATAAAAACATGCTAATACCCCTTAATTAAATGTGATTCTTAGAATCACCATGCACTATTTTTAAGACAACAAATAAGCACATCATTTAGTATAAATCTTAGAAACAAATATCAACTTACCTATCTGGTAAGTCGGACACCTCATTCTTTAACAAATTTAAAGAATTTAAATTATGTAGGGTTAAGAGTACATTTTATGTCCTTAGTGATGACTTTACTTTTTACCTCATTTGTACCAACGATTGATCTGAGTATACAATTTCTCTTAGCATGTGGCTTTGGTACATCTTTCTTGTTCGCATGTACCACTTTGGCTTCTTTGAAACTTCACATCTTGACTTTGATACATCTTTTCTGTTTGCACGAGTCGTTTGTAGTTTATTTGTAACTTCACATCTTGACTTTAATATGTCTTTTCGCTTTGCACATGTTCCTTGTGAAATCTTGGTGACTCATTTCTTGTCTCTGATATAACATTTTTGGCTATTCATTTCAATCCAATCCCGACATCATGTAACTTTTCACGAGACACTGTAACTTTTTTTGGTATCCATTTTATTTTGGATCCATTCTTAATCATAAACTTATGGTTCCTGAATGAATATGATACTTTTAAATGCCCAACCCTATTGCAATAGTTACATCTCAACTTTAACTCAACCTCTTTGATAATAAGGGTGAACGTCGGAGTTTCCTTATTATTGCTTGATACTTCAGAACTACTGGAATCCGCATCATCCTATGCTTCTTTCATAAGTCTCTCTTTCCTCTTTATCTTTCTTTTTGATCCATCCTCATATTGTCACATAGCCATTTGATGCATCATTAGATTGTCGATGCGGTCATCAATTTCGTACTTTGCAAAATCCTTTGCTTTCTCAATCGGAGTCACCTTCAGTTACCACACTTTAGTTAAAGATCTCAAGATCTTTCGAACTTTATCCTTCGTAGAGTATGACTTTCCGAGTTGATTCAAATGGTTGCAGATATTGTTGAACCGTGTGTACATCTTTTGAATCGATTCTGCTTCACCCATTCTGAATAATTCGAATTGTCGGATTAAGGCATTGATTTTTGATTGCTTTACTTGACTTGTTCCTTCGTGGGTAACCTGCAATTTATCCCACATATCTTTTGTCGATCCGCAACTTAATACCCTAGAGTATTCGTTAGTATCTATAGAGTAAAACATAATATAAATAGCTTGAGAATTAATAGAAAGCTTCTGTTTGTCAGAAGTGCTCAGTTGCTTCTTTTTCTTAACAACTTTTTTTTTCATAGGAACAAATGGATCATCTTCAATAGCTAGTTACATATCATAATTAGTGGCCTGGAGGAATGCAATTATTATGTCCTTCCAGAATGATTAATTTTTACCTGCAAATAAAGGTGGATGGTACATAGATTGCCCTTCACCTAGTGTGCCTATCAGGTGCGCCATGTGATCTTTGTTAGCTAGTGTATCGAGTTAAACCAGCTCAGATACCAATTGTTGGTGACGCTAACACAATTAGCGGTTTAACTAAAGAACTTATCGCATAATTGATCTCACAATTGATCTCTCAAAATAATATCAGAATAACAACTCTTAGAAATCTCAGGAACACTTAGTTTTTCATTGATTGGGATGACTAATATTTAAAATTCGTAGGTCTATATAAAGCAATTTGAAACATGCTTTCCAACGATTAGTTTTCATAACATAGGCCTCTAAAAGGTACCTATAAACTCCATACATCATTACCTTTCATTCCTTGTATATTTGACTTAAATATGGCTTTTAAAATATTCAATTTAGTTCTCAAATTATTTCTCAAACTCAAATTAAATAGATAGAAAGTATTAAATGAACTAAATTGATAAACACTTTAATTTAATGTACCGTATCTATAGGGATATTTAAATAAGAGTATCATATATTCAATATATCTAAATCCCCAAAATATCTCCAAAAGATATGCCAAAAAACAGCTAGTAACGACTAGTTTTAGATATAATCCTTAAAAGCCTCAAAATTCAAACAGTACAGTCAGTTGACCGACCTTTGCACCATCGGTCGACCAATGGATACAGGATGTATCCCAGCTTTTGCTCAAACAATAGTTGGTTGACCGATCCCCCATCGGTCGGTTGACTAATCGATACATGATGCAATATCAGGCCTAGTTTTGGCCCTAGTCGGTTGACTGATCATCGATGGTCAATTGACCGATCGATATAGGGAGTTCAGTTTTCGACCATCGGTCGACTGATCTCCCTCAGTTGGTTGACCGATTAATTCAGAGACTCTCTATTCCCCAGCTAATGCCCATCGGTTGACCGAACCTCCATGGTCGGTTGACCGATACTTGTTGGAACAATTTCTTCTCAATTTGTTTCAACTCCAATCTTCAATGTTTTCGACGCTTTAACCGATTTCTTTTATTAATTAACTAAATTGACACTATTAATCAATTTTAAACACTAATTTTACTTAAGTCAATTTTTATTTTTTTTTCAATTTCACATTAGAGCAAATAATTTAACAATTATTAGGAATTTAATATAAACACTCACAAATATAAATGATTTAATTTGTGTCGTGTGTAATCCTAATCGAGATACATTAAGAGTAAAATAGATTTGAATTGTTTTCACCTAAATTCTTCAGAATCTTCAATCTCTTAGTGTCCGTCTCTGCATCATTCACAATTACTTCATGATATTATCTTGATTGGAACTCTTTAAACTGAAACACTCAATAAAAATGTTAGTTCCACAAAAAACATCAAGACTTAATTGTCCATCAAAATCCTGAGATCAACAATATCCGTTTATCCCGTTATGGTATATCTCTATTTTATTCTATTATACTCTCTAAAAAATACAAAACTAACCATTTCTACATGTGTGAATAGTAATTTTATGACAAAAAGTATTAAGACTCTCAGAGTGTCAATATATCAAAAGATTTGGGCACAATGTGTAATATTTGTAAAACCAAACACAGAAAATGACACAAATTTCTAAAGAGAGAGAGAGAAGAGAGAGAAAGTGACTCAAAGGGTCCAGCTCTCAAACCTCGTTGAACGGCCGACACAATTGTCGACGAACTAGCTGACGTCAAATTGGCGAAAATTTCTTTTTAAAAGAAGTGTGAAATTTATAAATTGATTTGTGCAAATTAGAGGAAGAAAAAATATTTTAATACTTCTTTGATAATTCAAGAATCTATGGAAAAATATGTATCCCATAAAAGGTTAAAAAAACCATCTTATATAAATTTTAGAGAGGTATGGAGCTAATCTACTAATACTTAAAAATGTGAGGGTGACTTGATAAATTGGTAATTTTTTAAATGATAAAATTAAAATTGAGAAATGTGTAAATGACCACAATTATTAAATCATTTTTTCTTTTTTTGTATATCACGAGTGTCCCTCTACCCACACAAGGTGAAAGGCTATCTCGTTCAGAGTGCGTAGCTGCTCTTCCCAACAATTACTTTTCAGCAGACTCGAACCACTGACCTTGTAGAGGCTCCTCAACTACTTTAACTCAGGTGTGCCTTACCACTTGAGTTACATATTGTTAGTACAATTATTAAATCATAGAACACATCATTCTTGAAGATATGTATTTCTACCTAAAACTAAGAGAGATTATTTCTTGAGATGAATAAATAATACTACATCTAGTAATATCCAAGACAAAGTGTCTTAAGAGTAGGGGTGTGCAAAAAGCCCGAAAACCGATGGGCCGAACCGAACCCGCCCGAAATAGGCCCGATCCGCTGAGAAATTAATAAGTAATATTAGAATCGGCCCACAAAGAAACAGGCCCGAATATTTCGGATCGGTGGGCGGGTCTGCAACATGCGGATCGGATCACACCCGATCCGATCCGAAGTTCATGAAACGACATCATTTTGCTACAGTAAGTCCAAACCCTAGATACACCGACATATATGCTCGTTGATCGGATGAGAGCCCATTTCGCAGCCGCTCTCCGAAAACTCTCTCGTCTCTCTGCTATCTTCACTCTGTCTTGAGTGTCTTCACTCTCAGAGTCTCAGTTCATAGAGAGCAAACGGTCATCTTCCTTGCCACAGCTAGCAGCCTAGACCCTACAGGTACAAGTGATCGTCTTCCCTGTTGGTGTGTGTTCAGTGTTCACGAGTTAACGTTTTTAAACTAGGGCACGATTACTCGAAATGAAGTGATCTTTTTTTATCTGAAACTTACGATTTTTTTGGTATTGTAAATCTTTTTAGGGCGAATTGCTGACAATGATTTGGTTGAGGCTCTCACCAACTGCATAGACACTACAGCTATCTTCAGTTCTTCACTCTCTGTCTTCACTCTCAGTTGTGATTGTGAGACCAATTCTCAGGTATTGTGTGTGTTCAGTGTTCACGAGTTAACGTTTTTAAATTAGGGCACGATTAATCGAAATTAGGGCACGATTACACGATTAAATTAGGGCACGATTACAAGTTTGAAACGTTTTTGTTTATGTATTATGTTTAATTTGGTCTGATATGATAATCTGGTTGATCTGATTATTTTTTTTTTTTTTGCTAATCTGGTTGCTAAACGTTTTTACTAATCTGGAAGTAGAAATAGGATAGCTGAAACACTAATGTGGTTGATCTGATTCTGAATACTGCAAATCTGTTGTTTAATATTTGTCTTTATAAATTAATGTGGCTGATCTGAATATTTTTGTTGTCCAAAGATATTGAAACTTTTTTTTTTTTTTTTTTGTTGTTGTTGAATGTTTTTAGCTACATAATGGAGGGTTCTGATTGTGATGTGAATCTTATGCCCAATGATGGGATAAGTAATGTGAATGATAAACCTTCTACAAACTTGATTAATGATGAACTTCTACCAAATCCTTCTAAAAGAAAGCGTTCAGTGGTTTGGAAACACTTTACTATGATAAAGCAACAACCTGGATGTACTGATTCACGTAGGGTTGCTTGTAACCATTGCGGAGAAACTTATTTTTGTGATTCTAAGAAACATGGTACTTCGACAATGTTAACTCATGCTAATATTCAATGTAAGAAAAATAATGAAAGAGAGCTACCTAAGGGTCAAACAACATTGAGTTTCAAACCAAAAGCTGGTAGTGATGAGGGTGTCAATCAACTTGTGCCTTGGAGCTTTAGTGTTGATAATTGTAGGAAAGCACTCGCCAAAATGATAATTGTTGATGAGTTGCCATTCAAGTTTGTCGAGAATGAGGGGTTTAGGGAATTAATGGAAGTTGCTCAACCGAAATGGGTTAGAATGCCATGTCGAACAACCGTAGCTAGAGATTGTGTTGATCTATATGGAAATGAGAAGAAGAAATTAAAAAAGTTGTTGAAAGGACAAAGAATATACCTTACCACAGACACTTGGACTTCTTTGCAAAACTTGAATTATATGTGTCTAACTGCTCATTACATTGATAGTGATTGGAAACTAAATAAAAAGATTTTAAATTTTTGTTTAGTTTCAAGTCACAAGGGGGAGACTATTGGCAAAGAAGTTGAATCATGTTTGTTTGAGTGGGGTATAGACAAATTTCTCACCTTTACCGTTGATAATGCAAGTTCTAACAACGGGGTAATTCATTTTTTGAAAAAGAATACAAAATATAGGCGGGGAATTGTTCTTGAGCATGAATTTCTTCACATGAGATGTTGTGCCCATATTTTAAATCTCATAGTGTGTGAGGGTTTAAAAGAAATGGACAACTCAATCATTAGAATCCGAGGTGCGGTAAGATATGTAAGGGGCTCGCCATCTAGAATGGCAAAATTTAAGATGTGCGCAGATAAAGAAGGCATCGACTGTAAAAGTCAAGTTTGTCTAGATGTGTCAACTAGATGGAATTCAACATATTTCATGCTAGAGAGAGCAATCAAATTTGAAAAAGCTTTTGATCGTTTAGAGGATGAAGATGAAATGTACAAATTTCTTTATAGAGATATTGATGGTGTAGGAAAGGAAGGTGATGTGAATAATAGAGGAAAGCAAGTGAAAACGGCGTTGGGCCTACCGAATAGTGTTGATTGGCAGAAGGCTAGATCATTTGTCAAGTTTTTAAAACTTTTCTATAATGCAACCTTGAAATTTTCTGGTTCATTATTTGTCACTTCCAATTCTTTTTTTATGGAGCTTATGGTCATTAAAGGTGCAATAATGAATTTGTCAAAAAATTCTGATTTGTTCCTCTCTTTAATGGCCAAAGGTATGCAATCTAAATTTGACAAATATTGGGGAAAACTTGACAAAATGAATTCGTTGTTGTTGGTTGCGGTTGTTCTTGATCCTCGGTATAAATCGAAATATATTGATTGGTGCTTGAGAATAATTATGATGCCGTAATTGCGGATGAGGTAATGAAAAAGGTTGCGGATCATTTGTCCCTTTTATATGATTGGTACGCATGTAATGGAATTATTAATGTTGTCGTTACTCAAAATGTGAGTGATTCGTTACCTGAGAGTGGGTTGGATGAAGAGGAGGAGGATGCCCGCGCTATGTTTTCATCTCAGTTTCGCAAACATGTAGTGGAGGAATGTAATATGACTTCTAAATCAGAGTTGGATAAATATTTAACTTCCCCAGTGGAAATTGAAAGTGATGACTTCAAAATTTTGGGGTGGTGGGGAAATAATTCAACAAAATATCCAATCCTTTCTCAAGTTGCTAGGGATGTATTAGCAATTCCGGTGTCTACAGTTGCATCAGAATCTGCTTTTAGTACTGGTGGACGAATTCTTGATCCTTTCCGTAGCTCGTTATCTGCAAAGATGGTTGAGGCTCTCATTTGTACTCAAAATTGGTTGCGGTCTTCAAAGCGGATCAATCTTCGTGAAGCAATGGACGATGTAGAACATATAGAGGAAGGTAATATTTATTTATTTTATATATCTTCATTTCATTTTCAATGGCATCCTTGAATAAGCATTATTGTGTATAATTTTTTTTATTTATGTTATTCTTTTATTGTAGGACTTGTTGGATCGAGTTCGGAAACAACATTAATTGACGATTGATGGTACGTTTATTTAACTATATTCTTCATTATTTGAAAGTTATACTTTTAGTTTTTACTTGTTGTCATGTGATCTTGGAACAGGCTATTGGTGCCGTTTTGGAAATATGGAGTGACGCGGGCTTTAAGTTTGCTATTTTGAAAATTTTCTGTCTGTTGAAATTCTGGAAAATTAAGTTTGCTGATTTGGAAATTTTCTGCCTCTTGAAAATCTGGAAAATTTGGTGTGTAATAATAGGTTTAGACTAGTAGATTTTAATCTGTAATTTTGATGTTGTTTTTATGTTTCAGACTTGATCTTGTGGGTTTTTTTGGATTTTATGTTTCACGTTCAGTGGATTTTGATCTGTAGAGTGTTTTTGGATTGTATGTTTTACACTTTCAGACTGAAAATTTGATCTGCATGCTATAATTTCAGTAATTTTGAGCTGCATGTTTTAATTTCTGAAGAAGAACAGGCCCTGTTTGAGCTGCATGTTTTAATTTCTGAAGAACAAGCCTTGTTTGAGCTGCATTGAGCTGCATGTTTTAATACAGGCCCGAACAGGCCCATTGATCCATCTCAAAACAGGGAAATAGTTGGGCTTCCATATTAATCCGACCCGCCCGAATTTCCGACCCGATCCGAAAAAACGGGCCCAACAAAACAATCCGATCTGAAAAAAAAAAATTCGGCCCAATATACCTGAACCCGAATTAATTCGGATCGGCCCAATTTTCGGCCCAAACCCGGCCCGACCCGGCCCGTGCACACCCCTACTTAAGAGTAATTGAGCCTAGATGAAGTAAGAAAAGTAAAGTATTTGTGATTTTAGGGAAATGAACAAAGTTTGTTGACTTGTTCAACGTCTGTCAAATAAATTCAAATATGATTTGACAATGTGTTATCAAATAAATACAAGATCAAGGAGTTTGGCTAGTATTTTATAAAATACTAAGTGAAGTTATATTGTTATTTTCTTATAGTTGGTATATCATTACAAGTGAAAAAAAATACGCTGTTATTGAGATTCTCTAAGCAAACATAAATTGGAGGTCCACATTAAAGTTTGTAAAAAATCAAAATTGTTTTACCATATATTAAAAAAGAATATTAATGTGGGCACAAATTGTAATAACAATTTATCTATGTCGATATTAATAATAAAATATTGATTGGGCACAAAATTGTCTATAATGGTAAATCCATATATATATATATGTATGTATGTTAGAGACTAAATATCATTAGACAGTTACTCTCGAAATGATGTTGGCAAAATTGACTTTATAAAGTCAAAAGATAACGTGACGGATCTATTGACCAAAGGTCAAACTTAAGATAGAGTTAACTGATAATCGAGGGAAATGAAACTAAGTCTATATCAAAATAGTCATCATAATGGCAACCTAATCTACTTGACTAAAGATCTCAAGATGTAGATTCAAAGGGACAACCGAATTATGAAAGTTGTCACACCCCACCCCGGACACCCTTCATGTGGGGCCGGCATGGCGTTGATATGATATCACCTATCTGACTAACCAACCACAATACGACAATATATAAATTTTTCATCTATATCATATATACACGATTCCATCTCATAGGGATACACCGTCCCAATTATAAGAACAACCAAACTAATCCCATGAATCTCACTTAGATTCATCTCTGACATCTCGTCTCAAAATTTCTCTCAATTGACTCTATCGCAAGATCAGCATAACTCTATCTAGCGCCAGTAGGGGACTGACCGACTCCTAGCCATTTCACCTGCGAGTGTACTGCCTTCTTAGTAAAACATTTTTATAATAATAATAATTTAATTCTGCAACATCTAAATGAATCAAGCTTAAATATGTAAACATCACGTAGCTCATAAAAGTTTTCATAATATTACCAGTGAGAATAAAGCACTATATATAAGTTCCATGCAAAATCATTTAGTATAAAAATCATGCCAATCACCATAATAAATAATAAATCACCCAGTATAAGCAAAATACCACATCTCAAAACATCCTCTCAAACACACACACGCTGGCCAGCCTTAGTGATCGTTTTAACGTTACGATCGGGAGTTTGCAATGATACCGTACCATCCGTAGGATATGCCTTCCTACGAACACCCATCACTCCGCCGAAGCGGATAATCACTGAGCAGTATAAACATCTAACATCACTCTGCCGAAACAAATAAACATCACTCCGTCGAAGCGGATAATATTACTCCGCCGAAGCGGATAACCTTACTCTACCAAACAGATAAACACTATGGTATTGTCAAATCAAATACAACATCATCGAATCACAACTCAATAAATATCGTCTACTCAACATCGTCACATCACCACATCTACCTCTTTTCCTCAAAACCAACTTTTAAGTCCAAAAATTATATTCCACACTTTCTTTTAAAGAAAACGTCTGATTTTATCAAAACCACTTTTCCACCCTTCATTTTTAGAAAACTAGGCATTCTTAGAAAAATAGATATCCTCTATTCTCTTTTAAAAACACCGTCTGATTTCACCAAATCTAACAAAAATTCATTTTCAACTTTATTTCGAAAACCATCGGAATCTTCTGAAAATTCAGTTTACCAACTCACCCAAATCATGCTTGAACCATATCATTTATAAATTCATACAGTTTAAATAAACACATATTTCATCATATATATACATAGAAAAATAGTTTGGCAAGAAGACAGTACACTCACCTCGTTATCCTCTCTCCAAAACCTTTACTGACCATACTCTATTGGGACACCAGTGCCTGCGAACCTAATAGTGACAGAGCCTAAATTAATATCTTATCTAAAACATCTGAATTACGCAATGCAGACCCTATATTCCGAATCGTTACTATTTTATATACCACGTAATTAAAATTAATTAATCATTAGGAAATTATTACGATTTTAGGATTTGTAGTGCTAAATAAAATTTAATTTAATGAAAATTAATAATCGATTGAAATTTCACTTGTTTCCGAGTCGTTTGGCGACCACGAGATGGGTTTTTGATTTTCAGCGGGGTGGTTTGTGTAATTCCCCCCCTTTTTTTTTTCTTATTTTTTTTTTCTCTGTTTTCTGTTCCGTTCCCAGCCATCCCCTCTCTCCTCTGTTTCCGTTTCTGATGTTGGCCAGTCGTTCCTCTCTTCCAAAATTTTTCGACGACACACCCACAAGGCTTCCCGACGACCGACCAGCACACCCATACCCCATTGATTTTTACACACACAGCCACACAGTTGGCCCACGTCTGATGGCCGACCACGCCTACACAGTAACACCCACACACAACGACCGTCGTCGTTACACACACAACCAACAGACACCATGGACAGAGCACCCACCACCGGAATAGCACGCAGACACACACACACACACACACACACACACACACACACACACACACCGTCATCAAGCAGAGTACATTTACGCACCATGTCGACGATATCGTCGGACTGAACGGAAAACCCACCTACACCGTCACACACACACATACACACACATCGGCGAACCAAGACAGACGAACAGAACCGAGAACGCACACACACCGATCACCCTTACACACTGCCGGACAGACTGAACATAATACACACACACACACATGACGACAATGGTTGAACGACGGACACCCCCACGCCGGAATATACCACATCTGGACGATCCCACCGCCTTCTCCAATCATACACCCACTTACAACCACCGCAGAAATCCACACCCTTACACGAACAGCAAAGCCCCCCACACAAACACCGACCACCCCCCACCAGCGCCGAACCTAGCTGCTCATCTCTTCTCTTCTTTCTCTGTTTTCTTCTCTCTTTGATTTTCAGATTTGATGAAATTTTCTTTGATCATTACACATGAAGATATGTATATATTGTATGTAATTAGTGGGTTCAATTCATCCCAACGCGCCACGTCGCTGCTCTCTCTCTTTCCCCTACCGGCAGTTTGCTCATCCGATCTCCCATGTTTATATATATATATATATATATATATATATAAAATAAACTTTTTAGTAATTACTCTTTCCTCCCCCAACTTTCTTTAAATATTAATTTTAATCAATTTCAACTTTTTAAAAGTTTCTAAGATTTGCAATTTTACCCCTTTAAGTTTCAATTAAAAGTTAAATGTCAATTTACCTCCCTAAGTTGGGATTTAATGTTTCTAGATTTTCAATTTGATCCAATTTCATCCCTAATTTTACATAATTACTCTAAAATACAACTAAAATGACATACATGTTAATTCGGGGTCTTACAAAGGTGACTGCATGTATAACTGTATAAAGTTAAGGCAAATTCCTTCAAAAGTCCTAAAAGTGAAAAACACCACTTTGTAGAGGACAATCCAAGTGATTTTTTTGCCTTTAGATTGTCCTTAAAAAGTGGTAGTCCTCACTTTTGGGACCCCTAATCGCTCAAATTTAATTCTCAATTTAAGCGTAAAATATTTCGTAGTATAATGCTTAAGTATGGGTTTCGAACCACAGAGATTGGATTGTAACTATTAATTTTTTATTTTATTTTTCTTGAGTGAAATAAAGGATTTTGGTTTGATTTCGAATTTTAATAATGAAATAATAGAAAATTAATCAATTGAGATAAAATATATATAAAGGTTCGGGTTAGGGATATGCATAAATTTATCAATTTATCTTGTAAATTTTATTCTTATTTCTTTCATTCGGTGTGTAATCAGGTAATATTAATTACAAGATAGTATTATTGCGAAAGATAAATTGACTACTTAATTGGAATAAACTATCTTCACGATTCAATTCCTACATTAATTAATCTAAGGTGAATTAATCGTTTAGCATAATTTATCCAAGTAAGTCGTATAGATACCACTAAAACTGATTGTAAAACTATTAGATCTAAACCATAGGTATTAGATCTATCATCAGAAATACGAACGATTCAGATCTAAATATTTATAATAACATTTAGAACATAAACTAATTCAAGAAACATGTTTAAGACCACAATCCTCGTTTTACAACCTTACACTTAAGAACAAAATATAATTGAAACAAGAATAAAATTACATAGATAAACTTCAGAAGAAATACAACCGTAACCAGATTGACGCCTTACCCGTTCATGGCGATTTTTCTTCTAAAAAATATGTTCAACAAAATCATTGAAGAAGCTCCACCACAAGTCTCGGCCAGCCGCACGAACAGAAGGGAAAAAAACTAAATAAAAAATAAAAAACTGATTCTCCTCTCCGAGTGAAAAGTAAGCATATATAATCAAATGGAAGAAAATCACTCTGCCTCCCATTTCCTCTCCACTACCGAAGTTTCATTTTTTTGTAATTCACCATAATCGAGAGTTAATTGAGAATCAATGGTTGCCTTAATTTGATGCCTTGTTTATCAACCAATTAAAGATCCTTTAATTGGTGACGGTTACCTTAATTAGGGAACCGTTACCTACTTAGCAAGCGCATCGGATCGTGTTTATGTTCCATTTTTTCATATTGGCTATTTTCTTCACTATATTTTGCCATTTTTTTTATTTTCGAATTTATTCCTACAAAAATAGAAATTATATTATTATCAAATAAAAATTGTTAGAAAGATGAACAAAATTATAGAATAAAGGTGAAAATTTTGTATAAAATTGAGAATGATCAACCTCTCAAAAAGAAGCCCTAAAGTTAATATTTATGACTCATTCCTAAAATGACGCCGTGACAATTGAAATATGTGTGATGATTTATGGAACTTGATTTTATCAAGAATAGTATTAGAGTATACATTTGTTAAGGAGATCATCTATATGAATGTGAATTAGGTCGGTTCCGATGAGAATGAGAAGGTTAAATTATTTAGAGCACTCACGAAACAACCAGAGTGTTCAGGGCCAAAATGAACGCAAGCATAAAATGAACAGTGTCTAAAGACAACTATGTGGTTTCTATTGTCTTGCTTTACAGCAAAGGCCGAACTGTTCAAAACATTATGTTAATTGGTTGGCCGAGTAAATTCAATAAATTATCACTAGGAAAGATTCAAGGCCAAAAGCTACCTAGCCCGATGCAATTGTTTTGTTATTGAGCTCTCTCTCTTGTGTCTACATTACATATGCATATTTATCTAATTAGTTTCATTCATGTGGGGGATTGTTAGACAAAAATAATTTTAAACTATTTTAAGTCTAGTTATTTTTATGTGATTTAATTATTGGTCGATACATTTTAATATATCAATACATTTGATGTGTCAAAAATTATTAAGATATGAATGAGAACTTGTCTTTCAAAGTAATCTCATGAAATTGATTGAAGTATGTAAAATAAGTAATTCCACATTGGTTGATGAAAAACACTTAAACCACATTTATAATTCATTTTGAATTGTAGATTCGGGTCGGGTCATAAGTCATGGGTTCGGGTTTGAACATGAGTTAATTCAAGTAGAGAGAATTCTTTCCAAAATTTTCTTTAAATTGATTTTAGCGATTTTTGTAACCAAACGAGACTTATCTTTTCATATTTGTAACTCATTTTTAATAAGAAGTTACATATGATTAATTCTTAATAGTCTTAAAGTGTTTTTAGTGGCTTGAAAGTGAGACTTTTCGTGTGTTGGAATTACTCATTTGTTACTTTATGAATAGAGAAGTTTGCATGATTATTTAGGCATGAAAATTTTGGACATCTTGCACTACACATACACTTTGTGTTTATATTAGTTTACTCTTGAGAGAGAGTTCAACACTTTTTTTTTTCGTCGGATCATTTGATTTTAAATGCTAGTATCGGAGGATTGTGATCGTTGTATCCCCGAAAGCAAACACCTGAGTAACTGTAAGCATCTAAGCGGGGGTGAAATTTACTTTAAGAAAAATCGTTAAACGAACCTCAATCGGTATAAATTTTTGGATTTGTCATCGATAAAGGACTGTAAGTATAACTTTATTTATTCGTTGTTTTCATGTATTTTACAATATGGAATATTTACTATTACATGTATTAAGTTTCCGAATATTTGTTATGAATTATTTTATATTTTACAATATTTGATATAAGTTACATTCAATAGCAAATTCTACTAAAAGTTGATTTTTTTATTGCTTATAAGTATTATTAAATTGTATATATATATATTTGTGACATATTAGAAATCTTTAATGAAAATAATATTTAATTATATTAATTAAAATTAGTATTTTCACCATTATTTTCAACAAGTCATACTAAGATTTATTGATTATTTTTTAGGACTCGTCTGTGAATTTTTACTTACGAATGGTATATATGTGAATATTTTATCTTTGAACACGATTAATTATAGGATTTGATTGACAGAATTTGTTTGAAGCCAGAAAATCTTAACGTGACGAATACGAATCATCATAAGGTTGCAGCAGGGATTAAAGTAGCTACTTTCTTTAATTGGGTATTGACTGGAAGGTGTTCGGAGCTTGAGTTTGTATGGAATTAAGATTGGGCTTGGATTGAGGGGGTGGTCAAATAGTGATGAGGACGAATAATGGGGGGTCAAAATGTAATTAATTTTAATTGAAAAGGAAGATATAGAAATATAAGCACAGATAGAAAATGACGCATTTAGTTAACTCCAACGTGGGTTATGGATGAGACTTATCATGCAATTAATTTATGCTTTCCATAGCGTCCACCCATCTCCATTTTAATAGTTGTACGAAGACTTTTCCCCAAGTCCCAAGAATAAATATATCTTCCACGCTAAGTTGGTTTTTTTTTTTTTTTTTTCTTTTTTGGCATTTTCCATTTTTAATCCCCCTTTAGAAAAATTATTAAATTACTAGGTTTTTTTTTTTTTCCCAGAGACACTATATTGATTTTTTTAATTTGTAAGCGTAAAAATGTTGTAAATAAAAAAAAAAAACAAAAAACAATTCAATACAAATATAAAATTTAAAAAGTACAAAAATATAATTTATTTAACCGTTTTGGAATAGAGGGTGTAAAAGAAAAAAAGAATGAGAAGGAGGAGGAGGAGAAGAAAGAGACAAAATGGACGAATATGAGTTTTGCTTGCGAGGTGGCAGTGGGAGTTGTTCCGGTGAGGTGGGTTGAGGGGCTGGATTTTTTTTATATTTTTTAATTTATTAAAAATGAAAGAGTGAAAAAATATTTATTATAAAAAAATAAAATAAATTAATTTCATTTAAAAAAAAACAAAAAACTACAACATCTATTCAAGTAAAGAATTTTATCGAAATAATTTAAAAAATAAAAAGGAACTTTATCCAAACGAAACGTAAGACTTTGATACTCCATTTTTCCATGTTGTTTCTTCCTTTCTTAGCATCGAAAGGCCCCAAGATTTGATCCCTTCCTTCACATATTTCACACAATTCTCTACACAATTTTCTTTTTTATATGTCCGGATCAGATCAGTTTATATAAACCTCGATTTATTATCTTTTCAGATGATCTTAAAAATATATTCTACTACATTAATCTAGTGTATTTAGTATTTTACTTTAAAAATATTCCAAAAAAAATATGGAACCTGATTGATAAAAAAAAAAAAAAAATTAAAAAATATAAAAAAATCTACTTAAACGACTAAATCTACAAGATTGTCCTGTAATTTTTTTTTTTTGGATCCAATAGTCCTACAAAAAGCATTACTTTACACAAGAGAGTCATAAATTTTTTTGATTTTACCCTTCCTTTACAGTCTTTTCCACCACTTGTAGAATATCGAAGAAGTGTTCAGAGATCCACAACAATCTTTTCTCTCTAGATCGGAGGTCACCTGTTGAATATCGCTCAGTTTATTCCTTTCTTTGTATTTGTTGAGAATGAGTTGAAAGGCCGTCATTTTGTTTGATCGCTTTGTTGCGAGACCAATTTGGTGTTCGATCTGCGATTGTGAGCTCTAATTGGGTAAGATTTGCAGAGAAATTTATTCATTATGTCGAGATTTGCTGATGAACCCGACTATGAAGACGACGGCGGAGGTGTTGATTCTTTACCGCTTCGTCAGTGTCATTGTCGCCGTCCTCTATTTGCACAGACAACCTTTCCACCCGGAGCCCCTTGGTCACGGCGTCGAGAGTAGTGCCTCTGGCCCATCGTTCGCCATTTGTCGCTTCTATTTTCATGAAATTCTGGTTTCGAATCACAAATCTGGAATTTCCATGGCAGGCGGGTTTGTTCTAAGCTTTGGTTGATTGGAACTCATTGCACGCGAGTTTGTTCTTGGCTACACCGCCTGGTGAGGTCATGTTCTCGATGGGTGGCGAAGGAGTGATAAACGAATGGAAGGACATGCCAATGGAGCTTTTGTTGAAGATTCTCTCACTGGTGGATGATCGGACGGTGATCTCTCTAAGTTTTATGAATTTTCAAAAGCAATTTTCTTATTTTTTAATTTTAAATTAAATTGTTCTGAGGTGAAATTTGTTCTGAATATGTGAGAAGAGAACAAAAACATTTCTCACTTTTTTATTAATACGTTGATTTTTTATATGTATGTAGAACTCAATGTTTATTTGTTTTGATTGATTTGGTTGGATTGAATGTGAATTTAATATATATGTGTTTGTGTGTGGAATTTATGATTCATTTGGTTAGAGTGATTTGATTTGCATTAGGAAAAATCAAATATAATACGATCTTGTATTGTCTTCAACACAAGCTTTCTTTAGACATGAAATGAGCTTTCTTTCTATGTTAATCTACATAGTACAATGCCTGTGCAAAGAGTCACTCCAAATTGGAGGGTTTTTTACGATTACTGTTGTGGTCGATTTGGGTGAGGTATTTGATTTAGAGAAGGGATATGATTTTATTTTATTTTTTATTTTATTATTTTTTTTTGGACTTTTAGAAAGTAGTCAAAAAATTGATACCAAAGGCTACATATTTTTTCTTCTTCTTGTTTTTAAATAATATTGAATCCCACATTGCTTGTGTTACCTGATCATGAGCCATTTATAAAGTGTAGGACAATTTTTCTCTTATAAGACATATTTTGAGAGTGAATTAAGCTCATTGGGTTATTACATGTTATGAAAGCCATGTCTTTTGTCTGATGTTGGTCGTGTTAAATTTCATATCAATGTCTTCAAATATAATAATAGAGAAATAATTATCAACTTGAATGAAAAAATTAAAATATAATACGACAGCCAGCAAGCTCGAATTTGTCGCTCTAAACAAATGTGAGAGAGAGAGTAGAATATAATACGATCTTGTATTGTCTTCAACAAAATCTCGTGCTGAATATAACACGAGAGATAAAATCGTTACAAAAAGACAAAAAAATATTTTTGTAATATTTATTTAAAAAATGTGTATTTAATAATTTTGTCTTTGTTCGAATATTTTTTTTAGATAATTGACAAATATATATATATATATATATATATATATATATATATATATATATATATATATATAACCTACATCTTTAAATATAATTTATTTTTTATATATATAATACCTTCCAACTCCAACCTTCCCTTCCAATTCAAATCCAACACCCCCCTCCCCCCTCCTCTCTCTCTAAATCTTTCTCTCAAGTTGGCAAATCCTTAAGAACTTGGCTGAAGAGTCAACCCCTCCACCAAGTCTCTCTAAATTATTATTTAATTTTCTAATTTCTCTAATTATTATTCGTTTGATTATTGTGCCCTGTCTTTTTGGAATTGATGGTCATCTGGGTGCCCATAGTTCTTGGAATTGCTGCTGGAATTGCAATCTATAATGCCACCCCCGTCAACGTCGGCACAGACACCTCAGAGCCGCAGCGGCCACCTGCCCCGCCGCCGCCGGCCCCACCCCCACCTCCGCCGCCGCCCCCTCCCCCGCCTCCGCCTCTGCCGCCGCCGCCCCCCTCCCCCACCTCAGCCTCCGCCCCCTCCCCCGCCTCCGCCTCCGCCGCCCCCTCCCCCACCTCAGCCACCGCCGCCACCCTCACCCCCACCCCCTCCCCCACCGCCGCCGCCGCCTCCCCCTCCCCCACCTCCACCGCCACCGACCCTACCTTCGCCGCCCCCGCCCCTGTCCAAGCCACCGTCGCCCCCACCCCCACCCCCACCCTCTCCCCCTCCACCGCCGTCTACCCCTCCCCCACCTCCACCTCCACCTCCCCCTCCCCCTCCCCCTCCGCCGCCGTCGCCACCTCCACCTCCCCCACCTCTGCAGCTGCCCCCGTCCCAGCCACCGCCCCTTCCCCCACTGCCACTGCCACCTCCGCCTCCGCCGCCCCCTCCCCCTCCCTCGCCCCCGCCTCCGCCTCCCCCACCGCCGCCACCTCTGTCACTCCCCCATCCCCCGCCGCCGCCACCCCCTCCCCCACCTCCACCTCCACCTCCACCGCCGCCGCCCCCTCCCCCACCTCCACCGCTGTCGCCCCTTCCCCCACCGCCACCGCCACCGCCACAGACCCTACCTTCGCCACCCCCGCCCCTGTCCAAGCCACTGTCGCCCCCACCCCCTCCCCCTCCACCTCCGCCGCCCCCTCCCCCTCCCCTACCCCCGCCTCTGCAGCCCCCTCCACCTCCACCTCCACCGCCGCCGCCCCCTCCCCCATCGCCACCGCCGCCAGCCCCTCCCCGGCCTCCGCCTCCCCCACCGCCGCCACCTCCGTCGCCCCCCCCTCCCCCGCCGCCACCCCCTTCCCCACCTCCACCGCCGTCGCCCCATCCCCCATCGTTGCCGCCACCGCCATCGACCCTACCTTCGCCGCCCCCGCCCCTGTCCAAGCCACCGTCGCCACAGCCGCCCCAACCCCCACCCCCTCCCCCTCCACCGCCGTCGCCCCCCTCCCCCACCTCCACCTCCGCCGCCCCCTCCACCTCCGCCACCACCCCCACCTTCGCCGCCGCCGTCCCAGCCACCGCCCCCTCCCGCACCCCCACCGCCGCCGCCCCCCTCCCCCACAACCGTCCCCACCGCCACCACCACCTCCACCACTGCCGCCCCCTCCACCTCCACCTCCACCGCCGCCCCTGTCCCAGCCACCGCCCCCTCCCACACCCCCACCGCCGCCCATGCCCCTGCCACCACCACCTCCGCCGCCGCCCCCTCCCCCACCTCCGCCTCGACCTCCCCTTCCCCCTCCCCCACCCCCACCGCCGCCACCTCCGTCGCCCCCCCCCTCCCCCGCCACCGCCACCGCCGCCCCCTCCCCCACCTCCGCCCCTGCCCCCCCCACCTACTTTTCTATTCCCGGAAACCCAGTCCTCTGTTCTACCGGACCCGTCCGTTTTCTTCTCTCCCCACCTCCTCCATTCCCCTCTTCCCACAAACACCTTCTTTCAGAACTTCGTGCTCAAAAATGGCGACCAGCCGGAGTATATTCATCCTTACCTGATTAAATCTTCTCTCTCTACGCTTTCCCTCTGTTACCCACCTCAGTTCAACAGCTCTGCTTTCATCTACCGGATTTTCAACGCTGATCTCACCATCTCGGCGTTGGATAATCCTAAACCTAATGCGAACCATATAATTTCTTCGTTCAGTGATCTGGGTGTTACTTTGGATCTTCCTTTGAGTAATCTGAGGTTTTTTCTTGTCCGGGGAAGCCCTTTCTTGACCTGCTCCGTTTCCCACGGCGTCGATCTTTCAATTTCGACTATTCACGCCGTTCTTCAATTCACGGCGAATTTTTCTCACACTAAGTACACCATTAAGCTCAATAATAACCAGACATGGCTTCTGTATTCATCGTCTCCAATTAATCTGAATCACGACGTTTCTCGGATCACTTCTTCTGGGTTTTTTTCGGGTATCGTTCGAATTGCGGTTTTACCGGATTCCGATGCCCGGTACGAAGCGATTCTCGATCGATTCAGATGTTGCTATCCCGTGTCCGGCGAGGCGGTGTTTACAAAGCCGTTCTGTATGGAATACAAGTGGGAGAAGAAAGGTTGGGGGGATTTGCTAATGCTTGCGCATCCTCTCCATCTCCGGCTCATTTCCGGCAACGATTGCTCAGTCACTGTTCTGGATGACTTCCGCTACAAAAGCATCGACGGTGATCTTGTCGGCGTCGTCGGAGATTCATGGGTACTGAAAACTGACCCGGTTTCCGTAACTTGGCATTCCATTAGAGGTCTCAAGGAAGAATCGTATCCAGAAATCAACGATTCACTCACCAGAGACGTTGAATCTCTAATTTCGGCTACGATTTCGACCACATCTTCCTATTTCTACGGGAAATTGATCGCCAGAGCGGCGAGATTAGCTTTAATAGCGGAGGAGGTATGTAACTCCGACGTAATTCCGGCAATTAAGAAATTCTTGAAGGATTCGATCGAGCCATGGCTGGATGGAACTTTTGCCGGAAATGGCTTTCTGCACGACAGCAAATGGGGTGGAATTGTGACCAAACAAGGCTCATCGGATTCCGGCGCCGATTTCGGGTTCGGAGTTTACAACGATCACCATTATCATCTGGGTTACTTCATTTACGCCATTGCCGTGCTCGCCAAGATCGATACTGCTTGGGGGAGGAAGTACCGGCCACAGGCTTACTCTCTCGTCGCCGATTTCATGACATCGGGGAGAAAATCGAAGTCGAAGTATACCCGACTGAGATGCTTCGATCTGTGGAAACTGCATTCATGGGCCGGCGGTCTGACCGAATTCGCCGACGGGAGAAATCAGGAGAGCACGAGTGAAGCGGTGAACGCTTATTACTCCGCCACGTTACTCGGACAAGCTTACGGCGACACCCATCTCGTTTCAATCGGGGCGTCGATTTGCGCCATGGAAATTCTCGCAGCTCGAACATGGTGGCACGTGAAGGAGGAAGACACTCTCTACGGCGAAGATTTCACCAGAGAGAACAGAGTCGTCGGTGTTCTCTGGGCTAACAAGAGAGACAGCGGACTCTGGTTTGCCCCGCCGGAATGGAGAGAGTGTAGACTAGGAATCCAGGTTCTGCCATTGACGCCGATCACTGAAGCGCTGTTATCCGACGTTAGGTTTGTGAAACAGCTGGTGAAATGGACGTCGCCGGCGCTGGAGAGAGAAGGGGTCGGAGAAGGGTGGAAGGGATTTGTATATGCTTTGGAAGGGATTTACTACAAGGAAACTGCATTGGATCGAATTAGGAGTTTAAATGGACACGATGATGGGAATTCGCAGACGAATCTATTGTGGTGGGCTCACAGTAGAGCTCCTGAAGAAGAAGAAGAAGAAGAATATGGAGACGGCGGAGGGAAGTTCTGCCACAATTATCATTGAAGTGAAGAAGTGCAGTGCAAATGGGGTTTTTAACGATAATATTTGCCATATGTTATTTTTAACTTTTTTTTTTTTTTTTTTTGTAAATAAAATATAAAACAGATGAAAGACCAAAAAAAAAAAAAAAAAAAAAAAGGATTGATTATTATACTATATAAAGATTGTGTATTGGTATCTAAACATGTTGCTAGTAACTTCATGTGTTATATCAATTTTTTTTAAAATTTAAAATTATTATATTATATAAAAATAATTATAATTTTTTTTACAAAAAATTATAATTATTTTTATAATATGCAATAACGTTATATTTTTTACATAATTATTTGACTTATCAAAATATTATTTTATTGAATGAATAATGAATGGTAAGGAAAAAAAAATTATATTAGGTTGTTCATGTTCTTTAATGAAATTGGGAGATACGGTATCTCACCCTTAGCTTGACTATTATTTTACTTTGGTCCTTTTGATTTTAATTTGAACACATAATGTGGTGAAAATATCTAATCATCTTAATTAATCTAAATTATTATTTGTGTTAGAATTTTGGATGGTAAACAGTCACTTTAATCGCACTTGATTATTTACAAGGAAGTTTATGAATATTTCTTTCACCTCATTTTCTTGTCCACTCAAGAAAAGAAAGATATGTTTGGGTGGGTTGGTGGGTGGTTCTAGGGTGTGGATGGTGGTGGAAAAAGGGAATAGATTGAAAATACACATTTAAACACTTAAAACACGTTATATTTTTTTAGTAAAAAATTGTAACAAGTTTAATGATTTAGACGGAAGCGGGATGATTAGGAAATTTTATGTTGTTATATGTTCAAATTAAATTTAAAGGACCAAAGTGAGATAATAGTCAAACTTAAGGGATGCAAAGTGTCAAATACCCTTAAATATTTTTTATTTTGGGTTAATCGCACTTTACCCCCTGTAGTTTGGCCGATTTGCACTTACTTCCCAATAGTGTTTTTTTTTTTTGGCAATTACTCTCTTATGGTTGTGATCTAAAGTGCAATGATTAAAATCGAGGGTAAATTTGTCATCTCAATTTAAAATTAAGAGTAATTTCATCATTTTACTAAAACTAATTCAATGGGTTAATTAAAAATATCATCAAAACTTTAAGGGTCAAAAATGTATTTTTTTTCCTTCTTCATCCTTCTCCCCATGCAGTCCACCACCCTATGTCGGCTACCGTCAACCTTGTCGGCCGAATCCCAACCAACCATGCCGCATGATACGACTCTACCTCTACAACTGAAGCAAGCCACACAAGAACCCATTCAACAAGAACCAGATTTACAAGATTTAGAGACCAAAACCATATTGGGGAAGGAATGCCAATCACAAGAACAAGAAGGAACCCAGCTCACTAGAGGCTCAGCTCGCCAAAGAAAACCACCAGCATGGTTGGATGGTTATGTCAGTTAGAGAAGCAGTTAATTAGTTGTTCAGTCGTTGTGAAAGTTAGTATATAACTCTAAGGGGACCCCTTTTGAAAGGCATGCAATGAATTAGTTGATTCTTCTCATTCTTTCTCTGATTTCTTCTCTTTCTCTTTCTCTCTTCTCTTAATTGAATTGTTCTGTTTTTTCTCCATTTTCTAGAATTTCTCTTTGTTTGCTGGAGCTAGCACCTGCTCGAAGGGTGACGATTTCCCTAAACCTCTGTTGAAATCAGGTTAGGTGTATCACCACACCACCACCACTTTTGTCCTCCGGTAGAGTTCCCCTTCACCAAACCCATGATGCCGGTGCTCGGCTTCACCACACCACACCGGTAGTTGCTCGCGCCTGAGAGAGAGATCAGAAAGCAGAGAGAGAGAGAGAGAGAGAGAGAAATATAGAGAGAGAATGTAGGATTGGCAATGGTTGTTTGTCGGAGTCGCCGTTGAAGATTTTCTTCGTTGCCGTCATTTATTCGGGAGCTTTTTGAAGATATGGGTTTTTGATTTCTGGGAGTTTTTTTTTTCTTTTGTGGTGGTATGGTGATGGTGTTGTAGTGGTGGTCGGTGGGGTGGCGGTGGGTTGGAGAGTTTCTTTACCACGCCGCACCGGCTGTTCCTCACACAAGAGAGAGAGAGAGAGCGGAGAGAAAGAGAGAGAGAAAACGTAGGAGTGGCAGTGGTTGTTTTTCGTGAGCCTCCGTTGGAGATTTTCTTGGTCGCCGCCGTTTGGGAGCTTATTTAAACTCTTCTATTTGACCACAGGTGATGGCGACAAAGCGGCGAGAAAAACGTCGATGGCAATGGAGAAACACGGCAAGGCGAATCTGACTAGATCCGAACTTGAGGGTGATGGGCGGTGTGGCCATGGTGGCGAGGGATCGACGTTGGTGGCCGCCTACAAGAAGAGAGCAAACGGGAGACAAGAGAGTGAGAAAGAGAGAGGGGATAACTCTTACCTTCGACGATGAAGGAAGACGGCGACACGATGGTGATGACAACTGTGACTGCGGCATGGCGAGGAAGCTTGAGATGGTGTGGGGATGGCGATGGAGATAAGTGAGAGCCAGGGTGAGAGACAATCAGGTGAGAGTGAGAGAGAGATGGTAGAGAGAGAGAGTGATTTTAATGTGTGGGTGAGAGAGATAAATTTCGCTAAAGAAGCCTCACCGGAGAGTGCGAGTTCACCGGAGGAGCACTGTTCCATGCCAAGGAGGAAGAAGATGAAATAACAAAATACACATTAGCCCCTTAAGTTTTTGAATATATAAAAAAATACTTACAAAAATATTTTAAGGGTATAAATGTCATTTCACATTATTTAACAGATTTCGGTTGACTTTCGTCTGTTGACCATTAGAGTTAACAGAAAATTTAGCTGTTGCACTTTAGTTTACAACCACAAGGGGTAAGTACCAAAAAAACACAGGAGGATAAGTGTAAATCGGCCAAACTATAAGGAGTAAAGTGCTATTAACCCATTTATTTTCATGTATTACTATTGTCATGAATGGTGTCAAAGTAATATGTTTTAAAAAAAATGAACGTGATTGAAAAAAATAATTATTTGAAAAAAAATACTAAATTGTGTCTGTTAAAAAAATAACAAAATACATTTTAAATCTTCTAACTATTGGCATGTTGCTATGTAGTTTTCTTAAGTTTATTCGTTTCAGGTTAAACCCTTTAAATATGAACGTGATGAGGAGAGATTGACAGTGGTGGCCCTTGCATGAAAAGAGCAAAAGAGAGACAAGAAAGTGAAAAAGAGAGAGGGCAGAACTCTTACCTTCAACGATGGAGGAAGACGAAAATGTTATGCTGATGGTGACTGTGACTATGACATAGCGAGGAAGATTGAGATGGTGTGGGGATGGCGATGGAGATTGGTGAGAGTGAAGGTGAGAGCGCGGTCGGGTGAGAGTAAGAGAGAGATTGTAGAGAGAGAGAGAGAGTGATTTTAGAATGTGTGGGTGAGAAAGAGAGAAATTTCGCTAGAGAAGCCTCGCCGGAGAGAGAGAGAGAGAGAGAAAGAGAGTTCACCGGAGGAGCACTGTTCCAAGCCAAGAAGAAGATGAAATAATAAAATACACATTAGCCCCTTAAGTTTTTTAATATATAAAATTAGTCCTTACAAAAATATTTTAAGAGTATAAATGTCAGTTCACACTATTTAACGAATTTTGGTTGACTTTCGTCTGTTAACCGTTAAAGTTAACAAAAAATTTAACTGTTGCACTTTAGTCCACAATTACAAAGATATGTGCCAAAAAAAGAAGAAGTATAAATTAGCCAAACTACAAAGGATAAAATGTTATTAACCCTTTTATTTTCATGTATTACTATTGTCATGAATGGTGTCAAAGTAATATATTTAAAAAAAATAAATTGAATTTGATTGAAAAAAATAATTATTTTAAGAAAAATGCTAAATTGTTTCTATTAAAAAAAATTGCAAAATATATTTTTAACCCGCTAATTATTGACATGTTTTTATGTAGTTTTCTTAAATTTATTTGTTTCAGTTTAAATCTTCTAAGTATGAAGATGGTTTTAAAAGGTCATTCGGTTAAATTTTTCATCCCAACTAACAGAAATTCTATTTTTGGAGGTATATAAATGTCTTTTTACTATATATATATATATTATTTTTCTTTCCTTTTTCTTTTCTTTTTTCATTTTCTTTTTATTTTTTCTTTTTCTTTTTCTGGCCTTTTTCATCAAACCCCTACCCCTCTCTCGCTACCTTTCTCTCCCTCCCTCCCCCGTCGCTGGTGTGTTCACCCAAAGACTTTTTAAAATCACATTCATACTTAAAGGGTTTAAATTGAAATGAATAAATTTAAGAAAAATACATAGAAACGTGTCAATAGTTAGAGAGTTTAAAATGTATTTTATCCTTAAAAAAAATATAATTGTAGAAAAGAAAGTGACCTACAATAATATTAATATAGTTATATTTCGTATCCATAGAGTATAATAAAAAAAAGTTTTATAGATTAGAATAATTTTTTTTTAAATTTATTTTCGTTTAAAGCCAAGAGAAACCGATTTGAATGATCTAGTTTTAAAACCGAATAAATGCTTTGGCTGTGATTTTGGTTTTGAAATTAGCAACCGAAGCGGTTTTGATTTTGAGATAAAAATCGTGTAATCAACCACGAAACTGATATTTTAGATATATTTTTATGACATATATACTCTCACTTTTTTATATATTTATAATTTAATCCCATATATTTATATATACACATATACTTTGATTTATATTATTACTAGCGTATAACCCGTGCCTGAAGGCACGGGTGCAAAACAAACAAATGAAAAAAATAATATTTTGATTTTTTTTACATTATCTTTGCTTATACAATATTCGACACATATTTCATTTGAACATCAATAATAACTAACAGTTAAATATCAATAATAACTGAGAATTATGAGAAACTTTTATTGGTATGGTAATAATAAATAAATTATACTATAAATAACTAAAAAAGAAACCCATGCCTTCACCATTATTATTGATTCTTCATAAGAGAAAGAAATATTATATATTCTTTATAAATACACTCTTTATATACCTAGGCTTTTAATAAATTATTCTTTCTGCTTCATTTACACCCTAAATAAAATTTAAATACCAAAGAAACAAATTTAGACATGGAAAGAAAAAGAGAATTTAGGGTTATAAATTTTATCACCCATGAAGATCAGTAAATTCAAGAAATAACCCTTAACCGTCTTAGGAATTAAAAAATATGGCCAAACTAAAGCATTATGTTCTTTCTCAGGATAATCATGAATATCTTAATTTAATGATAATATTTAATGACAATATATCATATTAAAAAAAAACAGCATTACTATAAATGAAAAAAAATCAATAATTACAATACAATTTTACTTAGAGAAGCATTTGAAAATTGAAAAAAATATTTATTCATGTCTTAATTTTATCTTATCAAACTGATAGATTCCGATAGAATCAATGAAAAAATAAAAATTGATATTGAAAAAAAATATATATCAATTTTCAATCAATGAAATTTGGAAAAAAAAAATATATCAATTGAAAAAAAATCATCACAACACAACTTTACTTGGAGAAACATTTGAAAAATGAGAAAAAAAAAAAACTATTAATATCTTAATTTTTACCTTTAATAGATGGCAATAACAATCATTTATAGTCCCGGCACATGAATGATACCACATCCACATCGACAAACCAAATCTTGTTTTAATAATTCTTGTATACAATAAAAGGAAAAACTTCAATAATCATGAAATTGTAATAGAAACCTATGATAAAAATAGATAAAATAATCTTGATAAACCAAAGATTTCATCTATTTAATCCAATATTCCTCTATTTTGATTATATATCACTTAGTTTATCTTTTGATGTGCCAAGAAAAAAAATATCAATCCAATAAAATATATTTCTCTATCTCAATGAATTTGCATTAGAAAAGGCAAAATTGACATCTAACTTCCTTTCCATTAGAACAAATACAGAGACCAAAAAATAAATAAAAAGAAAGAAAAAACATAATTAAAAGGAAAAAAAAAGACGCATGATAAAAATATCTGATTTCAAATTGTGAAATTCAGCTAAAAATAATTGATATTTAAGCTAGATTAAAAAAACACATGATCAATAAAAAATTGATGATTTCAACAGTAAATGGATTTCATGCTCAAATTTAAATTAAAACAGTGAAATTCAACTATGAAATCTGGATTTTAAGCTTGATTAGAAGACAAATGATCAAGAATATCTCAATTTGAATAGTGAAATTCAACTAAAAAACTTAATTTTTTGAAATTGCATGGTTGTGCCCTAAAACTTTCTTAATTTGTAGTTTTACTACTGCTGGATTTCATGATCAAATCCCAATTCAAATAGTGAAATTCAACTACAAAATCTAAATTTTAAGCTTGATTAAAAGATCAATGAGCAAGAATTTGAATAGTGAATTTCAACTGAAAAAATCTTAATTTTTAGAAATTGCATGGATTTGCCGTGGAGCTTTCTTGCTTTGCATTTCAACAACTGATGGATTTCAACAACTAAAACTACATTTTTTAAGCTTGATTAACAAAGAAATAATCAAGAAAATCCTAATTCCAGTAGTGAAATTTAGGTAATAAATCTATATTTTTAAGCTGAATAGACTTGCCTGAGAAATCTCCTTCTTTACAATTGAACAATTGGTGAACTTCATATAATTTGGCAGATGATCTGACAATTTGATTGAAGTCAATTGCTTCAAACTTGAATCATCCTCCATTAATGAAACCACAAGTACCCAATTAAACTGTGGCTTCGATCTCCTTATCGATGGCTTCAAACACAGAACTCTTGAGAGCTTGATTGGTCTCATCTTATTCACCTTCATCTCTACATATGATCTTTCCATGTTTCTGTAGTATTGATTCTTAGAAGAAGAAGAAGAAGATGAATTCGAAAAAGAATGAATCGCTATTGACCAACTCATCAATATAATAGAGTAATCAGAATAATTATCACTCAATTGATATAGCAAACTCAATCAGGAATTCTGGTGTGGATATAATTTTGGGGAAAGAAATTCAAGCAATACCCGAAAACTCCTTCATCCCTATTTTACCCACATTAGCTAGCAGTAGAGTGTGTTGCAAATGCTACCCAATCCCTAAGCAATTGCATACAACATTAGATTTGAAAAACACGAACCTTCATACAATTTTAAAGAAGGAAATTATGAGATTTAGCTGAGAGTCAAATTGGTTTAACAAAATTAGTACAATCAATTAGAAAAAAAAATAAAATCTAGAAGAACAACTCAAACTAGATGGAGATCAAGAGGGATGAATACAATTAGCGCAAAACAAAAAAGAGTTATAGTAAAATGATCGATGGCAACCTTTCTTTGTCGGAGATGCATCTTCATGTAGAACTTCAAGAACAACAGCGGAATCGCACCATTGAGCACGCATTCCAAACCCAAGCGCCTCTTCCCTTGCAACCACATGGTACAACAGGTTGCAACCCAGAAGCACAATCTGGCAATTTACCACGAACAGGAAGCACGCGCTAGAGAGAATGGATAGGCGGTGTCCTGAGAAGAGAGTAGAAAATCGATAGAGAAAATAAAATAAAAGAGTGAAATCTTACCAAAAAAAAATATTACAGTATATATATATGCAGTGGATTGTGGCCAACGTATAAAAAGAGTTGTAAACACATAAATCATCCAACATGTAAAAAGAGAGAATCGTACCGAATTTTTTTGAATTGATTTGAAAATTTCTCAAAATATGATTTTAGAATTTTAAAATCAAATCCCAAAATTTCTCCTAGCCGTTACCTATGAATGAAAAAGGTAGCATGAAGGGGTGTGGAGAGAGAAAAAAGAGAGATCGTACCAGAAAGGGGGCTACCGGACCTTTCTATGTAGATATTTTCTTCTTCCTTGAACTACAAATCCAATGGGGCTCCACTTGGACTCTGTTTGGACCTCGTCTGTTCGTACAGGCGATTAGGGCATGAAGATAGAAGATTGGACATTTGCGATTAGAGCAGAAAGCGGTCTGATGCCGTGTGAGGCACAAAAATTGAATGGACATAGGAGACGATATCGGCCTGATGGATTGATGAGATAGAGACAGAGTACCTTCATAGTCCTCGCCGAGCATTGTCGATGGTGCACCGTTGGTACACAACGGTGACCTAAGACTGGGAGGCAGGTGATTCGGTGATGGCGCGGCTAGCTTCATGGTGATGGAGGGAGAAATGAATCACTGATTTGGGAAAAGAAAAAGGGTTAGGTTTCAGGGGTTGGGTCGGCGGACTATTGAGGAGATGTGAGAGAATAGAGAGAATTAGGTACGGCGAGGAGATGTGAGTGAACAAGGTAGCCGGCTGGTAGCGTCTGAGAGAGGGGCACAGATTAAAACATTTAGGAAATAACGGGGTAAAATATGTTATTTATTACTCAATTTAAAATTTTAAGGGGTGAATTTGAAATTTTATGAAATATTAAATTTTGAAATGGGATTAAATGATAACTTAAACAGATTTGAGGAGAGGTTAATGTAATTTGAGAAAAGATAATATATATACACACACACATACACACATATTCATACAATCGTGGGGAAAAAGAGGAAGAAGGGTGGACGACGTGGCAACGCAAAGGATCAAGGAGATCCACCTAAATCATGCATATATATATGTACACATGCAAATTCTCAGTCCCAACACCTAAAAAGAAAGAGAAATCAGAAAAACAGAGTGAGAGAGGGCCGACGGTGGTGGGTTTTGATAGTCACCGTCGTGTCGCCGGCGAAGCGTGTGTGTGTGTGTTTAGTTTTGGGTATGTGATCGAACGCGTGTGTGTGTGATCGTGTGGGTGTGTCATCGTCAATTTCAGGAGAGTGAGGGTGGTCGTCCGTTCAGGTGTGGGTATGTGATCCTTGCCGTTCGTCCGAAGGGCCGTGTGTGTGTGTGTGGTTTGCTCGTCGACCCCTGTGTGTGGGTTTTGGTCTGTTCAGTCGCCAACGAGCATGTGTTGGTGTGTGCTACTGTGCGTGTATGTGTGTTTGATCCAACGGTGTGTGTGTTGATTGATCGGTGGGTGTGTTGTCGGTAGAGGAAGTGTCGTCTGTTGGTGATGCGTTTGGCTCATCGTTAAATGTAACTAGGTGTGTGTGTGTGTTGTGGGGTGTGTGTGTGTGCTCTGGTCGTTGAGGAAGGTTGGAGAGGGAGATCACTGGAGTTGAGGAGGAGAGAGAGAAGAAACGGTCGACTAAACCTATAATGTGAAGCAGAAAAAGAGAACCATCGCCGCGACGGTGAAGATCTAGTGAAGGTGAACAAGAATAGGGGCGTTCGCCGTGGCGGTGAGGCCCAACAACCAAAACAAAAAATCAGGAAAGGAAATCAAATTAAAAATTAAAATCCAAAATTCAACTTCTCAGCCTGCGAGCGATTCGGAAACAGGTAAGATTTTAATTGGGCATTATTTTCGTTAAATTAAATTGTTAGTATTAAAAGTTTTGCAATTGTAATAGTAATTTTCGTAATCGAAATAATAATTTTATTAATTGCTAATTCTAAATAAATTGGTATAGTAAACATTAACGAAGTAAAACGGACGAAATAATAATTTCTCACAATGAAATTTGGGGAATGAGGAATTATGAAATTTAGGGCCTACATTGCATGTTAGGGTATTTTAAATAAAATATTAATTTAGGTCGTATCACTTTTAGGTTCGCAAGCACCAACGTCCCAGTAGGGTTTGAACAATGATAGTTTTGTAGTGCGGTAAATCGAAGTGAGTATATTGTATTCTATATAAATTTACAAATTTTATTTTCATATAAATTGTGAAAAATGTGTTTATTTAATAATAAATAATTTTTGCGATGCATTTGGATTGAGTTAGTTTTAAAGGAAAAAATGATTTTTCCTTTATCAAATTGGTTTTAAAGGTAGAAGATGATTTTGGATCAAAATTGGTTTTAAAGGTGGAAAACGATTGTTGAATCAAGTTGGTTTTAAATGTGGAGGATGATTTTTAGTCCGGCTATGCCATAACTATGATCCCGTCAGGAGGGCATGTCCTGCGGGATGGTTTTGACCTGTTGGGAGGGTATGTCCTGCAAGTGATTGATTATATTATGACCTGTCCGGAGGATTAGTCCGGCAGGTGGTTGTGGATATTATGACCTATTCGGAAGATTAGTCCGACAGGTGGTTGTTGACATTATGACCTGTCAGGAGTGCCAATCCTACAGGTGGTTGATTATATTATGATCTGTCCAGAGCGCTAGTCCCGCAGGTGGTTGTTTATATTATGACCTATCTGGTGGGTTAGTTCGGCAGGTAGTTGTTGATATTATGACCTGTCTGGAGGGTTAGTCCGGCAGGTGGTTGTTTATATTATGACCTGTCCGGAGGATTAGTCCGACAGGTGATTCAGGAGGATTAGTCCTGCAGGTAGTTGATTGACCCGTCAGGAGTGCAAAACCTGCGAGTGGTACAGTACCGTTGCAACTTCCGATCGTGAGGTAAAAACGATCCTATGGCTAGTAAGAGAGGAGGTGTGGTGTATTTCATTATACGTTAAAATATTTGGCCTGGTTGATTTAAAACATGTGGATTGGTTGGTTTAAAATATTTGGATTGGTGGATTTAAAAGGATTACAATTTCTGGATTTAAAATGCTTGGGTGTGGTTTATTTAAAATGCTTGAAGGGGTTGACCTAAAATATTTGAGTTAGGAGTTAATTATATTTCCTCATTTCATTAGTGGTAGTGGAACTGAATTTTCAACATGGTAGGCGATTACATCATTATATGTTGAAATGTGGTGTTTAACACTTCTGCTTGTTTTAAATATATTAGCTCATTACATGGGTGACAGTGAGACTGGATTTTCAACCTGGTATGTAATTATAAAATATTATATTTTGAAAGTTGGTATTTAACAATTGTACTTGATCCATTAAATATTTTTATTATGAAGACAGTACATCGATAAAAGATTTTTGGTTTCAGGTACCGCGGCTAGGAGTTGGTCTATTATTGGCACTAGATAGAGTCTAGTGATAATGTCATTTTGGAGGTGAGCCGGTCGGATGTGAACCGTGGAAGGTTTAGGTATTTTTGGAAAAAAAAAATTACATTTACAGTAGCACGTGTATTTATGTGTATCTGTATGTATTAGTTGATTTGGGCGGATAGCGTCATATCGACGACAAGCCCAGCCTCGAGTGACGGGTGCCCGGGGTGGGATGTGACACTAACACTATGTCTTTGTAGATAAGGGGATCTTGACATAGCCGGATAGGGGGGGTCCTCTCTAGTCTATTATATAAAATCGAATGATTTTTTTGCTGATTAGGACAAACTTATGATTAGGACAAATAAAAATATGATTAGGACAAACAAATTTGCTGATTAGGATAAAAAAAAAATGTGACTAGGACATTTTTGAGACATAAGTTTAGGGTTATAAAAGAAAACTGGGTTTGTTAAAATGGAAATAATGGTATATCATATATATATATATATATATATATATATATAATATATATTAATTGGGAATTATATTACCATTTATTGAGGCACGGATTAAGGCACCGATTAAGACAAATTGTCAATCTACCTAATTCTCACACTCTCCCAAATTAATCATTTTCCTTCTCAATCTCCCTAATTCTCTCTATCCTAATTAACCTAATTTTCACTCCCACAGTCTCAACTCTTAACGTCTAACCCTAAGCTCTCTCGATGCCAACATTTTTCTTTAACTCATTCTGCAAGTTGACAACCTATCATGTCTCTGTAGTCGTCGTGTTGGCTGAATCTCATGTCGAAACTCCGCCAACATTCATGTGACAACTCCTTGGTATGCCTCTCTCTCTCTCTCTCTCATTCTCGCCGTTGTCTCTCGATCTCGCCGTCCTCTATAGTATCGTCCACGAACTCAGCCACCACGATCCAGAAACTCAGCCAAAATAGTCCTCGATTCATCTCTATCACCGCACCACTACGTCGCTGTCCCTGCAGTTTTCAAGACTTTCTCTCGCTCTCTCAGGCTCAATCACCACGCATACTGGAACGGCCATGCCCAATCTCCACCATCAGTAGTTGATCCTCAGTGCAATTGCAGGTACGTTTGTTTTTTTTTCTCTCTCTCTCTCTCTCTCTCACACACACACACACACACACACACACACAGAGTTTTCCAACCATTCAGCTCCTCAAAAACCCTAAGCCTTATTTGTCACGATTCAAGGTAAACACTAATACAAACTCACAGTGTTCTTTGTTAAGATGATTGTTTAGTTTAATTAATTTATTTTCAAAGCTATAATGCAAATGAAGCGTTCAATGAAATGCCAATTAGAAATGTAGTTGTTCTAATTCTTTTTTTAAAGCAATTCTTGAAATAGCACATTTTGATGAAATTTTTTGAAGCAATTCTTTTGATCTCCAACTACCAAAAGTTGGGTAAGGCTTTAGAAATAGCCAAGAACTTTGTTGAAGCCTCTTGAATCGAAATCGTAATTGGAATTATATAATTTGAAATTTTATTTAGTTGTCTTAGTTATTCATTTAACATCTCATTTATATAGATTTGTCAATTTTTAACACTCAATAAGGTAGTGTGTTACTATTTGTGTTTTCTCATTTCTGGAACAATAATGTTTAGTTGTTATCAATTCATTCTAAAATATGGGAACATAAACGGTAGAAATTAATGTTCTATCATTTTTTTTGTTATCATAATCACTTATTTGACTTCTGTTGAACTTTATTTTATGTGTGTTATTGTGTCCTCACTTTGACATGTCATTTTTGTTCTTCATCTTGATGGGTGTTTTTAAGTTTTAATCAATGCTCTGATTTGGCTTTTGCAGTGGGTTTAATTGTGAATGCGGCAGTGGTATGCAATGGATGAACCACCATCTCTTTGACAACGAAGGTTGAGAAATCCATTGATATGCCACTTGGTAGTGACGTATTTTGTGCGCCCCTAGCTATAATGAGCTTCTCCCCCCCTCTCTCTCTTTTTCAAAATTCCAGTAATGGATTTTCTGAATTAGGCTTAAAAAGAAAATCCACTCTTTGTTTCATTTGTTCTGTTCTCCAAGGCAGTGGTTTACATTTGGTGGATATATTCTTGAGTTGAAAATGTGTAGGTTTTTTTGTTGAATTAATTTTGTGTGCAAATAAAATTTTGCAGTTTTTTTTCCTGTTAAATATTGTCATGTTTTTAAGATTTAAGATTTTGAATTTCATGTATATTGCAGTTTTTTTATTTGTTTTATTTTACTTTGTTTTGTTGGATGCAGGTTTTGTCGAAGAAAGATGATGAAAACTCATCCCTTAGCCTCTTTTCTATATTTATAAGATATAAGGTGCGTTTGTCAGCATTTTGTTCCTGCTTTCGTTTTTATATCTAAAAATTTAGAACAACGCAAGAAAATTTTCTTTGTTTGTTTCTATACTTTTGTTTTAATTCTTAGTATTTTGAAAAAAGAAACAATCTGGGAACATAAACATTCAAAAGAGGACTTTAGTCATTTTTTGTTTTTGTTTATTATTTCATTCTTAGAAGATGTGAAATAAACAAAAAATACTTCTTTTTTCCTAGATTTCTAGAACGAATTTCATGGATTAGCATATGAACAAATTATTGTAATTTTTGTTACAAGTTTTACTTGGTTCTATTTCAGACCATTGATTCAAAATTGCAAGGATTTTTTTATTAGTCGTGATGAATTTGTGACTTTTTTCAAGTTTATAAACCGCATAATTTGTATTTGTTAGACACTTTTTCCGAATGAATAGATTGTGTTGTTATTGGTTCGTGTGATTGGTGTTGGGGTTTTTTTTGCTCCGGTAATCCAACACATTGTTCTTGATATATATATTGTTTTCCCCTTTCATTTTTTTTTTCTTTACATTTAATCCGGTTCAATTGATGTAATTCTATTTGTATTAGATTTTTGTGCACAATAAGTGTTTTAAATGTTGTAATTGACGGGAATGTTGTATAAAGAAATGTTGTCTTTTCCTTTTGAAAAAATTAGTTAACTTCAAATTACTAATTATTTTTATGTTGGTTAAAAAACCGGAGTGTTTGGGAATATTGTATAAACAAAGTAAGTTATGTTATTTTTTTTAAATGTTGGTTATGATTGTGTTTACTTGAAAGACCGGAGTTGAGAATTTGGGAAACAAATGGTGTTTTGTCATTTTTTTTGAATTGTTAGCGAAGTTTTACTGAATTATCAACAGTCGGACTTTGAATACGTTGTATAAATAATTGGAGTGTCATTTTTTTTTAATATTGTATATGTATTATTAATTTGTATCTAATTGTGGTTTATTAGAATTATTTGACAAGTCAAAAAAAAAAAAAAAAATTTAACAATTTGATGGTTTATTTATTTTATTATTTAACTTCAATTTTATTATTATGCAATTTATTTATTTTTTTTACTTTAAAATATGGTATTAAATTAGTCCATTTGAAAGCCATTTTTTTTTTTTTAAAATTAAGGTATATGTTTTAGTTCGTGCCTTTAGGCACGGGTTATCTGCTAGTACATATATATGTGAAAGTGCCTAACCAACTTGCACTTTTTTTTTTTGCCACACAATCCACTCAAAAATTACCCTTAACACCCCTCAATTCTTAATTAATTCATATTAAACTCAACAATTACACTTATTTCCCAAAAATTATTAAATATCTATTATAAATTTACATAATATACATAACAACCTAAAACAATATTACAAAAGTATTACAATAACATGTTTCAAAAATGTAAATTTAACATTTAACTCCAAAATTTTTAAATATTATTTATGCCAAAAATTTATAACACCGACCTAAAATATTAAATTTATATAAAATAATATTTTTAAAAAAATACAAATTTCTGGGATATTACATGTGCCTTCTGACCTCTACTCGGTGAATAGGTCCAGTCAGCATGCATAGTGGATGTTGGTTAGTCAAACGGTCTCCTTGGGATCCTTTTCCTATTACGTGTGAGGCCGTGAGTGGTCTTTGGTGGGCGACCCAAAAACCCCTCATCGCCTGAAACCAATATATATATATATGTCCATTTTTATTAGTTCATATGTTGTTATCTCATACTAGCTAGCTTTAAAGAAAAAAGAAACCCAATATGAATTCCTTGGTTTGCCTATTGCCAATGCAAGCAAAGCGACCTATAGTTTGAAGTAACAGAATGCGAATAGTATGAAATTAATCTAAGAACCCATTCCACCATTTAATATTCTATTCTAACCCTAGAGATTAAAAAGGTAATTATTTTACATGATGTTAAACAAGTGATTTGAAAAATAAGATATAAAACTATAAATGAAATAAGTAAAATAAAATATAATTAAGAGATTAAAAGGGTAATTCTTTCCGCTCGCTATTTCTCCATCTCTTTTCCTCTCTGATCTGTATAACCGTCGTCGTCACAGCTCCTCCTCTCTTTCTCTATCTGAGAAGGCTTGGAGGGGTGTGTTGGTGGGGTGGTGGGTGTAGATTTTGGTTGTGGTATTCGGTTGCGACAGTGACAGTGTATGGTTGTACAAATTAGAGAGGATTGTGATGATGGTGCTAGTGAAGGTGATGATGGTTGTACATATTGGAGAGAATTTTGGTGGTGGTGGTGGTAGTTGTACAGATCGGAGGAGAGGATTGTGGTGTTGGTGGTGGTGGTCATCGTCAAGCAGGGTTCGATTTCCTGGGGGAGTATTTCAGGAATTAAAATTTGAATTTAATCCCGAATGCACCAAATCGATGTGGAAGAATGCTCTTTTAAGATCATCCAGTGAGGTGACTAGTCGAGATGCGCATAAGATGGCCAGCACACCTTAATTACCATAAAAAAGAAAAGAAAAGAAAAGAATAGTGGGTTACATGTTGGGTGTGTAATAGTAGTAATGATGGTAATATTATACTATTTAATGAGTAGTTTATACATAGCTATTTTGTGACTCTCTGAAATCCCTTTCTCTCAGATCTTCTATCTTTTTATTTTTCCACAACCGAACAACAAAACCTCTTATTACTCCTCCCCCGGGCGACCTACCAAATGCGATGAGATCTTATGTCGTCCAACCCTAGAACATGACGAAACCCTTACCATTGACAAACCTTTGAACCTAAAGAGAACCTCACCGTTGACCAAATTAGATCTAGCCGCAATTCCTCTATTTTTTCAGATTTGTGTTTTTTATCCTTTTTACTGCGTTAATTACTGTATAGTCAAAATTTATCGTATTTATTGCAATCAGTATGATTTGTATACGTGCATGTTTTGTCTAAAATTTTCATTGTGACTATTAGTCATTGTAAGATTTATAGATTATTTTTTAGGATTTGTATGTGAATTTTCACTTACGAATTGTATTATATGTGAGTATTTTATCTTTGAACACGATTATTAATAGGGTTTGATTGAAGCCAGAAAATCTGACGCGATGAATACGAATCATTAGGGATCGGAATAGCTAATTTTCTTAACTAGACATTGGTTGGAAGGTGTTCGGAGCTTGAGCTTATCAGAATCGGCGCAAGAGAGGATTCAACCATAATAGGGGTTCAAAATGTAATTAATTTTAATTGAAAACGAAGATATAGAAATATAAGCACTGATGAAAAAATATTATAAATAAAAAAATAACAAATTAAATACAAATATAAAATTTAAATAGTACAAAATATAATTTGATTTAACTATTTTGGAATTGAGGGGATTAAAGAAGAAGAATAAAGAGGAATAGGAGAAGAAAGAGGAAAAATGGAAGAATATGAGTTTTTCTAGCGAGGTAAGGGTGGGTTATTCCAGCAAGTTGGGGTGGGGAGGGTTGGGTTTATTTTTTATTTTTTTAATTTGTTAAAAATAAAAGGGTGAAAAAAAAAATATAAAAGTAAAAAATAATTTTTAAAAATAAGGGGTTTTAATGAATTTTCAAAAAAAAATAAAAGAATAAAAAAAAATATTTTTTTTAAAAAGGAGAGGATATTTATGTCTTTTACAAAACAAAATGTCAAAGACAATGACTGGTATTTTTCAAATGAAATAGGAAGTTTGTGATTTTAGACAAATTAAAAAATAATTACCCAAAAAATATTTATCAAAAAAAAAAAAAAAAATTAAAAAAAAACTACATCTATTCAAGTAAAGAATTCCAAATGATTAAAAAAAATAAAAAAGGAACTTTATTCAAACGAAACCTAAGACTTTGACACTCCATTTTTCCATGTTCTTTCTTCCTTTCTTAGCATTCAAAGACCCCACTTTTTGATCCCTTCCTTTCCTTCATATATTTCACACAATTCTCTACATATTTTTCTTTTTTCATAGAACCAAATAAATTCAGTATTTAAATAAAAAATGTTCTAAAAAAAATCAAATCCTAATTAACAAAAAAATATATATATATTTTCTTTGACCAACCGGACTAGAATATAATTTTAGTTGAGTGAAATTAAATTACATATAACACCTCAAATTTACAAAAATTCCCAAATTTTATGTGAAGAATTTGTAATGTTTTAGAACGTTCAAAGTCAAACTACACACTAAGTAGCGATATTAATGAATTTGTAATGTATTTAATGGGTTCACCGCATTTGTCATGTTTTTAAATGATTCATTAATTGTTGCGCCACACTTTTTTAAAAAAAAATGTTAATGTAAAATTAAAAAATCATATAGTTTGAAATATTGGAAATTTGATAATAGTTTAAATATTTCAATGAATATGTTACATTTTTACCTAGTCAGATGAGAATGGGAGGTGTCCTCTTTATTTGCTAACTAGAGTTCGATTCTTTTGCGGGGTCATTCCAAGAATTAAATTTTGACTTTAATTTCGAATGCACTAACCCAATGTGGGCGAGTGCGACTTAAGATCGCTCGAGAAGATAATTAGTTGAGGTATGCGTAAACTGGTCCAGACACATCTTACCGTATTTTGGTGTGAAAAATTGGTTAACACTCGCATTTGGTTCGGTTAAGGTCCAGATAAATTTTCTTTGTCGAGGTGGAGCTCGGGTTCTCAGTGATTGGTGCTTATTGAATAGTCCAAAGTCAATGGTTCAACGGTCTTGCATGGCGATCTTGAATATGGTGTCCACTGTCCCGTGAACGGTCCTCGGTCGATTTATTAAGAGCCCAATCATGTTCCTACACAAAGATCCTCCGGGGAATTGCCTGACGAAATCCCTTCGTCGCGAGAATAAGAATTCAGGGAAAAATGGAGTTCAAGTGTGACAAGGCTTATGCATGGGCCTTGTGTTTTGGCCCACCAAGAGGAGCTCATGGACCGACCTTATGGATTAGAAGGTTAGGCTCAACCCAAGGACGTGTTGATGGTCCCAATTAGTGGTTGTTGGGTAAAGACCGAAACGGAGCTCGTGGTGGAGGATTCTCTAGTCGTTCGGCGGTGGTGGGCACGAAGGAGGTCTGCGACTCCCTAATTTTTGTTGCTGAGCTGCGGTCGTCACAGGACATGTGCCTTTTGACCTCTGCTTGGTAAATAGGTCTAGTCAACATGCATAGTGGACGTTGGTTAGTCAAACGGTCTCCTTGGGATCCGTTTCCTATCACGTGTGAGGCCGTGAGTGGTCTTCAATAAGCGACACAAAAACCCCTCATTGCCTAAAACTAAATATACACATATAAAGAAAAAAGAAACCCAATACGAATTCCTCGGTTTGCCTCTTGCCAATGCAATCAAAGCGACCTACAGTTTGAAGTAACAGAATGCGAATAGTATGAAATTAATGTAAGAACCCATTCCACCATCTGATATTCTAACCCTAGAAAATTGAAAAGGGTAATTATTTTACATGATGTTAAACAAGTGATTTGAAAAATAAGATATAAAACTATAAATGAAATAAGTAAAATAAAATATAATAGAGATTTAAAAGGGTAATTTTTTCCACTCGCTATATCTCCCTCTCAGATCTGTATAACTGTCGTTGTCATGGCAAATGGCTTGGAGGGGTGTGTTGGTAGTAGTGTTTTATTGTGATGGTGGTGGGTGTAGATTTTGGTTGTGGTATTCGGTTGTGACAGTGATGGTGTTTGTACAGAGATCAGAGCGCCTTATGATGATGGTGGTGGTAAATGTGATGATGGTTGTACGTATCGGAGAGGGCTTTGGTGGTGGTGGTAGTTGTACAAATTGGAGGAGATGATTGGGACGATGGTGGTGGCAGTGGTAGTGGTCTTTGTTAAACAGGGTTCGACTCCTTTGGAGAGCACTTTGAGAATTAAATCTTGAATTTAATTCTAAATGCACTAGACCAATCTAGGGGAGTGCACCCTTAAAATCGTCCAATGAGGTGATTAGTCGAAGTGAGTGTAAGTTGGTCCGGACACATCTTACCGTAAAACAAACACAAAAAATAAAATAAAAAATAGTTGGTTACATGTTGGGTGTGTAATAATTGTAATGATGGTAAATTGATAATATTATTAATGAGTAGTTTATATGTATCTCATTTGGTCTTTCAGAAATCCCCCTCCCTCACATCTTCTTTCTATTTTTCCATAGCCGAGCAACAAAACCTCTTCTTACTCCTTTTCTCCCGGACGACCTGCCAAATGCAATGAGATCTCATGCCGTCCAACCCTAGAACTTGACGAAACCCTTAGGTTGCGTTTGGTACGTAGGATTCAAGATGGGATTGGAATGACTATTGGAATGGTCATTCCATTCCTATGTTTGGTACATGAAATTTAATCCCATTTCTATTACTAAGGAATCTCTAATTCTACAAAGCATGGGATTAACCAATACCAAGTTAAACTTGGTATTAGTTAATCCCAATTACATGGGATTAAATTTTAATCAATAATTGGCCAAAAAATGAGACCAAATACAAAACAAATATTTTAATTCAAATGGAATTTAATTAAATTAACTATTATACTATTTGAAAATTCAATTAAATTACTATTTTACCCTTTGTTGTTATTCTAATACCACATGTAATCCTTTTCGTCACCAAACATAGGAATGACAATAGCCATTCCATTCCATTATCATATTAATTCCAATCCTATTGTCATTCCATTCCTTTTCATTCCATTCCAGCGTACCAAACGTAGCGTTATTGTTTTCAAACCTTTGAACCTGAAGAGAACCTCTTCGCCGACCAAATTATATCTAGTCGCAATTCGTCTATTTTTCTAGATTTGTGTTTTTATCTTTTTTACTGCGCTAATTACTGTATTGTCAAAATTTATTGTATTAGTTTAAGTCAGTATGATTTGTATACGTGTGTGTTTTGTCTGAAATTTTCATCGTGATTGCTAATCATTGTAAGATTTATAGATTATTTTTTAGATTTGTATGTGAGCTTTCACTTACGAATTGTATATATGTGAGTATTTTATCTTTGAGCACGATTATTAATAGGATTTGATTGAAGCTAGAAAATTTTAATGCGACGAATATGAATCATTAGAAGGTTGAGGAGAGGATCGGAGTAGCTAATTTTTTTAACTGGGTATTGACTTGAAGGTGTTTGAAGCTTGAGCTTGCCGAAATAGGAGCAAGAGAGGATTCACCGGTATAAGCACTGCTGCAACTGTCGTAGTCGCATGGGTAGTTGACCGGAATACCGACCCAAGAGGTTCTACATAGGTTAAATGGGGCTTCAATGGGGGGTCAAAAGTGTAAATAAAAAGTACAACAATAAGTGATGAGAAAGAATAATGGAGGGTCAAAATGTAATTAATTTTAATTAGTTCACTCCAATATGGATTATGGATGAGAATTATCATGCAATTTATGCTTCCCATAACGGCCACCCCATCTCCATTTTAATAGTTTTACGAAGTCTTTTCCCAAGTCCCAAGAACAAATATATCTTCCACCCTAAGTTTTTTTCACCGTTATTAATCCCAATTTTTTTTGGAAAAATTATTGAATCACTTGAATTTTTTTTTCCTTTTGTTTAGAGCTGATTTTTTTTTGAAAACATTGAAAATAAAAAATAACCAATTAAATGCAAGTATAAAATTTAAAGAGTACATAATATAATTTTATTTCACCGTTTGGAATTGAAGATGTAAAAGAAGAAGAACAAAGAGGAGGAGGAGGAGAAAAAAGAGGAAAATGGAAGAAAATGAGTTTTTCTGGCGATGTGGGGGTTGGGTTATTCTGGCGAGTTGGGGTGGAGAGGGTTGGGTTTATTTTTATTTCTTTAATTTGATAAAAATAAAAGAATAAAAAAAATATCAAAGTAATTTTTTTTTTAAGAATAAGGGGTTTCAATGAGTTTTTTAAAAGTATAATTTTTTTTTTTTAAAAACTCGAGGGCATTTATGTCTTTCTATAAAAAATGGTCAAACATAGTGATTTATATTTTTCAAATGAAGGATTTTAGACAAAATAACAAGAAAAATAAATAATAATTGCCCGAAAAATATTTATCATAAAAAATAAAATATGCTAACTTCTTGAGAAAAAAAAAAAAAAACAAAAAACTACAATATCAATTCAAGTAAAGAATTTTATTCAAATAATTAAAAAAATATAAAAGAAACTTCATCCAAACAAAACCTAAGACTTTGATACTCCAATGTTCTTAGCATTCGAAGACCCCACTTTTTTGATCCCTTCCTTTCCTTCACATTTTCTACATATTTTTCATTGTTAAAAGTTTGGATTACACCTCGATTAGTTATCTAAAATCATCTTTTTAGATAGATTATCTTAGATAGTTATCCAATTCAAACCCCCCCCCCCCCCCCCCCCCCCCCCCCTCTCTCAGTTTCTCTCTCTCTCACATGTTGGCAAATAGTCAACCCCTCCACCAAATCTCAACAAATCATTCTCTCTCTCTCTCTCTAAATTATTGTCTAATTATTAATTAATTTTTTATTAAGTTTTTTGGGCAGTTGACAATTAATTTACGCGGTTAAGCCACCAATCAACCATGCCTTCCTTGAAGCAAATCGGCAGAAAAAAAGGCGGGCCCTTCAAAAAGCACCGCAACCCCAACATACCGCCACCGCCACCGCCACCGCCACCGCCAGAATCTCCACCTCCGGAATCACCCTCGCCGGTACCCCCCCAAAAAAGGATGGGTCCTTTCCTGTTCCCGGAAACCCAGTCCTCTGTTCTCCCGGACCCGTCCGTTTTCTTCTCTCCCCACCTACTCTCTTCCCCTCTTCCCACAAACTCCTTCTTTCAGAACTTCGTGCTCAAAAACGGCGACCAGCCGGAGTATATTCATCCTTACCTGATAAAATCTTCTCTCTCTACGCTATCCCTCTGTTACCCACCTCAGTTCAACACCTCTGCTTTCATCTACCAGATTTTCAACGCTGATCTCACCGTCTCGGCGGTGGATAATCCTAACCCTAGTGCGACCCATATAATTTCTTCGTTCAGTGATCTGAGTGTTACTTTGGATCTTCCTTCGAGTAATCTGAGGTTTTTTCTTGTCCGGGGAAGCCCTTTCTTGACCTGCTCCGTTTTCCACGGCGTCGAGCTTTCGATTTCGACTATTCACGCCGTTCTTCAATTCACGGCCAATTTTACTCGCACTAAGTACACCATTAAGCTCAATAATAACCAGACATGGCTTTTGTATTCATCTTCTCCAATTGATCTGAATCACGACGTTTCTCGGATCACTTCTTCTGGGTTTTTTTCGGGTATCGTTCGGATTGCGATTTTGCCGGATTCCGATGCCCGGTACGAAGCGATTCTCGATCGATTCAGCTGTTGCTATCCCGTGTCCGGCGAGGCGGTGTTGACGAAGCCGTTCTGTATGGAATACAGGTGGGAGAAGAAAGGTTGGGGGGATTTGCTAATGCTTGCGCACCCTCTCCATCTCCGGCTGATTTCCGGCAACGTCACTGTTCTGGATGACTTCCGGTACAAAAGCATCGACGGTGATCTCGTCGCCGTCGTCGGAGATTCATGGGTATTGAAAACTGACCCAGTTTCCGTAACTTGGCATTCCATTAGAGGTCTCAAGGAAGAATCATATCCAGAAATCAACGATTCACTCACCAGAGACGTTGAATCTCTGAATTCAGCTCTGATTTCGACCACATCTTCGTATTTCTACGGGAAATTGATCGCCAGAGCGGCGCGATTAGCGTTAATAGCGGAGGAGGTGTGTAACTCCGACGTAATTCCTGCAATTAAGAAATTCTTGAAGGATTCGATCGAGCCATGGCTGGATGGAACTTTTGCCGGAAATGGCTTTCTGCACGACAGCAAATGGGGTGGAATTGTGACCAAACAAGGCTCATCGGATTCTGGCGCCGATTTCGGGTTCGGAGTTTACAACGATCACCATTATCATCTGGGTTACTTCATTTACGCCATTGCCGTGCTTGCCAAGATCGATACTGCTTGGGGGAGGAAGTACCGGCCACAGGCTTACTCTCTCGTCGCCGATTTCATGACATCAGTGTTGGTTGTTGGCTTGATTGTCAACAAAATTGGGCTAACATTTTTCATGGTGTGAATAGATTTTTCACACATTTGTTTGGTATGAAAGGGAAGAAGAAAAATGGGTCAAAAATGGTAGATGGAGTTATTCAAAATTGGTTCCAACAATTGATTCCAACATTGTGGCTACCTCAATTGTTGAAGGTTCTAAGGATCTTATTCACACTAAGGATCTTATTCACACTAGATTATGAGCCTCAAGCATTCCCTATAAATTGAGACCATGAGCTTTGAAGAAAAATCATCTCACAATTGAAGAAAACAATATCTCTCAATTGAAGAAGTACAAGTTGAGAGAGAGTTCAATTCCTCAATAGTCACAATTGAGTGAATTCTTGCACAAGTGTCTTAAGTTGTTTTAAGACCTTGTTTTGTATTCTTTATTTGTATTTTATTGTCAAATAAAGAAGTTCCATAGTTGCTCCCGAAGAGTAGGCGAAATTGCCGAACCTCGTTAAAACTTGTGTTCTTGTTTGTGAGTGTGTGTGTTTTCATTTCATCTCCCATAATATTTGTTCTGTGTTGGGTCCACCCGACACGCTTCCGCACAACAAGTGGTATCAGAGCTCCGGTTGAGAGCTTAGGATTATGGCGGAGATCGAATCGAAAACGGAGGAGATTGAATCGCCATCAACCTCTTCCAGTTCACAAACAAAACTGTCAATATCAAATGGCAAATTTGATATTGAAAAATTTGATGGAACAAATAGTTTTGGCATGTGGCAATGTGAGATGATGGATATGCTGGTTCAACAGGGTTTGGAAATAACCTTGGAGGAAAAACCAGATTTTATGGAGAAAGCAGAGTGGTTGAAGATCAACAAAATGGCGTGCGGTTCTATTCGTCTCTGTCTTGCAAAGAACGTCAAATACTTTGTAATGAGAGAAACGATGGCGAAGAACTTATGGACAGTACTTGAAGAAAAGTACATGACAAAGAGTATTGAGAATCGGTTGTATCTGAAGCGAAAGCTTTTCCGATTTCAATACCAAGAAGGTACATCTATGATGGATCATTTGAATGACTTCAACAAGTTGATTGCCGATCTATTGAACCTGGATGAAGAGATCAAGGATGAGGACAAAGCCCTTGTGTTGTTGAATTCCTTACCGGATTCATACGAACACTTGGCAACCACTTTGATCTACGGAAAAGACTCGGTGAAATTCAAGGATGTATCAGACGCGTTGATGAATAACGAAGTTCGTAGACGTGACAAGGTGTCTCAAACTGATACATCTACTGCTTTGATGATGAGGGGCAGATCGGAGACCAAAAAGCACAACAAAGGTAGAAACAACTCTCGTTCCAAGTCGAGAGGAGTTTCATCAAATGGCAGGAAGATTCCGGCAAAGGATGAATGTGCTTTTTGCCGTGAAAAGGGTCATTGGAAGAAGGATTGCCCCAAGCTGAAAAACAGGGGTAATACAAATGCAAACGTGGCCCAAATTGAAGATGATGATTCAAATTTTGCTCTGGCTACTACAGCTGGAGTTGGCTCAGACGAGTGGATTCTTGACTCCGCGTGCTCCTATCATATGTGTCCTGATACGGATTGTTTCACCAGTTTGGATCTCGGTAGTGGTGGATCAGTTCTTATGGGAAATGATCATACGTGTGAAAGGAAAGGGGTTGGCGTGATCCGATTGAAGCTGCACGATGGAACCACGAGGGATCTGACCAATGTCTGGTATGTACCAGATTTGAAGAGGAATCTAATTTCTTTGGGTGCTTTGGAATCAAATGGTTTCAAAGTCATCATGGAAGCTGGATCGTTGAAAGTCACACGAGGTGCTATGGTTGTCTTGAAAGGCCTAAGGAGAAATAATTTGTATTTCTTACAAGGAAAGACTGTTATCGGTGGAGCTGCCACCGTAAAAACTGCTATTGATACAACTAAGCTTTGGCACATGAGGCTTGGGCATGCTGGAGAGAAGGCCATGCAAGGCCTAGTAAAGCAGGGTCTTTTGAAGGGTGCCAAGACTTGTAAGATGGACTTCTGTGAGCACTGTGTGCTGGGCAAGCAAACCAGAGTTAAATTTGGCACGGCCATCCACAAAACAAAAGGGATCCTAGACTATGTGCATACTGATGTTTGGGGTCCAACGAAGACTGCATCTTTGAGTGGAAGGCACTGGTTTGTTACATTTGTAGATGACTTCTCAAGAAAACTCTGGGTGTATACTATGAAACATAAGTATCAAGTCCTAGAGATCTTCTTGGCTTGGAAGAAGAGGGTGGAGAATCAAACCGGAAGGAAGATCAAGGTATTGAGATCGGACAACGGCGGTGAATACACGTCCGATCCATTTTATTCCTTGTGCAAACAAGAAGGAATAGTGAGGCATTTTTCTGTGAAAAAGACTCCACAACAGAATGGTGTAGCGGAACGTATGAATCGGACTTTACTTGAAAAAGTAAGGTGCATGCTATCCAATTCCGGTTTGACGAAGAGTTTTTGGGCAGAAGCGGTTACTTATGCATGTCATCTAATTAACCGTCTGCCTTCTACTGCAATTGATGGAAAAACTCCTATTGAAGTGTGGTCAGGATCACCTGCATCAGATTATGATTCTTTGCGTATCTTCGGTTGCTCGGCGTTCTTTCACGTGACCGAAGATAGCAAACTTGATCCAAGGGCAAAGGAGGCCATATTTCTGGGCTTCAGCAGTGGAGTGAAAGGGTTCAGATTATGGTGCCCTGCATTGAAGAAAATGATCTTGAGCAGGGATGTTACTTTCGATGAAAGTAAATTTATGAAGAAGAAAGTGTCGAATGAAGAGAATAAAAAAGGCAGTCTAGTGCAGCAAGTGGAGATTCAAAGTCCAGTAGATTCTCCTTCAGAAGACACTTCTTCAGATGATGAAAATGACGGGGATACGGAAGATAGAATTGAGGTGGAGCCTTCTCCTCAAAAGCCTCCACAAATTGAAGAATCGATAGCAGCTAGCAAACCAAAAAGAACAATTCGAAAACCAGCAAAGTTTGCGGATATGGTTGCTTATGCCCTACCAATTGTCAGTGAAGATATTCCAACCACATATAAAGAAGCTGTGCAAAGTTCTGAAAGTGTGGAATGGAATAAGGCCATGAATGAAGAATTGGATTCTCTCCATAAGAATATGACTTGGGAACTCGTAGAGTTACCAAAAAGAAAAAAAGCAATTGGGTGTAAATGGGTATATGCAAAGAAGGAGGACTCTCATGGGAAAAACAGTGTGAGATTCAAGGCAAGACTGGTTGCAAAGGGGTATGCTCAAAAGGAAGGGATTGACTACAATGAAGTCTTTTCACCAGTTGTAAAGCATTCCTCCATTCGAATTTTACTTGCCATGGTCGCACAATTTGGTTTGGAGTTGGCGCAGCTTGATGTGAAAACTGCTTTTCTACATGGAGATTTGGATGAGGAAATTTATATGTCGCAACCTGATGGTTTCAAAGCTGCTGGCAAAGAACAAATGGTGTGCAAGTTGCAGAGGTCCCTGTATGGTTTGAAGCAATCTCCACGACAGTGGTATTTGAGATTTGACAAATTTATGAAGGTACATAACTTTACGCGAAGTCAATATGATCATTGTGTGTACTTCCGTAAATTGAAAAATGGTACCTTCATTTATTTGCTCTTATATGTTGATGATATGTTAATCGCATCTAAGAGTTTGGTGGAGATTGAGAAGTTGAAAGCCCAACTTCGGAAGGAATTTGAAATGAAGGATCTTGGCGAAGCCAAGAAAATTTTGGGCATGGAAATTACTCGTGACAGAACGGCTGGGACTGTGTGGCTGACACAGAAACAGTATTTGAAAAATGTACTAAATCGATTTGGTATAGATGAAAATACCAAACCGGTTAATACACCTTTGGCTCCTCACTTTAAATTAAGTGCGGAACTGTCACCGAGTACAAATGAAGAAAGAATGTATATGGCTCAAGTACCGTATGCAAGTTTGATTGGAAGCCTTATGTACGCAATGGTATGCACAAGACCTGATATTTCTCAAGCTGTTAGTATGGTTAGCAGATACATGCATGATCCAGGAAAGAAGCATTGGGAAGCTGCAAAATGGATTTTGAAGTATATCAAAGGTACTGAGGATGTGGGTTTGAAATTTGCGAGAAATCAAATGGAAGTCGAAAGATTTCTCATTGGATATGTTGATTCAGACTACGCTGGTGATTTGGATAAGCGACGGTCTACTACCGGGTATTTATTTACCATGGCTAATGGTCCAGTCAGTTGGAGGTCTACTTTGCAGTCCACTGTAGCATTGTCTACCACGGAGGCTGAATACATGGCTGCTGGAGAAGCCATGAAGGAAGCCATTTGGTTACATGGACTGATTTCAGACTTGGGTCTTCATCAGAAACAGGTGGAAATATATTGCGACAGTCAAAGCGCAATACATCTAGCGAAGAACCAAGTTCATCATGCTCGGACCAAACATATTGATGTTCGATTCCACTTTGTTCGAGAAATTGTTGATGCAGGTGTTATTCTTCTTACGAAGATTGGGACAGTCGATAACCCTGCAGATATGTTGACGAAAGTCGTTGGAAGCGCCAAGTTTCTTCACTGCCTAAACTTGGCCAATATTGTTCATACATAAGTATGATTTTTGGAGGAGCAACTATTGGTTCTATTGGAGGTGTAGTATGAGAATTCATATTAACGTTGTGGTGATGGTGGCATTTGAAAATCTCGCCAAGGTGGAGATTGTTGGTTGTTGGCTTGATTGTCAACAAAATTGGGCTAACATTTTTCATGGTGTGAATAGATTTTTCACACATTTGTTTGGTATGAAAGGGAAGAAGAAAAATGGGTCAAAAATGGTAGATGGAGTTATTCAAAATTGGTTCCAACAATTGATTCCAACATTGTGGCTACCTCAATTGTTGAAGGTTCTAAGGATTTTATTCACACTAGATTATGAGCCTCAAGCATTCCCTATAAATTCAGACCATGAGTTTTGAAGAAAAATCATCTCACAATTGAAGAAAACAATATCTCTCAATTGAAGAAGTACAAGTTGAGAGAGAGTTCAATTCCTCAATAGTCACAATTGAGTGAATTCTTGCACAAGTGTCTTAAGTTGTTTTAAGACCTTGTTTTGTATTCTTTATTTGTATTTTATTGTCAAATAAAGAAGTTCCATAGTTGCTCCCGAAGAGTAGGCGAAATTGCCGAACCTCGTTAAAACTTGTGTTCTTGTTTGTGAGTGTGTGTGTTTTCATTTCATCTCCCATAATATTTGTTCTGTGTTGAGTCCACCCGACACGCTTCCGCACAACAATCAGGAGGAAAATCGAAGTATACCCGATTGAGATGCTTCGATCTGTGGAAATTGCATTCATGGGCCGGCGGTTTGACCGAATTCGCCGACGGGAGAAATCAGGAGAGCACGAGTGAAGCGGTGAACGCTTATTACTCCGCCGCTTTACTCGGACTAGCTTACGGCGATACCCATCTCGTTTCAATCGGGTCGTCGATTTCCGCCATGGAAATTCTCTCAGCTCAAACATGGTGGCACGTGAGGGAAGAAGACACTCTCTACAGCGAAGATTTCACCAGAGAGAACAGAGTCGTCGGTGTTCTCTGGTCAAACAAGAGAGACAGCGGACTCTGGTTTGCCCCGCCGGCATGGAGAGAGTGTAGGCTCGGAATCCAGGTTCTGCCATTATCGCCGATCACCGAAGCGCTGTTATCCGACGTTGGGTTTGTGAAACAGCTGGTGAAATGGACGTTGCCGGCGCTGGAGAGAGAAGGGGTCGGAGAAGGGTGGAAGGGATTTGTATATGCTTTGGAAGGGATTTACGACAAGGAGACTGCATTGGAGCGAATTAGGAGTTTAAATGGATACGATGATGGGAATTCGCTAACGAATCTACTGTGGTGGGCTCAGAGTAGAGCTCCTGAAGAAGAAGAAGAACATGGAGACGGCGGAGCGAGGTTCCGTTGGTTCCGCCATTATCATCATTGAAGTGAACAAGTTCATTGTCATTGTGCAATGAAGATGGGGTTTATATTATTTTTAACTTTTTTTTGGAAATAAAATTGTAGGTGCATAAAATTGGTACACACCTCGAGTATAGTTCAGTTGGATAATAGGTGGGTCTTTCTGCTGAGGTAGAGTCGTCGGTTGAAAAGTTATCGCGTGAGCTGTGTTGAGTCTTGAGAGGACTGACCTGTTATGTCCAGAGTCCTGCTCCTTAGGGAGTGTACCTGCAGAAGGCTTAGACCGGAGTTTGTCTCGGTAAAGCCCCTTCGGCGTGGTAATCAATGCTCAGAGAGAAAATGTACAGAATATAGTAAGCAAACAAATGAACTCACGCGTAATGTAAGTCATTAAAGCGTACCTCGGGCTTACATAGCCCCCGATATATATAGGTGTTGGAGATGATTAGTCGGGCCTAAACACGATTAATTAGTCGAAACCCGGTGTTTAGCCGATAATCCAGGGCGTTTAGGAGATAATCGTTGGGCTTGGACTTTTGGGCCCATTTGGCAAAGCCCGCTGGCCTTTGTCAGGCCTGCGGCAGTGAGCTAGTGCAGGAGAGTGGAGATCTATGAAATCTTGAAGAAACAAGGTGAAAAGGGGAGCCGGTAGAAATGAACGGCTGAGTCCCTGAAATTGATCGCCGATGGCACGGCGCAGAGCTCAAAGTGACACGTCCCTGCGGGGCTCTTTGCTTCTCCCTGGGTGCAAATGAGATTCTAGGGAGGAACCGTAGTCGGTGTATGCTCCAGCGTGGCGTTGTGGATTCTAAAATTTGTCCCTGTCATTGCGAGAGTTGATACGTGGTTGAGTCCCAAATGCTAACTCAGAGGTGCCAAAAAATACCGTCATAAAAAATATAAAAAAGATGAAAGACCGAAAAAAAGAAAATATAAAAAAGATTGATTATTACTAATGTTCTATGTGGTTGATTATGAATTGGTATTTTTTTTTCTCTTGTTTGGGCCAGGTTACGTATTTCTCGACTAATAAACGGTATTAGTGGTTCCTTTTTTTTTTTTTTTTTTTTTTTTTTTTTTTTTAACGTAAAAGGGGTTTTGTTTAAATTAACTTCTACCAATTAAAACATTCAAATAAATAAATATAGTTATTTTGAGTTGTTTGAACATTCAAATTATAAATTTCAAAGGCGATTTGATAGTGTTCAAATGGTGATCATTTTTTTTTTAATTTATTTTTCTCAAATTAATTTCAACTTTTAACAAAAAAAATTATGTTAATTTAATAGTAGTTAACATCAACGTGATATATTCAATCTAATTAAAGTTAACTAAAGAAAAATGAACAAAATAATATGGATTATTTTTGTATCCTTTTATCCGTTATGGTATATCTCTATTTTATTCTATTATACTCTCTAAAAATTACAAAACTAACAATTTATGCATGTGTGAATATTAATTTTATGATAAAAAGTATAAGGACTCTCATAGTGTTAATATATCAAAAGATTTGGGCACAATGTGTAATATTTGTAAAACCAAACACAACAAATGATACAAAATTTCTAGAGAGAGAGAGAGGAGAGAAAAAGTGACTTAAACGGTCCAGCTCTCAAACCCGTTGAACGGCCGACACAGTTGACAGCAAACTAACTGACATCAAATTGATGAAAATTTCTTTTTAAAAGAAGTGTGAAATCTCTAAATTGATTTGTGCAAATTAGAGGAGGAAAAAGTATTTTAATACTTCTTTGATAATTTAAGAATTTATGGGAAAATATGTATCCCATAAAAACAAAATATTTTATATAAATTTTAGAAATGTATGAGACTAATTTACAAATACTTAAAAATGTGGGGGTGACTTGATATATTGGTGATTTTTTAAATAATGAAATTAAAATTGAGAAATTTGTAAATGACCACAACTATTAAATCATGGAACACAACATTCTTGAAGATATATATTTCTATCTAAAACTAAGAGAGATTATTTCTTGAGATGAATAAATAATACTATATCTAGCAGTGTCCAAGACAAAGTGTCTTAAGAGTAATTGAGCCTAGATGAAATAAAAAAAATAAAGTGTTGATCCTAAGATTTTGATGAACAATTAAGTATTGATGTTTTGGTAGAACTAATGTTTTAATTGAGTGTTTCAGTGATTTAAAGTTCCAGTGATAAAATTGAAGATATTGAAGATAAAATTAAATGGATGCTAAATGATGAAATTGAAGATACTGAATATCAAATTAAATGGATTGTAAATGATGAAGTTGAAGATTTAAGAATTTGAGAAAATTAGAGAAAACAATCCAGGTAAATTTTAACTCTAAATATCCCATTTAAGAACACACACGGCACAAAATATTTTTATTATTTATATGTGTTTTGATAAGATGAACGACACAAAATGTTTTTATTATTTATGTGTGTTTTGATAAGATGAATTTATTTGCTTTTATGTATATTTGAAAAGAAATATTTATAAATGGTTAAAATGGAATTTGAAAAAGTTAGTGGAGTTAATTGAGAAAAGAAATTAATTAAAAGGGCGAAAATGTAAAAGAGAAAGAGTATAAAACGAGATCAGAGAAAAGATTCAGAAGGGAAGAGTCGATCGAGGAGTCGATCGGCATATGGTAGCTGAACTCTCTGAATCTGTGAGTCGATAGAGCGGTCGATCGATAGAAGCTTGACAAACTCTCTGAATCTGCGAGTCGATAGAGCAATCGACCGGTGGAAGCTTGACAAACTCTCTGAATCTGCGAGTCGACCAAGCAGTCGACCGATCAAGTGCATGGGCTACATACTGAATCTCCTAGTCGACTGGGCAGTCGACTGGTGGCTCTATTTCAGGATAATATTTTATTCGAAATCATATCTAAAGGTAGCTATTTTTTGTTAGGATTTGAGAGAGATTTAAGGGATTTGGTGATATTTAAGATATGGTTCATATATTAATTAAATCCTATTGATTTGGTACATTAAATATTAATGTTTCTTAATTTAGTACTTGAAATAGTTTCTATTCTTTTCATTGAGATTGAGAAATACTTTGGGGATTTAATTGAAAGATTTGAAAGTTATTTTTAAGTGAAATTGAACCTAAATGAAGTCCCTATGTTATAGAGGGTCTATAAAAGTATTTTATTATCATGACACATGTAAACCACTTGTTAGAAGACTGATTACATGTGCTTTTAAATAGACCTGCGAATTTCATTAGTAAAAAAGTAGAAAAGGAGAAAAATCATATTATATTATATTGTGAGTTTTTATAAGAGTTATCCATTTGAAATTTGTGAGCTTTTCTGAGAGACGATCTTGAAGATCAACTGCTATTAATTTGTGCTGGTACCGGATCTGAAGTTACATTGTCTTATCTATTCTTTCTGTGTTATTCGGGTGAGATCTTTTCAATTATATTCTTTTATTGCATTATTTGTTTATTGTTTGGAAATTGATCTTAGAAATTGTTTCTGTTTTTTGAAGAAAATATTTTTACAAACAATTTCTTAAATTTGATTATGTGCCCCAATTTGCTATCCATATCTTGTTAAAATCAGATTTTTGTATCTCACGTTTTTCTATCACTAGTTGGGATATTAATTGAGTTATTTTTTATCTGGGGTGGTAAAAGCTCCTAAGTGAGATTTATTTCTTATCAATTTGTGTATTGGTGAGTTGGGATGGATTAAATATCATTGAGGATATTTAATCAAGGGTAACTGGGTTTTAGTTTCTTCCTGTAAAGAGATTGATGTATTAATTCTTCCTAGATTGAATTAGTGTAAGTGAATTGTAAAAGTTCCATCATTACCTGTGAAAATGATACTTGGAGTGTTGTGTGAAGTTTTGATTATTAAGCCATAGTGATAAAAAGAATTAGGCTAATGTTTAGCCTGTAAAAAGATAGGTTATTCTTGAGTTTGGAAAAAGTAGATGTTATTCCCGAGCCTTTGAAAAGGAAAGTGTAAAGGTTGATTATGAGCCTGTAAAATAATCGGTGTGTGAGTTTGGTCCCTACCTTTAATGAGATCTTGAGAATTAGTGGGTGCGAATCTCCTTGGGGCTCGGAGGACTGGACTAGCCAAGGGTAATTTGGTGAATCAGGATATATCTTGGTGTGCTACATTATTACTTTGTTATTTTTGTGATTTGAGTGTGCACCTAATTAATTGATTTATTCCGCTGTGATATAAAGATAATAATTAATTTAGAAAGTAAATTAATTATTTGATTTATTCAAGTTATATTCTGATTAATTTTTTAATTACCCAATTCACCCACTCTTGGGTATTCTACTGAGCCAACAATTGGTATCAGAGCTGGTTTTAGCTCGTTAGGCTAAACATCTTAATTAAACCGGTCACGTGCACATACCATGGATGATGTGTTTTATATATCTTATTTGGATAGTAGTGATAATGTGATTTATGATTCTTGTGATTTTAGTGGTAGTGATGGAGATGATGATAATGAAAATGTCCATATTATTATGGAAAAATTACTTCTTTTTTTTTTTCACACTACTTTTTGCTAAAGAGAGCTTGAGTTTGAAAAGAAAAATTACTTCTTTTAAAAATGGTGAAAAAAGTGTTAAAAAATCTAAAATACATTTGGATGATTATTGTGGTTCAAAGAGTTTTCGGAAGTTGTTTTTAAAATTAATAATTTGCTCTCTAAAATAGATTCTCTTAAAAATGAAAATAGAGTTTTATTTGATATGATTTCCAGGCAAATGTTAGATTTTGTTTCTAAAATTAATTTACTTAAGAAAAATTTTGAAAAATCAAAATCCAACCTTAAGTCTATTTCGAGAGATTTTGAAAATGATTTTTCTAGGCAAAATTGATATGCTTCATTGTCTCATCTTTCATCACATGCCAGTGATAGTTATACTTCTATTATTAGAAATGATTTATGTTTTAGATCTCGTATTTTTTTATGATAAATCAGATTTGAGATGTTAGTATTGCAATAGAGTTGGACATTTTAAAGTATCATGTCCGTTTCGGAACTCTAAGTTTTTGTCTAACAAGGACGAATCCAAAATGAAATGGATACCAAAGAAAATTGTTGAAATATCTTGTGCATAATTATAAAATGTCGAAAGTGAACCTGAAGGAACAATTAAAGAGTTTATATCAAAGCCAAATCCACAAGCGACGTGTGCAAAGCGAAAAGATGCACCAAAGACACGAGGTAAAGTTGTAAAGAAATCACAAGAAATATGTATTAAGAGAAAAGTTGTACTAAAACCAAGATGGGATAGCACAAGAAAACCACAAGTGATTCGTGCAAAGGGAATTCTCAATAAATCAAATGGAAAAGATCAAAGGAAGAGAGGATACGAACAACTCAAGGAGAATTGCGCACCCAAATCAATTATGAGCTTAAATGAGGTAAAAAGTAAAATCATCCCAAAGGATATAAGATGTACTCCTAACCCTTCGCATTTTAAATTTATTAAATTTGTTAAAGAGGGAGAGTCCCGACTTGCCAAATAGGTAAGTTAGTAATTGTTTCTAAGACCTATATTAAATCATGTGTTTACTTGTTATCTTAGAAACATTCTATGGTGATTATGACGATCACATTTTGTTAGGAAATAATTATATGTTTTTTTTATGTGCTTATATGCTTACATGTTATTGAGATTTAAAAATTGAATTGAGCTATTTTTTTTTTAATTTTGATTTATTAAAATGCTTATTTGAGGTGAATTAAAAGATAAAGAATGATTTATCTGATTTGAATTGTTCAAGACCATGATAAATTGATTACATGGATATATTTATTTGTCTCATATTCTCTGAATTTTTTAAATGATTATTATTGTATAAGAGATTGAGTATGTTATGAGATAACATTTTTAATATGCATGTCATTGATTGAGATATGATTCATATTCTTGAGCGCTAATGATTATTGTTGAAAAATGGAGGTGAAAGTTTTATGAAATAAGTATACGTTATATTGAGAGTTTCATAAACTATCATTGAGAGATGTTTCATGCATTTGTACTTCAAAGATTATATTTTTTTCCTTAAAATAAATTAATTTGTTTACACTTATATAGTGGGAGATTGCATGATGTTGAGAATAATTGATAGAATGCTTGAGAAATACTTCCTATCTTAATGTGATAAAGATTATATGTTTCTAGATTCTATCTGTAAGTAAGATATGCTTTGGTATCATGAGTAAGGCATGTGAACTTAACTGATAATTATATGATTGCATGCTACATTGTTGAAAGATTTTGATTACCTCAAATTTATTCTCCTAAGCATGAATTGACTTGTTATATATGGGGAGAAATAGTTATAAGAGGAGTAATATTATGTCATGCTTATACTAAAAGACAAGTTTTGTTAAAAATCAAAAGAGTTAATATGCTTGTGAAAAATTAATATTATGCTATATTACTGAAATGTTATGATTATTCATTTATGTATGAATATTATTCATTTACAATTTGATAGAGAAAGATTGCATGCTCAGAAAGATGTTTTTGGTGTGGATCTTATTGGATTGAGTAAACTTGATATTTATCTATAAAAATGATCCACATAATATTGATGTATTGTGCTTAAAAGATTAATTTAGTTAAATAAGTTAAAAGTTGATCCAATGAGTTTTTTATGATGCTTGCCTAGAGTGAATTACATGTGTTTTCCTCTCCTCCCTAAATTTGTTTTTAAAGATGACAAAGGGGGATAAATTAGTTGATATTTTATTAATGAAGAGAATTAGTTGATGTGTTATTAAGGGGGAGTTTATTGATTAAATTTGTGTTTTTATTGATTATGCTTTATAATATTTTCATTATTATGCTTAAATGAGTTAAAGAACCCGTCCTCGGTTTCAGAGAGAGTGTGGTTATATTTTATTTTGAAGAAAACATCAAAGTTAATCGTCATTATAAAAAAGGGGGAGATTGTTGATCCTAAAATTTTGATGAATAATTAAGTATTGATGTTGTAAGGTCCAAATCATAGTACGTACATCATTAATAGTCATATTTTAAAGTATTGGAAAATTTGGGGAAAATTTTTGTTAATAAAAATCAAAATTAAAAGTTTAGGGGTCAAATTTGAAATTTAGAAAACATGAAAATTAAACTTGAGATCCCAATTGATAATAAAAATAAAAAATTAAAAATAGTAAGGGTGAAATTTTAATTTTAGAAACTTGTAAAAGTTGAAAATGATTAAAATAAGATCTTAAAGGAAGTTAGGGGGAGGAAAGTGCATTTTAACTAAAGTTTTTTAAAAACACATATATGTATATTATATGTTGTGTGTGTGTAACGACGCTCAAACCGGCCGGCAAGGGAGATCAATGTGGGCGACGTGGCAAGCTAGGAACGACTTCTCCCACTAATCTCATGCAATATATACTCACTCTTGCATGTGGAACTGATCGAAAATCTCAAACCCAATCTAGAAACTCAGAAAATCTAGAGAGAGAGAGAGAAGAGAGAAAGATAGAGTAGGCCATCGCCAGCGGTGCTTCCTGGTTGATTCCAGTGGTGTCGGTCAGCGTGAGGGTGTGTTCGATCGGCCGTTCAGCGTGTGTTTTAGTGTGTATGTGTGTGATCATCGTTTCCGTCCGGTGTGGGTGTGTGCTCTGTTTTTGTGTGTGATCAGTGTGTGTTCTATTCATGGAGCCGGCGGTTGTAGGTGTGTCTCCGTCGGTTAGGTTGGCCGGCGGTGAGTGAAAGTTAGAGAGAGAGAGAGAGAGCTTGTCATTGCTCTGTCGTCGGTGGCGGTAGTGCTTTGATTCATCGTGTGTGGTGTGTGTATGTGTATTCTGATCGGTGACGGAGAGGGTGGTCCGTTCAGTGTTGCTGGCGTATGTTTCGTCTAGCTGTGTGTGTGTGGGTGTTGTCGGCTAGTAGAGGCAGTGCAAGTGGGTACTATGATCGCTGAAAAAGGTCGGCGGTCGGCAACAGTAAGGAGAGGAGGTTCGGTCGGCGGCTGGTCCCTAAATCGAAGCAGAAGCAGTAGCAGGAAGAAGAAATAGAAAAAAAAAGAAAAAGAAAAAAGAAAAAAAAAATAAATTACACAAACTACCCCACTAAAATCAAAATCCATCTCGCGACCTGTGAGCGATTCGGAACGGGTAACATTTTTTTTTCCGTTAAGTTTATTTTAGTTTATTAAATTAAATTCTAGCATCGAAATGTTTTAACCGGACTAATAAATTTGGGATCGTTCGTATTATTAAATTTTATGTAGTAATTTTTAACGGAATGAAATTTACCGAATAATAATTGTTATAAGTAAAATATGGGGAATGAGACATTAATGAACGTAGGGCTTGCATTGCACGATTAGGGTATTTTCTCTATAATATTAATTTAGACCCTGTCACAAATAGGTTCACATTTACTGGAGGATCAGTAGCGAATAGTCGGTGGAGCTTTTGAGAGCGGTTTATCAGGTGAGTGTTCTGTCTTCTTGCCAAACTATTTTCTATGTATATATATGATGATATATGTGTTTACTTACACTGTACGATTTCATAAATGATATGGACCAAACAGGTTTTTGGGGTGAGTTGGTAAAATGAATTTCCGGGGAATTATGTTGGTTTCTAAAAAGAATGATTAAAAATAATTTTTGTTGGATATGGGTGGTACTTTTAAAAAGGAGAGTGAAAAACGCGATTTTAAAAATTCTCCCCGAAAAAGGGTGTGGTTTATATTCTCCCCATAAGGGGTGTGGATTTTTGACGATGTGGTGTGAAATTGAATCTAAATGAAGTCTCTATGTTATAAAGGGTCTATAAGAGTATTTTATTGTCATGACACTTGTAAACTAGTCGTTAGAAGGCTGATTACATGTGTTTTTAAATAGACCTGCGAATTTCATTAGTAAAAAAGTAGAAAAGGAGAAAAATCATATCATATTATATTATGAGCTTTTATAAGAGTTATCCATCTGAAATTTGTGAGCTTTTCTAAGAGACGATCTTGAAGATCAACTGCTATTAATTTGTGTTGCTACCGGATCTGAAGTTACATTGCCTTATCTATTCTCTCTGTGTTATCCGGGTGAGCTCTTCCAATTATATTCTTTTATTGCATTATTTGTTTATTGTTTGAGAATTGATCTTAGAAACTGTTTCTGTTTTTTAAAGAAAATATTTTTACAAACAATTTCTTAAATCTAATTACGTGCTCCAATTTGCTACCTATATTTTGTTAAAATCAGATTTTTGTATCTCACGTTTCTCTCACTAGTTGGGATATTAATTGAGTTATTATTTATCTGGGGTGGTAGAAGCTCCTGAGTGAGATTTACTTTCTATCAATTTGTGTATTGGTGAGTTGTGACAGATTAAATATCATTGGGGATATTTAATCAAGGGTAGCCGGGTTTCAGTTTCTTTCTGTAAAGAGATTGAGGTATTAATTATTCTTGGATAGAATTAGTGTGAGTGAATTGTTAAAGTTCCATCCTTACCTGTGAAAATGATACTTGGAGTGTTGTGTAAGGTTTTGATTCTTGAGCCGTAGTGATAAAAAAAATTAGGTTGATCTTTAATCTGTAAAAAGATAGGTTATTCTTGAACCTGAAAAAAGTAGAGGTTATTTCTGAGCCTTTGAAAAAGAAAGTGTAAAGGTTGATTATGAGCATGTAAAAGAATCGGTGTGTGGGTTTGGTTCCTACCTTTAAAGGGATCTTGAGAATTAGTAAGTGCGAATTTCCGTAGGACTTGGAGGACTGGATTAGCCAAGGATAGTTTGATGAATTAGGATATGTCTTGGTGTGCTACATTATTACTTTGTTATTTTTGTTGTTTGGGTGTACAACTAGTTAATTGATTTATTCCGCTGTGATATAAAAATAATAATTAATTTAGGAAGTAAATTAATTATTTGATTTATTCAAGTTATATTCTAATTAATTTTTTAATTATTCAATTCACACTCCTCTTGGGTATTTTACTGGGCCAACATAAAGTATTTGTGATTTTAAGGAGATGAACAAAGTTTGTTGACTTGTTTAACACTTGCGAATTACAACAAGTATAAATGTGATGACATGTGTAATTTGACATTGTGATGCTGCCAAATAAATTCAAATATGATTTGGCAATGTGTTATCAAATAAATTCAAAATCAAAGAGTTTGATTAGTATTTTATAAAAATACTAAATGAAATTATATCGTTGTTTTCTTATAGTCAATATATAATTACAAGTGAAAAAGATATAGCGTTGTTGAGATTCTTTAAGCAAACATAAATTGGAGGTCCACATTAAAGTTTGTGAAAATTCAAAATTGTTTTACCATTTATTAAAAAAAAATGTTAATTTGGGCACAACTTGTAATAACAATTTATCTATGTCGCGATAGATAATAAAATATGGATATGACACAAAATTGTGTATAATGGTAAGTCTATGTGTGTGTTAGAGACACAATATCATTTGATAATTACTCTCGAAATGAAGTTGTCAAAATTGATTTTATAAAGTCGAAAGATAATATGATGGATCTACTGACTAAAGGTCAAACCTAAGAGAAAGTTAACTGGTCATCGAGAGGAATGAAGCTAAGCCTATAACAAAATAGTCATTATAATGGCAACCTAATTTACTTGATTGGAAATCCCCAAGATCTATGTTCAAACGGACAACCGAATTACAAAGGTAAGTGCATGTATCATTGCATAGAATTAATATCTATCACCATTCCTAAGATGACACAATGACAATTGAAATATGTATGATGATTCATAGAATTTGATTTTATCAAGAAAAGTATTAGAGCATACATTTGTTAAGGAGATCATTTATATGAGTGTGAATTGGGTCGGTTCCATGAGAATAATAAAACTAAACTTTTTAGGGCACTTACAAAACAACAAGGTGTTCATGGCCAAAATGAACACAACCATAGAATGAACATTGTTATTCTATATTTGTCCAAAGAACAAATATATTTTCCTCGCTAATTTTTTTTTCGCGTTATTAATCCCAATTGTTTTTTGGAAAAATTATTAAATTACTTGTTTTTTTTTTCCCCCTAGAGGCACTATATTGATTTTTCTAATTTATAAGTGTAAAAACGCTGTAAATAAAAAAATAAATACAAATATAAAATTTAAAGAGTACAAAACATAATTTTATTGAACCGCTTTGGAATGGAGGGTGTAAAAGAAAAAAGAATAAGGAGGAGGAGGAGAAAGAGGCAAAATGGAGCTGGATTTTTTTTTTTTTTTTTTTTTATTTTGTTAAAAATGAAAGGGCGAAAAAACATTTATTATAAAAATAAAATAAACTAATTTCGTTTAAAAGAGAAAAATACTAAATAGTCTCCTTAAATTATCAAATCTACAAGATAGTCCCATAACCTTTTCTTTGCACAAAATAGTCCCATAATTTGTGCCGTCTCTTGTGCCGCTTATCTCTGTCATTGCTCTTTGCTGTTGTTTCGATTTCATCGCCGTTTGTGTTCCTTTATCGCCGCTTTGATTTCTCACGTTTCCCGAGGTAGATGACGATGGCCTGCTTGTTTGGCATTGATTTGGTGGCAACAACTAGCCGTGTTGGCGGCTGTGGAATTGGTGGAGAGAGGGCTACAGCGACTGGATCTGTGGTGGCTTTGGAACTGCAACGACAATAGCTTTAGATCTAGGGTTGCTAATCGGTGCTGGTGGCGTGTGGGGAGATAGGAAGATCTGGTGGTTTGGGGGGTTGGCGTACAGATCTGGATTCCTTCCAGATCTGTTCTTGAGGGAAGTCCGCTTTTTCAACTTTTTTTTCTGTGACAAGATCAACAGTATTCTGATCATTCGTATTGGATCTTGATGTGTTTCCACCATCTACATTGATGTTATCACTGCTCTCAACTGAAGCATTTCCAGGTGCAGCTTCAATTGATACGTTCGGAGAAGCAGAAGTTAAGTTATCCACTGTCAAATTCATTCTGTCTATTTCACCCAAGAAATCAATTCTTTGAAGTATTATTATGATAATAACTTAATTTGAGATTCGATGGTAAGGCCTACTCTTCCCAGGCCAAAGGTTTGGGGATCGAAACTCACCGGGTGTGTGAGTGGGTGTGTGAGTTAAAAAAAAATAAAAATTTGAGGAAAATTACATTACGAGTAGGACTTTTATGGTTGATTATGAATCCCACTTTCTTTAATTGGAATGGTATTGTATTTCTAAACAATTGGAATATAAATGATTCAAATTGATTATTTATTTATTTGGTTGATTTATTTGAATTGATTTGGTTGATTTGAATGAAATTTAAGGTTCATTTGGTCGGATTAATTTGATTTGTATTGATAAAAATCAAGTATATGAATATAAGAGAGAGAATTATCAGTTTGAATAAAAAAATTAGAATGTAACACGAGATCGTGTTGAATATAACACGAACCCATATTATATTCAACACGAGGAGTAAAATCGTCACAAAAAGACAAAAAGACTATCTTGTAATATGTTTTTAAAAAAGATGTATTTGATAGTTTTGTCCGCATATCAAGACTTCTTGGTAAGTGCCAAAAAACAAATTCTACATCATCTATTCAAGTAAATAATTTTATCGAAATAATTAAAAAAATAAAAAAGGAACTTTATCCAAAAGAAACCTAAGACTTAGCATCCAAAGGCCCCAAGATTTGATCCCTTCCTTCACATATTTCACACAATTCTCTACACAATTTTCTTTTTTATATGTATGTGTCAATTTATATACACCTCGATTAATCATCTTTTCAAATAATCTTAAAAATATATTCTTCTATATTAGTGTGGTGCATTCAATATTTTATTTTTAAAGTATTCCAAAAATAAAAATGGAACCCTAATTGATAAAAAATAAAATAAAATAAAATAGATCTACTTAAAATACTAAATATACAAGATGACCCCCATAACTTTTTTTTTTTGTTTCTTTTGCATCCAATAGTCTTACAAAAGGCTATACTTTACACCAGATAGCCCTAAATTTTTTGAATTCATGATTTTACCCTTCCTTCACTCCCCTTTCCACCACTTGTTGAATATCGAAGAAGTGTTCAGATATCCACAATAATCTTCTCCTTCTAGATTGAAGGTCGCCTGTTGAATATTGCTCAATCTGTTCATCTCTCTGTATTTGTCGAGAATGAGTCAGAAGATCGTCATTTTGTTTGATCGCTTTGTTGCGAGACCGACTTGATGTTCGATCTGAGATTGTGAGCTCTAATTGGGTAAAGATTTGCAGAGAAATTTGTTCGTTATGTCGAGATTTGCTGATGAACATGACGGTGGAGATGATAGCGGAGGCTTTGATTCTTTATTGCTTCGTCAGCGTCGCCGTCGTCATCCTCCATTTGCACAGACAACCTTCCCACTCGGAACCCCTGGTCACGGCGTCAAGAGCAGTGCCTCTGGCATGTCGTCCGCCGTTCGTCGCTTCTATTTTCATGAAATTTCAGCTTCAAATTTTAGATCTAAAAAACCAGATTTGGAATTTCCATTGCAGGTGGGTTTGTTCTGAGTTAGTTGATTGGAACTCATTGCAGGTAGGTTTGTTCTTGGCTACACAGCTTGGTGAGGTCATTTTCTCGGTAGGTGGCGGAAGGGTGATAAACGAATGGAAGGACATACCAATGGAGTTTTTGTTGAAGATTCTCTCATTGGTGGATGATCGGATGGTGATCTATCTAGGTTTTATGAATTTCCAAAAGCAATTTTCTTCTTTTTCAATTTTAAATTAAATTGTTATGAGGTGAAATTTGTTCTGAATATGAGAGATTAGAACAAAAACATTTCTCACTTTCTCTGTTAATTTGCTGGTTTTTTTATATGTATGTGGAACTCAAAGTTTATTTGTTTGGATTGATTTAGTTAGATTAAATGTGAATTTGATATATATATGTGTGTGTGGAATTTATGATTCACTTGGTTGGAATGATTTGATTTGCATTGGGAAAAGTATATGAATGTAGAGAAAGAATTATGAATTTGAATGAAAAAAATTAAAATATAATACGATCTTGTGTTATATTTAACACGAGATCGTGTTGAATATAACACGATAACCGGCGGCCCCGAACTTGTCGCCCTAAACAAATGTGTGTGTGTGTGAGAAAGAGAGAGAGAGAAAGAAGAGACTTGGTCTATACCCATGGTGAAGTAGAACTTATGTTATGTATATTGTATGATTATTTTGGTGAGATGAAATTAATACAGTGACTTATTAGAATTTGAACGGTGGTGAAAATGAATTCAACACGATCTCGTGTTGAATATAACATGAAAGTTAAAATCGTTACAAAAAAGCAAAAAAATTATTTTGTAATATGTATTTAGAAAATATGTATTTAATAATTTTGTCCTCATTTGGAAAAAAATAAATTGGTAACCGACGAAAAAAAGAAAATATTGGACCAACATCTTTGAATATAATTTTTTTTTTTTATTTAATAGATAATACCTTCCAACTCTAAGAAACACCCAAACTCAAACCTTCCCTTCCAATTCAACTCCCCCTCCCTCCCCCTCGCCCTCCCCCTCTCCCTCAGTTTCTCTCTCTAAAATCTGTCTCTCACACACATGTTGGCAAATCCTTAAGAACTTGGCTCCAGAGTCCCATTGAAAGAGTCAACCCCTCCACCAAGTCTGAACAAATCATCCCGTCTCTCTCTTGTCCTCTCTATCTAAATTATTATTTAATTTTCAAATTATCTAATTATTATTCGTTTGATTATTGTGCCCTGTTCTTTTTGGGATTGATGTCAGATGACAATGAATTGATGCCTAGAAGGGCTGTTCACATTTTGTGCTAAAAAGTCCTCAAATTAATCATTTTTCATTTTTTTTTAACTAAAATGGGTTTAACTGCACGGCCGATTTTTAATTTTTTTTTCCTTGGTGGCCGGTTTTACCTTATGGGGACTGCCACACTGGCAGTCCCCCCCCCCCCCCGCCCCCCCCCCCCCCCCCCCCCCCCAAAAAAAAAAAAGAGGCGAAAATGTACTTAATATTTTTTAATTGAATTCCAAAGTTTGTATTAAATAATTTTTTTTAAAAAAAAATTATATAACAAACGGCGACAGTCAATGAACGGTAACATGAATGAATCCAATTTTTTTTGTACATAAATTGTGTTCTTAAGAATATGTAATAAAACTTAAAAATATCACAACGGACTAGCAAATATTTTTTAAATAATCGTCAAAGTTGGTCGGATGAGTTGGTTCTGTATAGTTTTTTCGCAACTTTGAGTTAAAACAATATGGTCTATCCGTACCCGAAATGAACTCCACTTTTTTTATACATAATCTGGGTTCCTAAGACTATGTAATAAAACTTAAAAATGTTAAAACGGACTAGTGAATTAATTTTAAATAATCGTCAAAATTGGTCGGATAAGTTGGTTCTGCATTTTTTTTTGCTAACTTTGAGTTAACAAAAGATGGTCTATCTGTAACCGAAATGAACCCAATTTTTTTGTACATAAACTGTGTTCCTAACACTACGTCAATACAATTTAAAAATGTTAGAACGGACTAGCGAATATTTTTTAAATAATAGTTAAAGTTGGTCGGATGAGTTGGTTCTGCAGTATTTTTTCGCAACTTTGAGTTAAAAAAAGATGGTCTATCCGTACCCGAAATGAACTCATTTTTTTTGTACATAAACTGTGTTCCTAACACCACGTCAATACAATTTAAAAATGTCAAAACGGACTAGTGAACTAATTTTAAATAATTGTCAAATTTGGTTGGATGAGCTGATTTTGCAGTTTTTTTGGCAACTTTGAGTTAACAAAAGATGGTCTATCCGTAACCGAAATGAACCCAATATTTTTATACATAAATTTTGTTACTAATACTACATACTAAAACTTAAAAAAGTCAAAACGGACTATCGGATATTTTTTAAATAATCGTCAAAGTTGGTAGGATGAGTTGGTTATGCAATATTTTTGCCAACTTTGAGTTAAAAAAAGATGGTCTATCCGTACCCGAAATGAACCAAATTTTTTTGTACATAATCTGGGTTCCTAAGATTACGTAATAAAATTTAAAAATGTCAAACCGGACTAGTGAAGTAATTTTAAATAATTGTCAAAATTGGTCGGATGAGTTGGTTTTGCAGTTTTTTTTGCAACTTTGAGTTAACAAAAGATGGTCTATCCATAACCGAAATGAATCCAATTTTTTTGTACATAATCTGAGTTCCTAAGAGTACGTAATATAACTTAAAAATGTCAGGACAGACTGGTGAATTAATTTTAAATAATCGTCAAATTTGGTCGGATGAGTTGGTTCTGCAGTTTTTTTTGCAATTTTAAGTTAACAAAAGATGGTCTATCTGTAACAGAAATAAACCCATTTCTTGTACATAATCTGGGTTCTTAAGACTATGTAATAAAATTTAAATATGTCAGAATGGACTAGTGAACTAATTTTAAATAATCGTCAAAGTTGGTCGGATGAGTTAGTTTTGCAGTTTTTTGTTTGCAACTTTGAATTAACAAAAGATGGTCTATCCGTAACCGAAATGAACCCAATATTTTTGTACATAAATTTTGTTACTAAAACTACATACTAAAACTTAAAAAAGTCAAAACGGACAATCGAATATTTTTTAAGTAATCGTAAAAGTTGGTAGGATGAGTTGGTTATACAATATTTTTGCTAACTTTGAGTTAAAAAACGATGGTCTATCCGTACCCGAAATGAACCAAATTTTTTTGTACATAATCTGGGTTCCTAAGAGTACGTAATAAAATTTAAAAATGTTAAAATGGACTAGTGAACTAATTTTAAGTAATCGTCAAAATTGGTCGGATGAGTTGGTTCTGCAGTTTTTTTTGCAACTTTGAGTTAACAAAATATGGTCTATCCGTAACCGAAATGAATCCAATTTTTTTGTACATAATCTGGGTTCCTAAGAGTACGTAATAAAAGTTAAAAATGTCAGGACGGACAGGTGAATTAATTTTAAATGATCGTCAAATTTGGTCGGATGAGTTGGTTCTACAGTTTTTTTTGCAACTTTGAGTTAACAAAAGATGGTCTATCTGTAACCAAAATGAACCCTTTTTTTTTTTTTGTACATAATCTGAATTTTTAAGACTACATAATAAAACTAAAAAATGTCAGAACGGACTGGTGAATTAATTTTAAATAATCGTCAAATTTGGTCGGATGAGTTGGTTTTGCAGTTTTTTTTTTTTTTTTTTTTTGCAATTTTGAGTTAACAAAAGATGGTATATCCGTAACCGAAATGAACCCAATTTTTTTGTACATAATCTGGGTTCCTAAGAGTATGTAATAAAACTTAGAAATGTCAGAACGGACTGGTGAATTAATTTTAAATATTCGTCAAATTTGGTCGAATGAGTTGATTCTGCTGTTTTTTTTTGCAACTTTGAGTTAACAAAAGATGATCTATCTGTATCCGGAATGAACCCAATTTTTTTTGGACATAAACTATGTTTGTAAGAGTACGTAATAAAACTTAAAACTTTCATAGCGGACTAGTGAATATTTTTTAAATAGTCGTCAAAATTGGTTGAATGAGTTGGTTCTGCATTTTTTTTTGACAATTTTGAGTTAACAAAAGATGGTCTATCTGTAATCGAAATAAACCTAATTTTTTTGTACATAATTTGGGTTCCTAAGATTACATAATAAAACTTATAAATGTAAGAACGGACTACTGAATAAATTTTAAATAATCGTCAAAGTTGGTCGGATGAATTGTTTCGACGACGATACAACTTTTTTGACAACTTTGACTTAACAAAAGATGACTTATCCCCAACAAAAATGCCATTTTTGTTGTGCATAAAATGCATTCATAATACTACATAATAAAATTTAGAACCCTAAAAACGGACAAGTGAATAATTTTAAAATAATTGTCAAACTTGGTTGGATGAGTTGTTTAAATGACGATGTAGTTTTTTTTGGCAAGTTTGATTTCACAAAATATGGTCTATCCGTAACAGTGTATACAAACTGCATTCATAACACTACATAATAAAATTTATAACACTCAAATAGGTAATAATTTTTAAATAATCGTCAAAATTGGTGGAATGAGTTATTTAGACGACGATGCAATTTGCAAGTTCCATCAAACGAATCGACAAGAAAATTAACTCCTTCTGAAGGTCATCTCCAACCAACAAAGAATTGCAAGTTGCTCATACACCCAACCTCAACTTACAAATTAGATAGCTTGAATGAAATTGTAGTCCTCCTCATTTGATTCATACAATATGAATTCTGAGGCCCCAAACTAAACTTTAGAGGCTTGCGTATATACACAAGCTCACCACGCCCTGCAACATTTAGGGCTGAATTCACAGATTCAGGAATAGCAAAATGCAAGAATGCATGGGGTTCGACCTTTTCATAATCATCCATTTTTTAAATATTGCCAACGTCAATCTCAAAACATGGATATGATTAAGCAAGAGTTGAAGATGTCTTTAGTTTACATCTCAAAACTACCCCAACATTTTCTTTAAAATACTCCAAAAGCATTTTTGCAGTGGTGTATTTGTCAAACCCATCAATGCTAACTTGCATAACCACCATCAGTTTTTTACTCTGTCCTGAACCCATTCCTTTCTCGTACAAAAAAAAAAAAAAAAAAAAAAAAAAAAAAAAAAAAAAAAAAATCTTGATAACCTGCCAAAGTTCAAAATTTGAAAGAAAAATCATATAACACCGTTACTGTTATTTTCTTAATTAACATAAAAAGTGTAATGTTTTTTCAAACTTGAAGAGTTAGCCAATTTTTACACCTAATTGCATGCAATATTTGGTTTGCAAAGTAAGATTAACCCAATTATAATTGTTTTTAATATTTTACAAATAAGATTATATACAATTTGTATGAGTTATTTCGATGAAGATGATATTTTTTTTTGTTTAATTAGATTTTGAGTTAATAAAATGTAGCATATTTGTAACGGAATCCATTTTCTTTTTGAACAACTAGGTAATAAAAATTAAAATACTGAAAACGGACTAGTGAATAACAATAATTATTTTATATTACAATCCCATAATAATACAAAAGTAGTTCATCAAAAATATTAATTATTCAACCTTAGTTTGATGACAACTTTGAGTTAATTAACGGTGGTATATCAGTATTTTAAATAAGGTCAATTTTTAATTTATTTTTGCATAATTTAAGTTGAAAACACTTCATAAATTGGTAAAATGAGCTATTTTCTTCTTCTTCCCCATCCAACCACATAATTTCTAGGTTATTTTTGACAGTCCAGAAAGTGCAATGAGTCGAAATATTTATTCTCATCTGCAACAATCAATATATGTATTAACTAAATTAGCAATTGAAATCAAAATTTTTCCTAAGCATTATAAATCAAACGAATCATAGATAACAAGCTAGCATTACTGCTGATGCGATTCTTCACTGTCAGCTATCGAGATGTAAGAACTCTTCGTTCGTTGACGCCATCAGTGAAGAGTTCATTTTTTGTAGAATTTACAGTCCTTGCCGCCACTTCAACATTTTAAGAAATCATAAATTAATTAACAAAATAAGATATTTTCACTCACTTTTGAAATAAAAAGTTGTACACAGTTGTGAAAGAAGAATATTGTCACGGCATAAGCAAAAATCCATAATTTGTAATGAAGGACATGGATATGGTAGAAGTAGAAAAGACATTATTTCAAAAAAGAAAGAAAGAAATAAATGTGTTTGTAAATATAAATGGATATTGTTACTGACTTGCGAAATAGAAAGTCGTAGATAGTTGTGAAAGAAGAACATTAGCATGGCAGAAGCAAAAAGATACCATTTCTAATGAAGAACATGACTGTGGCAGAAGCAGAGAAGACACCATTTCTAAAGAAGAAAAGAGTAAGGTGTTTATTAACGTGAATGATTGTTGAATGAATATTATTTATATAGGAAGATGAAAAGAGAATCATTATGAATCCGTCCATAGCATGGCCGAATCCTCTCTACAATAGTATATATATATATATATATATAATAGTAATTGAAAATTTTAATTTTTTGAAATTCATTAAAATTTCAAAATTTAAAAATATTAAATAAAATTTTCAATTTTTTTTTAAATTATATATAATTTTATTTTTCACCAAATAGTTAAAGTTCTGACCAAGAGATACGATTTACTTCAATTTTGAATTGTACAAAAAGAAAAAAAATAATTACTCTGAAAATTAAAAATAAAATTGCACAAATTCGAACCTAAAAAATATATATTTACATCAAAATAATTTTACTAAAAACATATATTTACATAAAAATAATTTTTTTTAAAATAAAGTGTTATTACTAACCTCAAATGGTAGATTAAGCTACAACTCTAAATTTTTAAATTAACACAAAACTGTAAATAACTCTAATAGAAAAATATGATGAACGTAATTAAAAAATGAAAGACAAATAGAAAGTATTTATAGAAAAAAATTAGATTTTTAAAATAGAGAAAACGTAAAAAATTATATTAAAACCAATTTTATTCAAATAATTTATATATATATATATATATATATATATATATATATATATATATATATATATATATATAAAGAATGGGAAGAGAACAATTGTTAGTGCTGCCAAAAAAAAAAGGATAAGATTTGATATTTCAGTACTGCAACAGTAAAAGATTGACATGTGATTACTGTAAAAGAAAAAAAAATATGTTTACGATAAGGATACATAGAATAAAAAAAAAAAAATAATTTGAAAGGATATAAAGTCTACTACAAATTACAGTAAAAATTAAAGATTAAGATTCACTCTAAAGCCTATAAAAAAAGACAAAAAAATAGTACAAGTGTAAGAAAAATTAAAGTGAATTGAATGGATGTCAAATTCTCCTTTAAAAAAATGAAAATATTAATAAAAAAAAATTGATGAAACCATTGGCAATTTTTTTTTTTCTATTAAATTTTTACATATATTTTTTTAGTTGTTTAAAATATTTTTAAAAAAAAGTAGGAATCTCCTTAAAAAAAAATAGTGAAAATATTAATAAAAAGTTTTTAAAAAAAAAACCAAAAAAAATATTAAAATTTAAAATGAAAAAAATTTAAAAAAAGGGGCTGTTGGACGGCCGGTTATATATAAAAAATTAATTTAAAATTTAAAAAAATTAAAATTTAATCTAAAAATTTAAAAAAGAAAAAGCTAAAACAAAACCGGCCTTGGGGTGGCCCGAATCAATTTTAATTGCACTTTATTTTTTTTAAAATTTTTTTTATTTATATGTAAATATGTGTTTTTAGTAAAATTATTTTGATGTAAATATATATTTTTTAGGTTGGAATTTGTGCAATTTTATTTTTAGTTTTTTAAAGAAGAATATTTATTGATTAATTGTTTACAATGTTAATATGTAGTTTTACCTTAGATTTTGTATAGTTATGTTTTTATCCTAAATATATTTATATTTTATTTGTTTCATAAATCAGTTCAAATGACAAGTGGACAAAACGAAACTATTTTTAGAAAAAAATTAAAATTTTAAAATAGAGAAAATGTAAAAAAATATATTAAAACCAATTTTATTCAAATAATATATATAGAGAATGGGAATCAGAGAACATTTGTTAGTGCTGTAAAAAAAAAGGATAAGATTTGATATTTCAGTACTACAAAAGTAAAAGATCGACATGTGATTACTGTAAAAGAAAAAAATTGGTTTACAGTAAGAATACATAGAATCTAAAATATATTTGAAAAGATATAAAGTTTACTGTAAAGTACTGCAAAAATTAAAGATTAGATTGATTGTAAAGCCTATAAAAAAAAGAAAAAAACATCGTACAAACCTCAGAAATTAAAATGAATTGAATGGATGTCAAAATCTCTTTTTAAAAAAATGAAAGTATTAATAAAAAAAATGATGAAACCGATTGGAGATTGTTTTTTCTATTAATTTTTTTTCTATTAAATGTTTACATATAATTTTTTAGTTGTTTAAAATATTTAAAAAAAAAAATAGGAATCTCCTTAAAAAAAAACAAAATAGTCAAAATATTAATAAAAAATAAGAAAAAAAAAAACGAAAAAAATATTAAAATATAAAATAAAAAAAATTAAAAAAAAATGGCCACCCCACGGCCGGTTTTTTAATTTCAAAATAAAAAAAAAAAAACAAATACCAGCCGTTGGAGGGCCGGTTTTAATTTAAAACCGGCCATCCAACGGCCGGTTTTAAATTATATTATAATTAAAAAAAAAATAATAATTCCGGTTTCCTAAAAAAAAAACCAAAAAAATATTAAAATTTAAAAAAATAATACCGGCCATCGGACATCTATTCCCTAAATAATAGTAAGGGAAAGAGATCCAAGTCCGAAAATGTATATGTAATCCACAAATTAAATCGACAAATTAAATATAAAGAAACGAAAAATAATTGAGTTCCGAAAATGTATATGTAATCGACAAATTAAATTGACAAATTAAATATAAAGAAAAGAAAAATAATTGAGTTCAAATTCTCATTGCAAAAAACATAGATTTTTGACTGAATAATTATACTGTACAAGATAATATTTTGATGAAGATACTCACCGCAAAAAAAATGATTTGACATTTAACTAAAAATCAGAATCTGCATTTGGATGATAAGTTTGTATATTTATTTTAAAACGTTAGATCATTACTTTTTTCTATAAATACTAACTACATTTCTTTCAGTACACTCATTCTCTTATTACTTGAGTTTTACTCATTCTCTTATTTTGTTCGTTACTTGAGTTCACTAGACATTATTTAAGAGTTTGAAGCTTCATATATTATTTTCAGTTACTATGGATGATACCATTGCTGGACCCATTGATCCTAGCGTATTAACAAATCAAGCAAACCACAGGACCTCAACGGTTTGGTATTCGGAGGTACAAATTTCAAGTTATAATCTTAATTCGTAAATATTACATTATATTTGTTATAATTAAAAAAATTTGCTTTTATATTATATTGCGTAGGCCGACGTTTCCCCATTGAGGTGTAGGCGAACGGAGTTAGGACAATGGTGTGAGACGTTGGACTGCAAAATAATTTATTATTTACACCTTGCAGGTTTTTACGGAATATTTCGCCTTGGCAATAGGAAATTAGATCACGCCTTGATTACGGCGTTAGTGGAGAGATAGATACAAGAGACATACACATTCCATCTCCTGGGCGGGGAGTGCACAATAACGTTACAAGATGTAGGAATTTTATTGGGCCTCCCGATCGAGGGCCTTACCGTGACCGACATAGACAATAGTTACGAGGTTAGTACCTGGCAAGCGATGTGTGACGGTATCCTTGGAGTGACGCCTCCAGCAACAGAAATCAAAGATAATGGATTGAGGATGAATTGGATATTGGACACCTCTTGTGAATTACCAGAACATGCAGACGATGAGACGATGAAGCAGTATGCTCGGGCGTATATATTCCACATGATTGGAGGAGTATTATTCCCCGACAAATTGAGCAATACTGTAAAGTTTATGTACCTGCCTTTACTCGAAGACTTCGATTCGATTGGGAGTTATAGTTGGGGCACTGCTTATTTAGCAGTACTGTACAGAGAGTTATGTCGAGCGACCAGGCCATCGGCAAGCCAGATTGCAGGATGTCTAATCTTATTGCAGGTTCTTTAATACACACACACACACACACACACACATATGGGCACGTTATATTAAAACGTTGACTGTATATATTTGTTTTTGTGTATTCATAGATTTGGGCATGGGAGCGGTTACCTGTAATCAGACCACAAAGATTGCAGTTAACGATGGCGGGTGATAAAGACCTTGATCTCGAGGTAATAGTGCTCCCACGCGGTCCTTACGGATGCCGGTGGATGTCACAGTTGACTCTGGATAGGACAACTGTCCATGTCTTAGCTGCGTATCGAGATCAACTTGACTATCTTGAACTCGATGAGGTGCATTAATTTACGGTTAATCTACTTAAGTTACAATTATTAGTTATTATTGTGTCACTGACATTTTTTTATTTGTATGTCGCAGTTTGTATGGTTACCTTACACAAGATGTCATCGCCTCTTTGCCCAGGTACTGCCTCAGTGGCACCGCTAGTTGGAGAAGTGTTTGTCCTCTTACATGTTTCGACGTAGTGGAGTGGCATCGACCAAATCGCGTCTTGCGACAGTTTAGAATTCGGCAGCCTACTCCGCATAACCCTTCAGAGGATGACAGGGATAGGGTTCACAGGATTGATCGTCGGGGTCGATCGAATGTCAACTGGGCAGACTTTCACAGTTCCTATATTCACGTGTGGAACAACAGGCTTGCCACTGTTGTTACAAGAGGGCCTACATTCAGGCCGATGGTGCGTGACGATCCATATTACATATGGTATCGACGCATCACCCGCATGTTTGTCAGTAATCCATTGTGGCGCCCAAACGAAAGGTATCGTGGAGCAGCGGTTATGGCACACATACTGGTAAAATAGAATATTTATTACTATATTGTTGTTGTCAATATTCATTTATAATGCAATTGTACTTATAGATATTGTTTAATTTAGGGTCAAGGGATGCTCTAAATACAAGAAATTATTAGCGATTATGTACGTACTGGAAGAGTACAACCTGTGAATCTTCCTCAAATGCAACATATGTTATCAATTTGTAACTCGACACTTACATACTATAATCGTGCCGAGACGAGTACCCCACGACAACGATTCTGCTCTCTCTCCCAACCTTCGGCGCATGTTCCCTCCTCTTCCCAAAATTCCATGCCTATTCCGTCCCCCTCCTATTCTTCAGTGCCTGTTCCATTCCCCTCCCAACCTTCCGCGCCTTTCTTGACGGTAATCTTTCGTCCAACGAGCTTTACACTTTCGGACCACGCAGAGGCCTCAACATAAACGTTCTATAATCCACATGAATCTACGTTTCATCAATATGTGTCAAGTGGTGGCCCCTATCATACTCCAACGGACGATGTTTACCACGTGTCGACGGATTTTCCACCACCCCATCAACCCATTTCACATGGCGGTCCTGTACGACAAGTATCACCTATGCCGTGTACCTTTGGGGATGCAGATATGGGCTTTATTACACAAGTGGCAGAGATGCAAGATGATGATATGCAACAAAGGTTACATCAACATGGCAGTCATGGTGGGGAAGTAGAGACACAAACGGGAGATGACCAAGAGACTCCGCCTGTTCGGAGTCCGTTGTTTATTACTTATACAAAATATAAAAAGTTATAAACAATTATAATTGTATAAATCATAATTTATACAAACTTGTAAAAAAAAAAATTATAATTTTTCTTACATTTGAAATTTAAATATATTAAACAATTTTTACCAAAATAATAATAATAATAATCCTAACTGAATCCGACCCTACCATGGCCGAATTTGATTATTATCGTGCTTGAGATAATTATTTTGTTTCTAGACAACATAACTAATCATCTTCTTATAAATTTATTTATATTAGGTAGACTTACAAAAATTCAATTACTATAGTAGTAATCTTTGTAGAAATATATATTAAAATAGGTTACAAAATTTGGTTTGTGAGTTATTATTTAGAATAAACAAATTGTAAAAAAAAAAAAAATTAAAAAAATTATTGGTAGAAGGAAAAAATAAAATGAAATTAACACAAACATATTCGGGCCTGGTAGGGCTGGAGAAATTGATTTTAAAAAATTAAAATTTTGTTTAAAATAAATAAAATTATTTATACTTTTTAGACTTAAAAAATAATATGTTAAATTTAGTCATCTTTGTTAAATATTTATAAAATTACTAAATTTATTTAGCTTCTTTTATTAATTAAATTTGTTTTATTTTTGAAGCCTTCTTTTATTAATTAAATTTGTTTTATTTTTGAAGCTTAATCATGACGAACGTTGTATTACATTGAGGTGGTAATATTATACAAGAACAAAATGGATTTATATCCTATAATATGCCTCCTAAAGAGAAAAGATCATTTAGCATCGATACGACGTTAGACGAGTTTAAAAATGCGATAAGGCCGAAGGTAGTTTTAGACGGGGAAAATGTACGTTTGGTGTTTCAATGCCAATACCCATTGTATCAATGACAGTCAATTGGATCAGTACATTGTATTCGGTTGAGGATGACGACACGCTTACAGTGTGCTTGCGCATATCTTTGCAATTTCCCGGGATATATACAGGTGAAATTTACGTGGAGAAGGAAGTCATGTGAACAAAATATTTTGGTCTTGCGTTGACCAACGATGTAGGGTCATATAGTAGGATGCTAACGGAAGAATGCAATTTGAACGATTTTCCGAGCGCTTCCCTGTACAATCCCTCAGCTTACTCGCAAGACCATATTGGAAACTTCCAATCGCAGTCGGTCTACCAAGCCGATGTAGGGCCTAGCGGTTGTGGTTACTCGCAAGACCTTGTTGAGAACTTCCAATCGCAGTAGGTCTACGAGGCCAACGTAGGCCCTAGTGGTAGTTTTGAGTGAGCCCCGTCTCGTATCTGTGGAGATTCGACGAATGCACTTCAGCAGCTAGTGGCTGAGCGTGAGACGACGATGGACAATCCATCTGCGGTGGACAACCATTTGGAGGTGAATGTTGACGAGGAGTTGATGGCAAACGACCCGATAGATGATTTGAACGAGGATGACATCGACACGGTTGTAGGGGACGCTGGACCTATGGATCGCCATGAGATTGATGATGTCATCGCTGATGCCGATGATGATAATGTGCAGATGACGTACGAGACCTCGATCCCGTACATGTCAGAATACGAATATGGAGATACAACAATTATTAGAGACTATAAATGCAAAAATAACATTAAGACATGGGATCCTGAAAACCCAGAGTTCAGCGTCGGGATGGTTTTTAAAGATAAAGAGTCACTTAAAAAAGCAGTGAAGATGTACAACGTGAAAGTCAATGGTGAGTACATCGTCAATGAAAGCAAGCAGACGAAGTGGATTGTGGAGTGCCAAAATGGTTGTCGGTGGCGGTTGCATGCCGTTTAGAAAAAGAAACACGATTACTTTGAGGTAACGAGATACGGTGGAAACCATACGTGTTTGTCTTCAAAGACGAATCGAGATCATTCCAACTTAGATTCGGGAATGATTGCTCATAAATTGCTTAACCAAATTGCTGTAAGTTTATGATTGTCATCAATTTAAATAGTTTTGTAAGTATACTTTCATTTTAAATAACAAGGATCATTGCATTAATTAATATTGCAGTGTGATCCCGAAGTCAAGATAGTTGTCATTAGACAGAATATATGCAACAATTACAAATTCATGATATCCTATCGTAAGGCTTGGCTGGCGAGGACGAAAGTAGTAGGGATGCTATTTGGGGATTGGGACGAGTCATATGAAAAGTTACCTCGGTATGTTGTTGCGTTACAACATTTCAACCCCGGTACTGTGGCGCAATTTGACTACTTTCCTAGTGATACCCTCGGCAGTTTCATCTTGGACAAGTTCTTCTGGGCGTTTAAGCCCACAATAGAAGGATTCAAGTATTGTCGACCGATGATCTGCATTGATGACATATTTCTTAGCGGAAAGTATAAAGGCAAATTGCTTACTGCTGTTGGCGTTCTGTCATCCAACAGAGTTTTCCCTATTGCTTTTTCACTTGTGGAGGAAGAGACATATGAATGTTGGCATTGATTTTTAACAAAACTCTGCATTCATGTCGTTGGGCAGTTGCCTAATGTGACCCTCATATCGGATCGGCACTAGTCCATCAAGTCTGTTGTTCGGGATATTTGGGAGAATCCATCCCGTGGACTGCGTGGACATCACTGATATTGTTTACATCACATCTAGAGCAACTTCATCAAAATATACCGGAATCAACAATTGAAGGACCTTGTATGGAAAGCCGGTAGTGCCCACCAGATTTGAAAATTTGATCAGATCATGGAGAAGATTGAAGAGCTTAAACCGGAGGCCAAGGCTTGGTTACAAAAAATTCCTGCCAAAAAATGGGCATTGTCCCATGATGAGGGTAGACGTTGGGGTATACTAACTACAAACTTTGTCGAAATATTTAACAGTGTGCTTAAGGGGGTAAGAAATGTTCTAATCACCGTAACAGTTCAAATTACGTTTTATCGCACTGTTAAATATTTTGATGAGCAACGTTGTGAGGCAGCTAGGGATAATACCAATGAAGTTAAGTATACTCGCCATGTCGTCGAGGAACTAAGAAAGAATAAAGCAAGGGGAAATACACACGAGGGTGTTAGCTTCAACAGGTAATTAGGCATTACGTGTTCCGGGTTCAAGTTTTTCCTATTTTTATTCATTGAAGTCATTCAATTTATAAATTTAAATTACCACAGGATTGATGGGAGCTTTGAAGTAAAGACTAGGCAACGAGATTCTGGGGGACACAATCAACAAGTTGTCTTCCTTAGACCGGAACCTAGTTGTTTCTGTTGTAAATATACCACAAATTGCTTTTCGTGCTCCCACATTATGGCTGTGACTACTACTATTGGAGATGATCCATTTTCACTTGTGGATCCTACGTACACAATGGAAGTATATTAATAGATTTGGCAGAACTACTTCAATCCGATGCCACATGGAGCTTATTGGCCACCGATTAACATGCCAATCATGGTTCCTCATCCACACCGTCTTAGGATTGTTACACGTGGACGTCCATCTACATCAAGAATTCAAAACGAGATGGACGTTTCGAGGAGGACGTTGATTAATAGATGCAGTTTGTGTACGCAAACTGGCCATGACAAACAAAGATGTCCCCAAAGGCAACGACCCGTGGATGGAGTTGTACTACGACAATAGTCGTAGAGTAGAAATATTACTTTACTATTATTTATTACTATAGCTTAGTTTAATGTCATCACCTTAAGTAATCTTTATTTTAATGTTACTATTATATTTTTGTTAATCACTAAATGTTATTAGGACGTGCCTATCAAGAAATTTTCAGTTACTATGTAACATTTCTTTACTCGTACAATATATATACTACTTTTATATAAGTTATTATTATAGTTTAGTTTAATATCATTACCTTATGTAATCTTTATTTTAATATTACTGTTATATTTTTTTATTGGTAGATGTTATTATTGTATACCTGTTACAATATTTTTCAGTTGCTATGACGAGCCCTTGCAGGTTCGGAGGCCTGCGGGACTGACTAAATTAAATTTTGTTTGTATTAATGTAATTTAAAAAATGCACAATTGATAAAATGACGTATTTAAATTACTAGAAAATTACCAACTTTATTACGAAAAATATTTTTTTCAAAAATTTTGAATTAAAAAGCGATAATTAATTTATGTCCAAAATTGGTCTTTTTTTATCTACATTCAGATGAATTATATATAATTTCATTTTCAAAATATTAAAAACAATTATAATTAGAAATATATATATAAATATATATATATATATATATATATATATATATATAAAATATTCCGGTCGTGGGAAGGACGAAATAAATTTATGTTTCTCGCCTTGCCACTGCCAGAATCAAAATTAATTTTGCCTGTCGCACGGCTAGAATCATAAATGATTCCGACGGCCAGAATAAATTTTCAACCTTTTTAAAATTTCTTATCATTTCTTTCATAATCTCAAAAAAATTATATCCCTAATAATTAAAAAAAATTAAGAATAAATAAAATTCTAGAAAATAGTTAGAAATAAAAATATTTAATTTAGGAAGTTGTGTCTACAGCCTTTTCCAATTTTATACAAATCATTAAAAAAATTCATCCAAAAATAGCTCATCCGATCAACTTTGACGATTATTTAAAAGTTATTCACTTGTCCGTTTTTACTTCTTGAAGTTTTATTACGTAGACTTAGGAACCCAGTTTACGTACAAAACAATTGGGTTCATTTCGGTTACGGATAGACCGTCTTTTCTTTACTCAAAATTGACAAAAAACTGCATCGTCATCGAAACAACTCATCCGACCAATTTTGCCGATTATTTAAAAGTTATCCACTTGTCCGTTTTCATTTCTTCAAGTTTTATTACGTAGCCTTAGTAACCCAGTTTATGTACAAAAACGATTGGGTTCATTTCGGTTACGGATAGACCGTCTTTTGTTTACTCAAAGTCGCCAAAAAAACTGTATCGTCATCGAAATAACTTATCCGACCAAATTTGACAATTATTTCAAAGTTATCCACTTGTCCATTTTTCCTTATTCAAGTTTTATTACGTAGCTTTAGGAACCTAGTTTAAGTACAAAAAAATTGGGTTCAATTGGGTCACGGATATACCGTCTTTTGTTTACTCAAAGTTGCCAAAAAAACTGCATCATCTTCGAAACAACTCATCCGACCAACTTTGACGATTATTTAAAAGTTATCAACTTGTTCGTTTTTACTTCTCCAAGTTTTATTACGTAGCCTTAGCAATCCAGTTTATGTACAAAAATATTGGGTTAATTTCGATTATGGATAGACCGTCTTTTGTTAACTCAAATTTGCCAAAAAAACTGCATCGTCATCGAAACAACTCATCCGACCAACTTTAACGATTATTTAAAAGTTATACACTTGTCCATTTTAACTTCTTCAAGTTTTATTATGTTGCCTTAGGAACCTACTTTACGTACAAAAACATTGGGTTCATTTCGGTTACGGATAAAATGTCTTTTGTTTACTCAAAGTTGTAAAAAAAACTGCATCGTAATCGAAACAACTCATCCGACCAACTTTGACGATTATTTAAAAGTTATCCACTTATCCGTTTTTACTTTTTCAAGTTTTAATACGTAGTCTTAGAAACCTAGTTTATATACAAAAATATTAGGTTCATTTCAGTTATGGATAAACCGTCTTTTGTTTAATCAAATTTGCCAAAACAACTGCATCATCATCGAAACAACTCATCCGACCAATTTTGACGATTATTTAAAAGTTATACACTTGTCCATTTTTACTTCTTCAAGTTTTATTACGTAGCCTTAGGAACTCAGTTTACGAACAAAAACATTGGGTTCATTTCGGTTACGGATAAAACGTCTTTTATTTACTCAAAGTTGTCAAAAAACCTGTATCGTCATCGAAACAACTCATCCGACCAACTTTGACGATTATTTAAAAGTTATCTACTTGTCCGTTTTTACTTCTTCAAATTTTATTACGTAGCCTTAGGAACCAGTTTATGTAAAAAAAAAATTGGGTTAATTTCGGTTAGGAATAGACCGTCTTCTGTTTACTAAAATTTGCCAAAAAAAAAACTGCATCGTCGTCGAAACAACTCATCCGACCAACTTTGACGATTATTTAAAAGTTATTCACTCTTCCATTTTTACTTCTTCATGTTTTATTACGTAACCTTAGGAACGCAGTTTACGTAAAAAAAAAAATTGGGTTAATTTCGGTTACGGATAAATTATTTTTTATTAAACTCAAAGTTGTCAAAAAAACTGCATCGTCATCAAAATAACTCATCCGACCAACTTTCACGATTATTTAAAAGTTATCCACTTGTCCGTTTTTACTTCTTCAAGTTTTAATAGGTAGCCTTAGGAACCCAGTTTACGTACAAAAAATTGGGTTAATTTCGGTTACGGATAAAACGTGTTTTGTTAACTCCAAGTTGCCAAAAAAACTACATTGTCATCGAAACAACTCATCCTACCAACTTTGACGATTATTTAAAAGTTATTCAATTTCCGTTCTTATTTCTTCAAGATTTATTATGTAGCCTTAGGAACTCAGTTTACATAGAAAAAAATTTGGTTCATTTCGGTTACGGATAGACCGTCTTTTGTTTATTCAAAGTTGCCAAAAAAATTATATCGACATCAAAACAACTTATCCGACCAACTTTGACGATTATTTAAAAGTTATCCACTTTTCCGTTTTTACTTTTTGAAGTTTTATTACGTAGCCTTAGGAACCCAGTATAGTTAAAAAAAAAAATCGGTCCATTTCGTTTACGGATAGACCGTCTTATATTTACTCAAATTTGCCAAAAAAAACTGCATCATCGTCGAAACAACTCATCCGACCAACTTTGATGATTATTTAAAAGTTATTCACTCGTCCATTTTTACTTCTTCATGTTTTATTACATAGCCTTAGGAACACAGTTTACGTAAAAAAAATTGGGTTCATTTCAATTATGGATAGACCGTTTTTTGTTTACTCAAAATTGCCAAAAAAAACTGCATCGCCATCAAAACAACTCATCCGACCAACTTTGATGATTATATAAAAGTTATCCACTTGTCCGTTTTTACTTCTTGAAGTTTTATTACGTAGCCATAGGAATCCAGTTTAAGTTCAAAAACATTGGGTTCATTTTGGTTACGGATAGACTGTCTTTTGTTTACTCAAAGTTGTAAAAAAAAACTGCTTCGTCATCGAAACAACTCATGCAACCAACTTTGACGATTATTTAAAAGTTATCCACTTATCCGTTTTTACTTATTCAAGTTTTATTACGTAGCCTTTGGAACCCAATTTATTTACAAAAAACATTAGGTTCATTCCGGTTACGGATAGACCGTCTCTTGTTTTCTTAAAGTTGCCAAAAAAACTGCATCGTCATCGAAATAACTTATCTGACTAACATTGACGATTATTTAAAAGTTATCCACTTGTCCGTTTTTACTTCTTCAAGTTTTATTACGTAGCCTTAGAAATTCAGTTTATGTACAAAAATATTGGGCAGATTTTGATTATGGATAGACCGTCTTTTGTTTACCCAAAATTGTCAAAAGAACTGCATTGTTAATGAAACAACTCATCCGACCAACTTTGACGATTATTTAAAAGTTATCCACTTGTCCGTTTTTACTTCTTCAACTTTTAGTATGTAGCCTTAGGAACCCAGTTTATGTACAAAAACATTGGGTTCATTTCGGTTACGGATAAAACGTCTTTTGTTTACTCAAAGTTGCCAAAAAAACTTCATCGTCATCGAAACAACTCATCCGACCAACTTTGACGATTATTTAAAAGTTATACACTTGTCCATTTTGACTTCTTCAAGTTTTATTAGGTAGCCTTAGGAACCCAATTTACGTACAAAAATATTGGGTTCATTTCGGTTACGGATAAAACGTCTTTTGTTTACTCAAAGTTGTCAAAAAAACTGCATCGTCATCGAAATAACTCAGCCGACCAACTTTTACGAATTCTTAAAAGTTTTTCACTTGTCCGTTTTTACGTCTTCAAGTTTTATTACGTAACCATAGGAACCAATTTACGTACAAAAAAAATTGGGTTTATTTCGGTTACGGATAGACCGTCTTTTGTTTACTCAAATTTGCCCAAAAAAACTGCATCGTCGTCGAAAGAATTCATTCGACCAACGTTGACGATTATGAAAAAGTTATTCACTCGTCCATTTTCACTTCTTCATGTTTTATTACGTAGCCTTAGGAAGGCAGTTTACGCACCAAAAAATTTGGTTCATTTCGGTTACGGATAAACTGTCGTTTATTTACTCAAAGTTGTCAAAAAAATTGCATCGTCATCGAAACAACTCCTCCGACCAATTTTGACGATCATTTAAAAGTTATCCACTTGTCCGTTTTTACTTCTTCAAGTTTTATTACGTAGTCTTAGGAATCCAGTTTAAGTACAAAAAATTTTTTTGGTTAATTTCTGTTACACATAGACCGTCTTTTATTTACTCAAATTTGTCAAAAAAAACTGCATCGTCGTCGAAATAACTCATCCGACCAATTTTGACGGTTATTTAAAAGTTATCCACTTCTCCGTTTTTACTTCTTCAAGTTTTATTATGTAGCCTTAGGAATCCAGTTTAAGTACAAAACAATTGGGTTCATTTCGGTTACAGATAGACCGTCTTTTTTTTACTCAAAGTTGGTAAAAAAAACTACATCGTCATCGAAACAACTCATCCGACTAACTTTGACGATTATTTAAAAGTTATTCACTTATCTGTTTTTACTTCTTCAAATTTTATTATGTTGCCTTAGGAACCCAATTTACGTAAAAAAACAATTGGTTTCATTTCGGTTACGGATAAACCGTCTTTTGTTTCCTCAAAGTTGCCAAAAAAACTGCGTCATCGAAACAACTCATCCGACCAACTTTGACGATTATTTAAAAGTTATCCACTTGTCCGACTTTACTTCTTCAAGTTTTATTACGTAGCCTTAGAAACCCAATTTATGTACAAAAATATTGGGTTCATTCCGATTATGGATAGACTGTCTTTTGTTTACTCAAAGTTGCCAAAAAAACTGCATCGTCATCGAAACAAGTCATCCCACCAACTTTGACGATTATTTAAAAGTTATACATTTGTCCATTTTTACTTCTTCAAGTTTTTTAACGTAGCCTTAGGAACCCAGTTTACGTACAAAAACATTGGGTTCATTTCGGTTACGGATAAAATGTCTTTTGTTTACTCAAAATTGTCAAAAAAACTGCATCGTCATCGAAACAACTCATTCGACCAACTTTGTCGATTATTTAAATGTTATCAACTTGTCCGTTTTTACTTCTTCAAGTTTTATTACGTAGCCTTAGGAACCAGTTTACGTACAAAAAAAATTAGGTTAATTTTGGTTACGGATAAACTGTCTTTTGTTTACTCAAATTAGCTAAAAAAACCTGTATCGTCGTCGAAGCAACTCATCCGACTAATTTTGACGATTATTTAAAAGTTATTCACTCGTCCGTTTTTACTTCTTCATGTGTTAGTACGTAGCCTTAGGAACGCAGTTTACGTACAAAAAAATTGGGTTCATTTCGGTTACGGATAAATCGTTTTTTGTTTACTCAAACTAGTCAAAAAAACTGCATCGTCATCGAAACAACTTATCCGACCAATGTTGACGATTATTTAAAAGTTATGCACTTGTCCGTTTTTACTTCTTCAAGCTTTATTACGTAGCCTTAGGAACCAGTTTACGTAAAAAAAAAAAAAATTGGGTTGATTTCGGTTACGGATAAACCATATTTTGTTTACTCAAATTTGCTAAAAAAAAATGTATCGCCGTCGAAGCAACTCATCCGACTAACTTTGACGATTATTTAAAAGTTATTCACTCGTCCATTTTTACTTCTTCATGTTTTAGTACGTAGCCTTAGGAACGAAGTTTACGTACAAAAAAATTGGGTTTATTTCGATTACGGATAAACCGTCTTTTGTTTACTCAAACTTGTCAAAAAAACTGCATCGTCATTGAAACAACTCATCCGACCAATTTTGACGATTATTTAAAAGTTATCCACTTATCCGTTTTTACTTGTTCAAGTTCTATTACGTAGCCTTAGGAACCCAGTTCACGTACAAAAAAAATCGAGTTCATTTCGGTTACGAATAGACCGTTTTTTGTTTACTAAAAATTGCCAAAACCACTGCATCGTCATCGAAACAACTCATTCGACCAACTTTGACGATTATTTAAAAGTTATCCACTTGTCCGTTTTTACTTCTTGAAGTTTTATTACGTAGCCTTAGGAATCCAATTTAGGTACGAAAAAATTGGGTTTATTTCGGTTACGGATAGACCGTCTTTTGTTTACTCAAAGTTGTAAAAAAAATTGCATCGTCATCAAAACAAGTCATCCGACCAACTTTGGCGATTATTTAAAAGTTATCCACTTATTCGTTTTTACTTCTTCAAGATTTATTATGTAGCCTTAGGAACCCAATTTACGTACAAAAAAAATTGGGTTCATTTCGGTTACGGATAGACCGTCTTTTGTTTACTCAAAGTTGATAAAAAAACTGCATCTTCATCGAAACAATTAATTCGACCAACTTTGACGATTATTTAAAAGTAATTCACTTGTCCGTTTTTACTTCTTCAAGTTTTATTCGTAGCCTTAGCAATCCAGTTTATGTACAAAAATATTGGGTTAATTTCGATTATGGATAGACCGTCGTTTGTTTACTCAAATTTGCCAAAGAAAACTACATCGTCATCGAAACAACTTATCCGACCAACTTTGACGATTATTTAAAAGTTATACACTTGTCCATTTCAACTTCTTCAAGTTTTATTATGTTGCCTTAGGAACCCAGTTTACGTACAAAAACATTGGGTTCATTTCGGTTATGGATAAAACGTCTTTTGTTTACTCAAAGTTGTCAAAAAACTGCATCGTCATCGAAACAACTCATCCGACCAACTTTGACGATTATTTAAAAGTTATCCACTTGTCCGTTTTTACTTCTTCAAGTTTTATTATGTAGCCTGAGGAATCCGATTTAAGTACAAAAAAAAAAAATTTGGTTAATTTCTGTTACGGATAGACTGTCTTTTGTTTACTCAAATTTGCCAAAAAAAACTGCATCGTCGTCGAAACAACTCATCTGACTCACTTTGACGATTATTAAAAAGGTATTCACTCATCCATTTTTACTTCATGTTTTATTATGTAGCCTTAGGGACGCCTTTTACGTACAAAAAAATTGGGTTCATTTCGGTTACGGATAAACCGTCTTTTGTTTACTTAAAGTTGTAAAAAAAACTGCATCGTCATCGAAACAATTCATCCGACCAACTTTGATGATTATTTAAAAATTATCCACTTGTCCGTTTTTACTTCTTCAAGTTTTATTACGTAGCCTTAGGAACCCAGTTTACGTACAAACAAAATTGGGTTCATTTATGTTATGGATAGACCATTTTTTGTTTACTCAAAGTTGTCAAAAAAACTGCACCGTCATCGAAACAACTCATCTGACTAACTTCGACGATTATTTAAAAGTTATTCACTTGTCCATTTTTACTTTTTCAAGTTTTATTACGTAGCCTTAGGAACACAATTTACGTACAAAAAAAATTGGGTTCATTTCGGTTACGGATAAAACGTCTTTGGTTTACTCAAAATTGTCAAAAAAAGGGCATTGTCATCGAAACAACTTATCCGACCAACTTTGAGGATTATTTAAAAGTTATCCACTTGTCCGTTTTTACTTTTTGAAGTTTTACTACATAGCTTTAGGAACCCAATTTAATTACAAAAAAATCGGTTTCATTTCGATTACGGATAGACCATCTTTTGTTTAATCAAAGTTACAAAAAAAAAACTGCATCGTCATCGAAACAACTCATCCTACCAACTTTGACGATTATTTAAACGTTATTCACTCGTCCATTTTTACTTCTTCAAGTTTTATTACGTAGCCTTAGGAACCCAATTTGGATACAAAAAAATTGAGTTAATTTCGGTTACGGATAAACCGTATTTTGTTTACTCAAAGTTGTCCAAAAAACTGCATCATCATCGAAACAACTCATTCGATCAACTTTTACGATTATTTAAAAGTTATCCACTTGTCCGTTTTTACTTCTTCAAGATTTATTACGTAGCCTTAGGAACTCTGTTTAAGTACGAAAAAAATGTTGTTCATTCCGATTACGGATATACCGTCTCTTGTTTTCTCAAATTTGCCTAAAAAACTGTATCGTCATCGAAACAACTCATCCGACCAACTTTGACGATTATTTAAAAGTTATACACTTGTCCATTTCAACTTCTTCAAGTTTTATTATGTTGCCTTAGGAACCCAGTTTACGTACAAAAACATTGGGTTCATTTCGGTTATGGATAAAACGTCTTTTGTTTACTCAAAGTTGTCAAAAAAACTGCATCGTCGTCAAAACAACTTATCCGACCGACTTTGACGATTATTTAAAAGTTATCCACTTGTCCGTTTTTACTTCTTCAAGTTTTATTACGTAGCCTTAGGAATCCGGTTTAAGTACAAAAAAAAATTTGGTTAATTTCTGTTACGGATAGACCGTATTTTGTTTACTCAAATTTGCCAAAAAAAATTGCATCGTCGTCGAAACAACTCATCTGACCCACTTTGGCGATTATTAAAAAGTTATTCACTCATCCATTTTTACTTCTTCATGTTTTATTATGTAGCCATAGGGACGCCTTTTACGTACAAAAAAATTGGGTTCATTTCGGTTACGGATAAACCGTCTTTTGTTTACTTAAAGTTGTAAAAAAAATTGCATCGTCATCGAAACAACTCATCCGACCAACTTTGATGATTATTTAAAAGTTATCCACTTGTCCGTTTTTACTTCTTCAAGTTTTATTACGTAGCCTAAGGAACCCAGTTTACGTACAAACAAAATTAGGTTCATTTATGTTATGGATAGACCATTTTTTGTTTACTCAAAGTTGTCAAAAAAACTGCACCGTCATCGACACAATTCATCTGACTAACTTCGACGATTATTTAAAAGTTATTCACTTGTCCATTTTTACTTTTTCAATTTTTATTACGTAGCCTTAGGAACATAATTTACGTACAAAAAAATTGGGTTTATTTCGGTTACGGATAAAATGTCTTTTGTTTACTCAAAATTGTCAAAAAAAGGGCATCGTCATCGAAACAACTTATCCGACCAACTTTGAGGATTATTTAAAAGTTATCCACTTGTCCATTTTTACTTTTTGAGGTTTTATTACATAGATTTAGGAACCCAATTTAATTACAAAAAAATCGGTTTCATTTCGATTACAGATAGACCGTCTTTTGTTTACTCAAAGTTCCAAAAAACAAAACTGCATCGTCATCGAAAAAACTCATCCTATCAACTTTGACGGTTATTTAAACGTTATTCACTCGTCCATTTTTACTTCTTCAAGTTTTATTACGTAGCCTTAGGAACTCAATTTACGTACAAAAAAATTGAGTTCATTTCGGTTACGGATAAACCGTATTTTGTTTACTCAAAGTTGTCCAAAAAACTGCATCATCATCGAAGCAACTCATTCGATCAACTTTTACGATTATTTAAAAGTTATCCACTTGTCCGTTTTTACTTCTTTAAGATTTATTATGTAGCCTTAGGAACTCTGTTTAAGTACGAAAAAAAAAATTGTTCATTCCGGTTACGGATAGACCGTCTCTTGTTTTCTCAAAGTTGCCAAAAAAACTGCATCGTCATCGAAACAACTCATCCGACCTACTTTGACGATTATTTAAAAGTTATACACTTGTCCATTTTCACTTCTTCAAGTTTTATTATGTTGCCTTAGGAACCCAGTTTACGTACAAAAATATTGGTTTCATTTCGGTTACGGATAAAACGTCTTTTGTTTACTCAAAGTTGTCAAAAAAACTGCATCGTCGTCAAAACACTTCATTCGACCAACTTTGACGATTATTTAAAAGTTATCCACTTGTCCGTTTTTACTTCTTCAAGTTTTATTACGTAGCCTTAGGAATCCAGTTTCAGTACAAAAAAAAATTTGGTTAATTTCTGTTACGAATAGACCGTCTTTTGTTTACTCAAATTTGCAAAAAAAAACGGCATCATCGTCGAAACAACTCATCCGACCAACTTTGACGATTATTTAAAAGTTATTCACTCGTCTATTTTTACTTTTTCATGATTTATTACGTAGCTTTAGGAACACCATTTACGTACAAAAAAATTGGGTTCATTTCGGTTACGGATAAACCGTCATTTGTTTACTCAAACTTGTCAAAAAAATTACATCGTCATCGAAACAACTCATCCGATGAACTTTTATGATTATTTAAAAATTGTCCACTTGTTTGTTTTTACTTCTTCAAGTTTTATTACGTAGCCTTAGGAATCCAGTTTACGTACAAACAAAATTGGGTTCATTTCTGTTAGAGATAGACCATTTTTTGTTTACTCAAAGTTGCCAAAAAAACAGCATCGTCATCGAAATAACTCATCTGACCAACTTTGACGATTATTTAAAAGTTATTCACATGTCCATTTTTACTTTTTCAAATTTTATTACGTAGCCTTAGGAACGCAGTTTACGTACAAAAAAATTGGGTTCATTTCGGTTACGGATAAAACATCTTTTGTTTACTCAAATTTGTCAAAAAAAAAACTGCATCGTCATCGAAACAACTTATCCGACCAACTTTGAGGATTTTTGAAAGTTATCCACTTGTCCGTTTTTCCTTTTTGAAGTTTTATTATGTAGCCTTAGGAACCCAGTTTACTTACAAAAAAATTTGGTTCATTTCGGTTAAGGATAGACCGTCTTTTGTTTACTCAAAGTTGCAAAAAAAAAACGGTATCGTCAACGAAACAACTCATCCTACCAACTTTGACGTTTATTTAAACGTTATTCACTCGTCCATTTTTGCTTCTTCAAGTTTTATTACGTAGCCTTAGGAACCCAATTTACGTGCAAAAAAAATGATTTCATTTCGGTTACGGATAAACTGTCTTTTGTTTAGTCAAAGTGGTCTAAAAAACTGCATCGTCATCGAAACAACTCATCCGACCAAAATTTTCGATTATTTAAAAGTTATTCATTTGTTCGTTTTTACTTTTTCAAGATTTATTACGTAGCCTTAGGAATTTAGTTTACATACAAAAAAATTTGGTTCATTTCTGTTACGGATAGACCGTCTTTTATTTACTCAAAGTCACCAAAAAAAACTGCATCGTCATCGAAACAATTAATCCGACCAACTTTGATGATTATTTAAAAGTTATTCACTTGTCCGTTTTTACTTCTTCAAGTTTTATTACGTAGCCTTAGCAATCTAGTTTATGTACAAAAATATTGGGTTAATTTCGATTATGGATAGACCGTATTTTGTTTACTCAAATTTGCAAAAACAATTGCATCGTCATCGAAACAACTCATTCGACCAACTTTGACGATTATTTAAAAGTTATACACTTTTCCATTTTAACTTCTTCAAGTTTTATTATGTTGCCTTAGGAACCCAGTTTACGTACAAAAACATTGGGTTCATTTCGGTTACGGATAAAACGTCTTTTGTTTACTCAAAATTCTCAAAAAAACTGTATCGTCATCGAAACAACTCATTCGACCAATTTTGACGATTATTTAAAAGTTATCCACTTATCCGTTTTTAATTCTTCAAGTTTTACTACGTAGCCTTAGGAATCCGATTTAAGTACAAAAAAAAATTGGGTTAATTTTTGTTACGGATAGACCGTCTTTTGTTTACTCAAATTTGCCAAAAAAAACTGCATCGTCGTCGAAACAACTCATCCGACCAACTTTGACGATTATTTAAAAATTAGTCACTCGTCCTTTTTTACTTCTTTATGTTTTATTATGTAGCCTTAGGGACGCTTTTTACGTACAAAAAAATTGGGTACATTTCGGTTACAGATAAACCGTCTTTTATTTACTCAAAGTTGTAAAAAAAACTGCATCGTCATCGAAAGAACTCATCCGACCAACTTTGATGATTATTTAAAAGTTATCCACTTGTCCATTTTTACTTCTTCAAGTTTTATTACGTAGCCTTAGGAACCCAATTTACGTACAAACAAAATTGGGTTAATTTCTGTTGTGGATAGACCGTGTTTTGTTTACTAAAAGTTGTCAAAAAAACTGCATAGTCATCGAAATAACTCATCCGACCAACTTTCACGATTATTTAAAAGTTATCCACTTGTCCGTTTTTACTTCTTCAAGTTTTAATAGGTAGCCTTAGGAACCTAGTTTACGTACAAAAAATTGGGTTCATTTCGGTTACGGATAAAACGTGTTTTGTTAACTCGAAGTTGTCAAAAAAAACTACATTGTCATCGAAACAACTCATCCTACCAACTTTGACGATTATTTAAAAGTTATTCAAATTTCCGTTTTTATTTCTTCAAGATTTATTATGTAGCCTTAGGAACTCAGTTTACATAGAAAAAAATTTGGTTCATTTCGATTACGGATAGACCGTCTTTTGTTTATTCACAGTTGCCAAAAAAATTGTATCGACATCAAAACAACTTATCCGACCAACTTTGACGATTATTTAAAAGTTATCCACTTTTCCGTTTTTACTTTTTGAAGTTTTATTACGTAGCCTTAGGAACCCAGTATAGTTAAAAAAAAAAAATCGGTCCATTTCGTTTACGGATAGACCGTCTTATGTTTACTCAAATTTGCCAAAAAAAACTGCATCATCGTCGAAACAACTCATCCGACCAACTTTGATGATTATTTAAAAGTTATTCACTCGTCCATTTTTACTTCTTCATGTTTTATTACGTAGCCTTAGGAACACAGTTTACGTATAAAAAATTGGGTTCATTTCGGTTATGGATAGACCGTTTTTTGTTTACTCAAAATTGCCAAAAAAACTGCATCGCCATCAAAACAACTCATCCGACCAACTTTGATGATTATATAAAAGTTATCCACTTGTCCGTTTTTACTTCTTGAAGTTTTATTACGTAGCCATAGGAATCCAGTTTAAGTTCAAAAATATTGGGTTCATTTCGGTTACGGATAGACTGTCTTTTGTTTACTCAAAGTTGTAAAAAAAAACTGCTTCGTCATCGAAACAACTCATGCAACCAACTTTGACGATTATTTAAAAGTTATCCACTTATCCGTTTTTACTTATTCAAGTTTTATTACGTTGCCTTTGGAACCCAATTTATTTACAAAAAACATTAGGTTCATTCCGGTTACGGATAGACCGTCTCTTGTTTTCTTAAAGTTGCCAAAAAAACTGCATCGTTATCGAAATAACTTATCTGACTAACATTGACGATTATTTAAAAGTTATCCACTTGTCTGTTTTTACTTCTTCAAGTTTTATTACGTAGCCTTAGAAATTCAGTTTATGTACAAAAATATTGGGTAGATTTTGATTATGGATAGACCGTCTTTTGTTTACCCAAAATTGTCAAAAAAACTGCATTGTCAATGAAATAACTCATCCGACCAACTTTGACGATTATTTAAAAGTTATCCACTTGTCCGTTTTTACTTCTTCAACTTTTAGTATGTAGCCTTAGGAACCCAGTTTATGTACAAAAACATTGGGTTCATTTCGGTTACTGATAAAACGTCTTTTGTTTACTCAAAGTTGCCAAAAAAACTTCATCGTCATCGAAACAACTCATCCGACCAACTTTGACGATTATTTAAAAGTTATACACTTGTCCATTTTGACTTCTTCAAGTTTTATTAGGTAGCCTTAGGAACCCAATTTACGTACAAAAATATTGGGTTCATTTCGGTTACGGATAAAACGTCTTTTGTTTACTCAAAGTTGCCAAAAAAACTTCATCGTCATCGAAACAACTCATCCGACCAACTTTGACGATTATTTAAAAGTTATACACTTGTCCATTTTGACTTCTTCAAGTTTTATTAGGTAGCCTTAGGAACCCAATTTACGTACAAAAATATTGGGTTCATTTCGGTTACGGATAAAATGTCTTTTGTTTACTCAAAGTTGTCAAAAAAACTGCATCATCATCGAAATAACTCAGCCGACCAACTTTTACGAATACTTAAAAGTTTTTCACTTGTCCGTTTTTACGTCTTCAAGTTTTATTACGTAGCCTTAGGAAGGCAGTTTACGCAGCAAAAAATTCGGTTCATTTCGGTTACGGATAAACTGTCGTTTATTTACTCAAAGTTGTCAAAAAAATTGCATCGTCATCGAAACAACTCGTCCGACCAATTTTGACGATCATTTAAAAGTTATCCACTTGTCCGTTTTTACTTCTTCAAGTTTTATTACGTAGTCTTAGGAATCCTGTTTAAGTACAAAAAAAAAATTGGTTAATTTCTGTTACACGTAGACCGTCTTTTATTTACTCAAAATTGTCAAAACAAACTGCATCGTCGTCGAAATAACTCATCCGACCAACTTTGACGGTTATTTAAAAGTTATCCACTTCTCCGTTTTTACTTCTTCAAGTTTTATTATGTAGCCTTAGGAATCCAGTTTAAGTACAAAACAATTGGGTTCATTTCGGTTACAGATAAACCGTCATTTTTTTACTCAAAGTTGGTAAAAAAAACTACATCGTCATCGAAACAACTCATCCGACTAACTTTGACGATTATTTAAAAGTTATTCACTTATCTGTTTTTACTTCTTCAAATTTTATTACGTTGCCTTAGGAACCCAATTTACGTACAAAAACAATTGGTTTCATTTCGGTTACGAATAAACCGTCTTTTGTTTCCTCAAAGTTGCCAAAAAAACTGCGTCATCGAAACAACTCATCCGACCAACTTTGACGATTATTTAAAAGTTATCCACTTGTCCGACTTTACTTCTTCAAGTTTTATTACGTAGCCTTAGAAACCCAATTTATGTACAAAAATATTGGGTTCATTCCGATTATGGATAGACTGTCTTTTGTTTACTCAAAGTTGCCAAAAAAACTGCATCGTCATCGAAACAAGTCATCCCACCAACTTTGACGATTATTTAAAAGTTATACATTTGTCCATTTTTACTTCTTCAAGTTTTTTAACGTAGCCTTAGGAACCCAGTTTACGTACAAAAACATTGGGTTCATTTCGGTTACGGATAAAATGTCTTTTGTTTACTCAAAATTGTCAAAAAAACTGCATCGTCATCGAAACAACTCATTCGACCAACTTTGTCGATTATTTAAAAGTTATCAACTTGTCCGTTTTTACTTCTTCAAGTTTTATTACGTAGCCTTAGGAACCAGTTTACGTACAAAAAAAAATTGGGTTAATTTTGGTTACGGATAAACTGTCTTTTGTTTACTCAAATTAGCTAAAAAAAAACTGTATCGTCTTCGAAGCAACTCATCCGACTAATTTTGACGATTATTTAAAAGTTAGTCACTTGTCCGTTTTTACTTCTTCATGTGTTAGTACGTAGCCTTAGGAACGCAGTTTACGTACAAAAAAATTGGGTTTATTTCGGTTACGGATAAATCGTCTTTTGTTTACTCAAACTTGTCAAAAAAACTGCATCGTCATCGAAACAACTTATCCGACCAATTTTGACGATTATTTAAAACTTATGCACTTGTCCGTTTTTACTTCTTCAAGCTTTATTACGTAGCCTTAGGAACCAGTTTACGTAAAAAAAAAATTGGGTTGATTTCGGTTACGGATAAACCATATTTTGTTTACTCAAATTTGCTAAAAAAAAATGTATCGCCGTCGAAGCAACTCATCCGACTAACTTTGACGATTATTTAAAAGTTATTCACTCGTCCATTTTTACTTCTTCATGTTTTAGTACGTAGCCTTAGGAACGAAGTTTACGTACAAAAAAATTGGGTTTATTTCGATTACGGATAAACCGTCTTTTGTTTACTCAAACTTGTCAAAAAAACTGCATCGTCATTGAAACAACTCATCCGACCAATTTTGACGATTATTTAAAAGTTATCCACTTATCCGTTTTTACTTGTTCAAGTTCTATTACGTAGCCTTAGGAACCCAGTTCAGGTACAAAAAAAATCGAGTTCTTTCGGTTACGAATAGACCGTTTTTTGTTTACTAAAAATTGCCAAAACCACTGCATCGTCATCGAAACAACTCATTCGACCAACTTTGACGATTATTTAAAAGTTATCCACTTGTCCATTTTTACTTCTTGAAGTTTTATTACGTAGCCTTAGGAATCCAATTTAGGTACGAAAAAATTGGGTTTATTTCGGTTACGGATAGACCGTCTTTTGTTTACTCAAAGTTGTAAAAAAAATTGCATCGTCATCAAAACAAGTCATCCGACCAACTTTGACGATTATTTAAAAGTTATCCACTTATCCGTTTCTAATTCTTCAAGATTTATTACGTAGCCTTAGGAACCCAATTTACGTACAAAAACAATTGGGTTCATTTCGGTTACGGATAGGCCGTCTTTTGTTTACTCAAAGTTGATAAAAAAAACTGCATCTTCATCGAAAGAATTAATCCGACCAACTTTGATGATTATTTAAACATAATTCACTTGTCCGTTTTTACTTCTTCAAGTTTTATTACGTAGCCTTAGCAATCCAGTTTATGTACAAAAATATTGGGTTAATTTCGATTATGGATAGACCGTCGTTTGTTTACTCAAATTTGCCAAAAAAAACTGCATCGTCATCGAAACAACTTATCCGACCAACTTTGACGATTATTTAAAAGTTATACACATGTCCATTTCAACTTCTTCAAGTTTTATTATGTTGCCTTAGGAACCCAGTTTACGTACAAAAACATTGGGTTCATTTCGGTTACGGATAAAACGTCTTTTGTTTACTCAACGTTGTCAAAAAACTGCATCGTCATCGAAACAACTCATCCGACCAACTTTGACGATTATTTAAAAGTTGTCCACTTGTCCGTTTTTACTTCTTCAAGTTTTATTATGTAGCCTGAGGAATCCGATTTAAGTACAAAAAAAAATTTGGTTAATTTCTGTTACGGATAGACCGTCTTTTGTTTACTCAAATTTGCCAAAAAAAACTGCATCGTCGTCGAAATAACTCATCTGACTCACTTTGACGATTATTAAAAAGGTATTCACTCATCCATTTTTACTTCATGTTTTATTATGTAGCCTTAGGGACGCCTTTTACGTACAAAAAAATTGGGTTCATTACGGTTACGGATAAACCGTCTTTTGTTTACTTAAAGTTGTAAAAAAAACTGCATCGTCATCGAAACAACTCATCCGACCAACTTTGATGATTATTTAAAAGTTATCCACTTGTCCGTTTTTACTTCTTCAAGTTTTATTACGTAGCCTTAGGAACCCAGTTTACGTACAAACAAAATTGGGTTCATTTATGTTATGGATAGACCATTTTTTGTTTACTCAAAGTTGTCAAAAAAACTGCACCGTCATCGAAACAACTCATCTGACTAACTTCGACGATTATTTAAAAGTTATTCACTTGTCCATTTTTACTTTTTCAAGTTTTATTACGTAGCCTTAGGAACACAATTTACGTACAAAAAAAATTGGGTTCATTTCGGTTACGGATAAAACGTCTTTGGTTTACTCAAAATTGTCAAAAAAAGGGCATTGTCATCGAAACAACTTATCCGACCAACTTTGAGGATTATTTAAAAGTTATCCACTTGTTCGTTTTTACTTTTTGAAGTTTTATTACGTAGCTTTAGGAACCCAATTTAATTACAAAAAAATCGGTTTCATTTCGATTATGGATAGACCGTCTTTTGTTTACTCAAAGTTCCAAAAAAAAAAACTGCATCGTCATCGAAACAACTCATCCTACCAACTTTGACGATTATTTAAACGGTATTCACTCGTCCATTTTTACTTCTTCAAGTTTTATTACGTAGCCTTAGGAACCCAATTTGGATACAAAAAAATTGAGTTCATTTCGGTTACGGATAAACCGTATTTTGTTTACTCAAAGTTGTCCAAAAAACTGCATCATCATCGAAACAACTCATTCGATCAACTTTTACGATGATTTAAAAGTTATCCACTTGTCCGTTTTTACTTCTTCAAGATTTATTACGTAGCCTTAGGAACTCTGTTTAAGTACGAAAAAAATGTTGTTCGTTCCGATTACGGATAGACCGTCTCTTGTTTTCTCAAATTTGCCAAAAAAACTGTATCGTCATCGAAACAACTCATCCGACCAACTTTGACGATTATTTAAAAGTTATCCACTTGTCCGTTTTTACTTCTTCAAGTTTTATTATGTAGCCTGAGGAATCCGATTTAAGTACAAAAAAAAATTTGGTTAATTTCTGTTACGGATAGACCGTCTTTTGTTTACTCAAATTTGCCAAAAAAAACTGCATCGTCATCGAAATAACTCATCTGACTCACTTTGACGATTATTAAAAAGGTATTCACTCATCCATTTTTACTTCATGTTTTATTATGTAGCCTTAGGGACGCCTTTTACGTACAAAAAAATTGGGTTCATTACGGTTACGGATAAACCGTCTTTTGTTTACTTAAAGTTGTAAAAAAAACTGCATCGTCATCGAAACAACTCATCCGACCAACTTTGATGATTATTTAAAAGTTATCCACTTGTCCGTTTTTACTTCTTCAAGTTTTATTACGTAGCCTTAGGAACCCAGTTTACGTACAAACAAAATTGGGTTCATTTATGTTATGGATAGACCATTTTTTGTTTACTCAAAGTTGTCAAAAAAACTGCACCGTCATCGAAACAACTCATCTGACTAACTTCGACGATTATTTAAAAGTTATTCACTTGTCCATTTTTACTTTTTCAAGTTTTATTACGTAGCCTTAGGAACACAATTTACGTACAAAAAAAATTGGGTTCATTTCGGTTACGGATAAAACGTCTTTGGTTTACTCAAAATTGTCAAAAAAAGGGCATTGTCATCGAAACAACTTATCCGACCAACTTTGAGGATTATTTAAAAGTTATCCACTTGTTCGTTTTTACTTTTTGAAGTTTTATTACGTAGCTTTAGGAACCCAATTTAATTACAAAAAAATCGGTTTCATTTCGATTATGGATAGACCGTCTTTTGTTTACTCAAAGTTCCAAAAAAAAAAACTGCATCGTCATCGAAACAACTCATCCTACCAACTTTGACGATTATTTAAACGGTATTCACTCGTCCATTTTTACTTCTTCAAGTTTTATTACGTAGCCTTAGGAACCCAATTTGGATACAAAAAAATTGAGTTCATTTCGGTTACGGATAAACCGTATTTTGTTTACTCAAAGTTGTCCAAAAAACTGCATCATCATCGAAACAACTCATTCGATCAACTTTTACGATGATTTAAAAGTTATCCACTTGTCCGTTTTTACTTCTTCAAGATTTATTACGTAGCCTTAGGAACTCTGTTTAAGTACGAAAAAAATGTTGTTCGTTCCGATTACGGATAGACCGTCTCTTGTTTTCTCAAATTTGCCAAAAAAACTGTATCGTCATCGAAACAACTCATCCGACCAACTTTGACGATTATTTAAAAGTTATCCACTTGTCCGTTTTTACTTCTTCAAGTTTTATTATGTAGCCTGAGGAATCCGATTTAAGTACAAAAAAAAATTTGGTTAATTTCTGTTACGGATAGACCGTCTTTTGTTTACTCAAATTTGCCAAAAAAAACTGCATCGTCGTCGAAATAACTCATCTGACTCACTTTGACGATTATTAAAAAGGTATTCACTCATCCATTTTTACTTCATGTTTTATTATGTAGCCTTAGGGACGCCTTTTACGTACAAAAAAATTGGGTTCATTACGGTTACGGATAAACCGTCTTTTGTTTACTTAAAGTTGTAAAAAAAACTGCATCGTCATCGAAACAACTCATCCGACCAACTTTGATGATTATTTAAAAGTTATCCACTTGTCCGTTTTTACTTCTTCAAGTTTTATTACGTAGCCTTAGGAACCCAGTTTACGTACAAACAAAATTGGGTTCATTTATGTTATGGATAGACCATTTTTTGTTTACTCAAAGTTGTCAAAAAAACTGCACCGTCATCGAAACAACTCATCTGACTAACTTCGACGATTATTTAAAAGTTATTCACTTGTCCATTTTTACTTTTTCAAGTTTTATTACGTAGCCTTAGGAACACAATTTACGTACAAAAAAAATTGGGTTCATTTTGGTTACGGATAAAACGTCTTTGGTTTACTCAAAATTGTCAAAAAAAGGGCATTGTCATCGAAACAACTTATCCGACCAACTTTGAGGATTATTTAAAAGTTATCCACTTGTCCGTTTTTACTTTTTGAAGTTTTATTACGTAGCTTTAGGAACCCAATTTAATTACAAAAAAATCGGTTTCATTTCGATTACGGATAGACCGTCTTTTGTTTACTCAAAGTTCCAAAAAAAAAACTGCATCGTCATCGAAACAACTCATCCTACAAACTTTCACGATTATTTAAACGTTATTCACTCGTCCATTTTTACTTCTTCAAGTTTTATTACGTAGCCTTAGGAACCCAATTTGGATACAAAAAAATTGAGTTGATTTCGGTTACCGATAAATCGTATTTTGTTTACTCAAAGTTGTCCAAAAAACTGCATCATCATCGAAACAACTCATTCGATCAACTTTTACGATTATTTAAAAGTTATCCACTTGTCCGTTTTTACTTCTTCAAGATTTATTACGTAGCCTTAGGAACTCTGTTTAAGTACGAAAAAAATGTTGTTCATTCCGATTACGGATAGACCGTCTCTTGTTTTCTCAAATTTGCCAAAAAAACTGTATCGTCATCGAAACAACTCATCCGACCAACTTTGACGATTATTTAAAAGTTATACACTTGTCCATTTCAACTTCTTCAAGTTTTATTATGTTGCCTTAGGAACCCAGTTTACGTACAAAAACATTGGGTTCATTTCGGTTACGGATAAAATGTCTTTTGTTTACTCAAAATTGTCAAAAAAACTGCATCGTCGTCAAAACAACTTATCCGACCGACTTTGACGATTATTTAAAAGTTATCCACTTGTCCGATTTTACTTCTTCAAGTTTTATTACGTAGCCTTAGGAATCCGGTTTAAGTACAAAAAAAAATTTGGTTAATTTCTGTTACGGATAGACCGTATTTTGTTTACTCAAATTTGCCAAAAAAAACTGCATCGTCGTCGAAACAATTCATCTGACCCACTTTGACGATTATTAAAAAGTTATTCACTCATCCATTTTTACTTCTTCATGTTTTATTATGTAGCCTTAGGGACGCCTTTTACGTACAAAAAAATTGGGTTCATTTCGGTTACGGATAAACCGTCTTTTGTTTACTTAAAGTTGTAAAAAAAACTGCATCGTCATCGAAACAACTCATCCGACCAACTTTGATGATTATTTAGAAGTTATCCACTTGTCCGTTTTTACTTCTTCAAGTTTTATTACGTAGCCTAAGGAACCCAGTTTACGTACAAACAAAATTGGGTTCATTTATGTTATGGATAGACCATTTTTTGTTTACTCAAAGTTGTCAAAAAAACTGCACCGTCATCGAAACAATTCATCTGACTAACTTCGACGATTATTTAAAAGTTATTCACTTGTCCATTTTTACTTTTTCAAGTTTTATTACGTAGCCTTAGGAACATAATTTACGTACAAAAAAATTGGGTTCATTTCGGTTACGGATAAAATGTCTTTTGTTTACTCAAAATTGTCAAAAAAAGGGCATCGTCATCGAAACAACTTATCCGACCAACTTTGAGAATTATTTAAAAGTTATCCACTTGTCCATTTTTACTTTTTGAAGTTTTATTACGTAGCTTTAGGAACCCAATTTAATTACAAAAAAATCGGTTTCATTTCGATTACAGATAGACCGTCTTTTGTTTACTCAAAGTTCTAAAAAACAAAACTGCATCGTCATCGAAACAACTCATCCTACCAACTTTGACGATTATTTAAACGTTATTCACTCGTCCATTTTTACTTCTTCAAGTTTTATTACGTAGCCTTAGGAACCCAATTTACGTACAAAAAAATTGAGTTCATTTCGGTTACGGATAAACCGTATTTTGTTTACTCAAAGTTGTCCAAAAAACTGCATCATCATCGAAACAACTCATTCGATCAACTTTTACGATTATTTAAAAGTTATCCACTTGTCCGTTTTTACTTCTTCAAGATTTATTACGTAGCCTTAGGAACTCTGTTTAAGTACGAAAAAAATGTTGTTCATTCCGGTTACGGATAGACCGTCTCTTGTTTTCTCAAATTTGCCAAAAAAACTGTATCGTCATCGAAACAACTCATCCGACCAACTTTGACGATTATTTAAAAGTTATTCATATGTCCATTTTTACTTTTTCAAGTTTTATTACGTAGCCTTAGGAACGCAGTTTACGTACAAAAAAATTGGGTTCATTTCGGTTACGGATAAAACATATTTTGTTTACTCAAATTTGTCAAAAAAAAACTGCATCGTTATCGAAACAACTTATCCGACCAACTTTGAGGATTTTTAAAAGTTATCCACTTGTCCGTTTTTCCTTTTTGAAGTTTTATTATGTAGCCTTAGGAACCCAGTTTACTTACAAAAAAATTGGGTTCATTTCGGTTACGGATATACCGTCTTTTGTTTACTCAAAGTTGCAAACAAAAAAACGGTATCATCAACGAAACAACTCATCCTACCAACTTTGACGTTTATTTAAACGTTATTCACTCGTCCATTTTTGCTTATTCAAGTTTTATTACGTAGCCTTAGGAACCCAATTTGGATACAAAAAAATTGAGTTGATTTCGGTTACCGATAAACCGTATTTTGTTTACTCAAAGTTGTCCAAAAAACTGCATCATCATCGAAACAACTCATTCGATCAACTTTTACGATTATTTAAAAGTTATCCACTTGTCCGTTTTTACTTCTTCAAGATTTATTACGTAGCCTTAGGAACTCTGTTTAAGTACGAAAAAAATGTTGTTCATTCCGATTACGGATAGACCGTCTCTTGTTTTCTCAAATTTGCCAAAAAAACTGTATCGTCATCGAAACAACTCATCCGACCAACTTTGACGATTATTTAAAAGTTATACACTTGTCCATTTCAACTTCTTCAAGTTTTATTATGTTGCCTTAGGAACCCAGTTTACGTACAAAAACATTGGGTTCATTTCGGTTACGGATAAAATGTCTTTTGTTTACTCAAAGTTGTGAAAAAAACTACATCGTCGTCAAAACAACTTATCCGACCGACTTTGACGATTATTTAAAAGTTATCCACTTGTCCGTTTTTACTTCTTCAAGTTTTATTACGTAGCCTTAGGAATCCGGTTTAAGTACAAAAAAAAATTTGGTTAATTTCTGTTACGGATAGACCGTATTTTGTTTACTCAAATTTGCCAAAAAAAACTGCATCGTCGTCGAAACAATTCATCTGACCCACTTTGACGATTATTAAAAAGTTATTCACTCCTCCATTTTTACTTCTTCATGTTTTATTATGTAGCCTTAGGGACGCCTTTTATGTACAAAAAAATTGGGTTCATTTCGGTTACGGATAAACCGTCTTTTGTTTACTTAAAGTTGTAAAAAAAACTGCATCGTCATCGAAACAACTCATCCGACCAACTTTGATGATTATTTAAAAGTTATCCACTTGTCCGTTTTTATTTCTTCAAGTTTTATTACGTAGCCTTAGGAACCCAGTTTACGTACAAAACAAAATTGGGTTCATTTATGTTATGGATAGACCATTTTTTGTTTACTCAAAATTGTCAAAAAAACTGCACCGTCATCGAAACAATTCATCTGACTAACTTCGACGATTATTTAAAAGTTATTTACTTGTCCATTTTTACTTTTTCAAGTTTTATTACATAGCCTTAGGAACGCAGTTTACATACAAAAAACTTGGGTTCATTTCGGTTACGGATAAAACGTCTTTTGTTTACTCAAAATTGTCAAAAAAAGGGCATCGTCATCGAAACAACTTATCCGACCAACTTTGAGGATTATTTAAAAGTTATCCACTTGTCCGTTTTTACTTTTTGAAGTTTTATTACATCGATTTAGGAACCCAATTTAATTACAAAAAAAATCAGTTTCATTTCGATTACAGATAGACCGTCTTTTGTTTACTCAAAGTTCCAAAAAAAAAACTGCATCGTCATCGAAACAACTCATCCTACCAACTTTGACGATTATTTAAACGTTATTCACTCGTTCATTTTTACTTCTTCAAGTTTTATTACATAGCCTTAGGAACCCAATTTACGTACAAAAAAATTGAGTTCATTTCGATTACGGATAAACCGTATTTTGTTTACTCAAAGTTGTCCAAAAAACTGCATCATCATCGAAACAACTCATTCGATCAACTTTTACGATTATTTAAAAGTTATCCACTTGTTTGTTTTTACTTCTTTAAGATTTATTACGTAGCCTTAGGAACTCTGTTTAAGTACGAAAAAAAAAATTGTTCATTCCGGTTATGGATAGACCGTCTCTTGTTTTCTCAAAGTTGCCAAAAAAACTGCATCGTCATCAAAATAACTCATCCGACCTACTTTGACGATTATTTAAAAGTTATACACTTGTCCATTTTTACTTCTTCAAGTTTTATTATGTTGCCTTAGGAACCCAGTTTACGTACAAAAATATTGGTTTCATTTCGGTTACGGATAAAACGTCTTTTGTTTACTCAAAGTTGTCAAAAAAACTGCATCGTCGTCAAAACACTTCATTCGACCAACTTTGACGATTATTTAAAAGTTATCCACTTGTCCGTTTTTACTTCTTCAAGTTTTATTACGTAGCCTTAGGAATCCAGTTTCAGTACAAAAAAAAAAAAATTGGTTAATTTCTGTTACGAATAGACCGTCTTTTGTTTATTCAAATTTGCAAAAAAAATCTGCATCATCGTCGAAACAACTCATCCGACCAACTTTGACGATTATTTAAAAGTTATTCACTCGTCCATTTTTACTTCTTCATGTTTTATTACGTAGCCTTAGGAACAACATTTACGTACAAAAAAATTGGGTTCATTTCGGTTACGGATAAACCGTCTTTTGTTTACTCAAACTTGTCAAAAAAACTACATCGTCATCGAAACAACTCATCCGATGAACTTTGATGATTATTTAAAAATTGTCCACTTGTTCGTTTTTACTTCTTCAAGTTTTATTACGTAGCCTTAGGAATCCAGTTTACGTACAAACAAAATTGGGTTCATTTCTATTAGAGATAGACCATTTTTTGTTTACTCAAAGTTGCCAAAAAAACAGCATCGTCATCGAAATAACTCATCTGACCGACTTTGACGATTATTTAAAAGTTATTCATATGTCCATTTTTACTTTTTCAAGTTTTATTATGTAGCCTTAGGAACGCAGTTTACGTACAAAAAAATTGGGTTCATTTCGGTTACGGATAAAACATATTTTGTTTACTCAAATTTGTCAAAAAAACCTGCATCGTTATCGAAACAACTTATCCGACCAACTTTGAGGATTTTTAAAAGTTATCCACTTGTCCGTTTTTCCTTTTTGAAGTTTTATTATGTAGCCTTAGGAACCCAGTTTACTTACAAAAAAATTGGGTTCATTTCGGTTACGGATAGACCGTCTTTTGTTTACTCAAAGTTGCAAACAAAAAAACGGTATCATCAACGAAACAACTCATCCTACCAACTTTGACGTTTATTTAAACGTTATTCACTCGTCCATTTTTGCTTCTTCAAGTTTTATTACGTAGCCTTAGGAACCCAATTTACGTGCAAAAAAAATGATTTCATTTCGGTTACAGATAAACTGTCTTTTGTTTACTCAAAGTGGTCTAAAAAACTGCATCGTCATCGAAACAACTCATCCGACCAAAATTTTCGATTATTTAAAAGTTATTCATTTGTTCGTTTTTACTTTTTCAAGATTTATTACGTAGCCTTAGGAATTTAGTTTACATACAAAAAAATTTGGTTCATTTCTGTTACGGATAGACCGTCTTTTATTTACTCAAAGTCGCCAAAAAAAAACTGCATCGTCATCGAAACAATTAATCCGACCAACTTTGATGATTATTTAAAAGTTATTCACTTGTCCGTTTTTACTTCTTCAAGTTTTATTACGTAGCCTTAGCAATCTAGTTTATGTACAAAAATATTGGGTTAATTTCGATTATGGATAGACCGTATTTTGTTTACTCAAATTTGCAAAAACAATTGCATCGTCATTGAAACAACTCATTCGACCAACTTTGACGATCATTTAAAAGTTATACACTTTTCCATTTTAACTTCTTCAAGTTTTATTATGTTGCCTTAGGAACCCAGTTTACGTACAAAAACATTGGGTTCATTTCGGTTACGGATAAAACGTCTTTTGTTTACTCAAAATTCTCAAAAAAACTGTATCGTCATCGAAACAACTCATTCGACCAATTTTGACGATTATTTAAAAGTTATCCACTTATCCGTTTTTAATTCTTCAAGTTTTACTACGTAGCCTTAGGAATCCGATTTAAGTACAAAAAAAAATTGGGTTAATTTTTGTTACGGATAGACCGTCTTTTGTTTACTCAAATTTGCCAAAACAAAACTGCATCGTCGTCGAAACAACTCATCCGACCAACTTTGACGATTATTTAAAAGTTATTCACTCGTCCTTTTTTACTTCTTTATGTTTTATTATGTAGCCTTAGGAACGCTTTTTACGTACAAAAAAATTGGGTACATTTCGGTTACGGATAAACCGTCTTTTATTTACTCAAAGTTGTAAAAAAAACTGCATCGTCATCGAAAGAACTCATCCGACCAACTTTGATGATTATTTAAAAGTTATCCACTTGTCCGTTTTTACTTCTTCAAGTTTTATTACGTAGCCTTAGGAACCCAATTTACGTACAAACAAAATTGGGTTAATTTCTGTTGTGGATAGACCATTTTTTGTTTACTCAAAGTTGTCAAAAAAACTGCATCGTCATCGAAATAACTCATCTGACCAACTTTCACGATTATTTAAAAGTTATCCACTTGTCCGTTTTTACTTCTTCAAGTTTTAATAGGTAGCCTTAGGAACCCAGTTTACGTACAAAAAATTGGGTTCATTTCGGTTATGGATAAAACGTGTTTTGTTAACTCGAAGTTGTCAAAAAAACTACATTGTCATCGAAACAACTCATTCTACCAACTTTGACGATTATTTAAAAGTTATTCAAATTTCCGTTTTTATTTCTTTAAGATTTATTATGTAGCCTTAGGAACCCAATTTAATTACAAAAAAATCGGTTTCATTTCGATTACGGATAGACCGTCTTTTATTTACTCAAAGTTGCCAAAAAAAAAAACTGCATCGTCATCGAAACAACTCATCCTACCAAGTTTGACGATTATTTAAACGTTATTCACTCTTCCATTTTTACTTCTTCAAGTTTTATTACGTAGCCTTAGGAACCAAATTTACGTACAAAAAAATTGGGTTTATTTCGGTTACGGATAAACCGTCTTTTGTTTACTCAAACTTGTCTAAAAAACTGCATCGTCATCGAAACAACTCATCCGACCAAAATTTTCGATTATTTAAAAGTTATTCATTTGTTCGTTTTTACTTCTTCAAGATTTATTACGTAGCCTTAGGAACTCAGTTTACATACAAAAAAATTTGGTTCATTTCGGTTACGGATAGACCGTCTTTTGTTTACTCAAAGTTGCTAAAAAAACTGTATCGTCATCAAAACAACTCATCCGATCAACTTTGACGATTATTTAACAGTTATCCACTTGTCCGTTTTTATTTCTTGAAATTTTATTACGTAGCCTTAGGAATCCAGTTTAAGTACAAAAAAATTGGGTTCATTTCGGTTACGGATAGGCCGTCTTTTGTTTACTCAAAGTTGTCAAAAAAAATTGCATCGTCATCAAAACAACTCATCCGACCAACTTTGACGATTATTTAAATATTATCCACTTATCCATTTTTACTTATTCAAGTTTTATTACGTAACCTTTGGAACCCAATTTATGTACAAAAAAAATTGGGTTTGTTCCGGTTACGGATAGACCGTCTCTTATTTCCTCAAAGTTGCAAAAAAAACTGCATCGTTATCGAAACAACTCATCCGACCAACTTTGACGATTATTTAAAAGTTATCCACTTGTCCGTTTTTACTTCTTCAAGATTTGTTACGTAGACTTAGGAACCCAGTTTATGTACAAAAGAAATTGGGTTCATTTTAGTTACGGATAGACCGTCTTTAGTTTACTCAAAGTTGCCAAAAACACTGCATCGTCATTGAAACAATAATCCGACCAACTTTGACGATTATTTAAAAGTTATCCACTTGTCTGTTTTTACTTCTTCTAGTTTTATTACGTAGCCTTATAAACCTAGTTTAAGTACAACAAACATTGGGTTCATTTCGGTTACGGATAAACCGTCTTTTGTTTACTCAAAGTTGTCAAAAAAAATTGCATCGTCATCGAAACAACTCATCCGACCAACTTTGACGATTATTTAAATGTTATCCACTTATCCGTTTTTACTTATTCAAGTTTTATTACGTAACCTTTGGAACCCAATTTATGTACAAAAAAAATTGGGTTTGTTTCGGTTACGGATAGACCGTCTCTTATTTCCTCAAAGTTGCCAAAAAAACTGCATTGTCATCGAAACAACTCATCCGACTAACTTTGACGATTATTTAAAAGTTATTCACTTGTCCGTTTTTACTTCTTCAAGATTCGTTACGTAGACTTAGGAACCCAGTTTACGTACAAAAGAAATTGGGTTCATTTCAGTTACGGATAGACCGTCTTTAGTTTACTCAAAGTTGCCAAAAACACTGCATCGTCATCGAAACAATAATCCGACCAACTTTGACGATTATTTAAAAGTTATCCACTTGTCTGTTTTTACTTCTTCTAGTTTTATTACATAGCCTTATAAACCTAGTTTAAGTACAACAAACATTGGGTTCATTTCGGTTACGGATAAACCGTCTTTTGTTTACTCAAAGTTGTCAAAAACAATTGCATCGTCATCGAAACAACTCATCCGACCAACTTTGACGATTATTTAAATGTTATCCACTTATCCGTTTTTACTTATTCAAGTTTTATTACGTAACCTTTGGAACCCAATTTATGTACAAAAAAAATTGGGTTTGTTTCGGTTACGGATAGATCGTCTCTTATTTCCTCAAAGTTGCCAAAAAAACTGCATTGTCATCGAAACAACTCATCCGACTAACTTTGACGATTATTTAAAAGTTATCCACTTGTCCGTTTTTACTTCTTCAAGATTCGTTACGTAGACTTAGGAACCCAATTTACGTACAAAAGAAATTGGGTTCATTTCGGTTACGGATAAACTGTCTTTAGTTTACTCAAAGTTGTCAAAAAAACTGCATCGTCATCGAAACAATAATCCGACCAACTTTGACGATTATTTAAAAGTTATCCACTTGTCTGTTTTTACTTCTTCTAGTTTTATTACGTAGCCTTATAAACCCAGTTTAAGTACAAAAAACATTGGGTTCATTTCGGTTACGGATAAACCGTTTTTTGTTTACTCAAAGTTGCCAAAAAAATTACATCGTCATCGAAACAACTCATCTGACCAACTTTGACGATTATTTAAAAGTTATACACTTGTCCATTTTTACTTCTTCAAGTTTTATTAGGTAGCCTTAGGAACCCAGTTTACGTACAAAAATATTGGGTTCATTTCGGTTACGGATAAAACGTCTTTTGTTTACTCAAATTTGTCAAAAAACTGCATCGTGATCGAAACAACTCATCCAACCAACTTTGACGATTATTTAACCGTTTTTCACTTGTCCGTTTTTACTTCTTCAAGTTTTATTACGTAGCCTTAGAAACCAGTTTACGTAAAAAAAAAATTAGGTTTATTTCGGTTACGGATAGAAAGTCTTTTGTTTACTCAAACTTGCCAAAAAAAAACTGCATCGTCGTCGAAACAACTTATTCGACCAACTTTGACGATTATTAAAAAGTTATTCACTCGTCCATTTTTACTTCTTCATGTTTTATTATGTAGCCATAGGAAGGCAGTTTATGCACCAAAAAGTTGGGTTCATTTCGGTTACGGATAAATCGTTTTTTGTTTACTCAAAGTTACCAAAAAACATTTATCGTCATCAAAATAACTTATCCGACCAACTTTGACGATTATTTAAAAGTTATTCACTTGTCCGTTTTTACTTTTTGAAGTTTTATTACGTAGCCTTAGGCACCCAGTTTAATTACAAAAAAATTGGGTTCATTTCGGTTACGAATAGGCCGTCTTTTGTTTACTCAAAGTTGCCAAAAAAAATAGTATCGTCATCGAAAAAACTCATCCTACCAACTTTGACGATTATCTAAAAGTTATCCACTTGTCCGTTTTTACTTCTTCAAATTTTATTATGTAGCCTTAGTAATCCAGTTGATGTACAAAAATATTGGGTAGATTTCGATTATGGATAAACCGTCTTTTGTTTACCCAAAATTGCCAAAAAAACTGCATCGTCATCGAAACAACTCATCCGACCAACTTTGACGATTATTTAAAAGTTATCCACTTGTCCGTTTTTACTTCTTCAAGATTTGTTACGTAGACTTAGGAACCCAGTTTACGTACAAAAGAAATTGGGTTCATTTCGGTTACGGATAGACCGTCTTTAGTTTACTCAAAGATGCCAAAAAAACTGCATTGTCATCGAAACAATTAATCCGACCAACTTTGACGATTATTTAAAAGTTATCCACTTGTCTGTTTTTACTTCTTCAAGTTTTATTACGTAGCCTTATAAACCCAGTTTAAGTACAAAAAACTTGGGTTCATTTCGGTTACGGATAAACCGTCTTTTGTTTACTCAAAATTGCCAAAAAAAATTGCATCATCATCGAAACAACTCATCTGACCAACTTTGACGATTATTTAAAAGTTATACGCTTGTCCATTTTTACTTCTTCAAGTTTTATTAAGTAGCCTTAGGAACCCAGTTTACATACAAAAACATTGGGTTCATTTCGGTTACGGATAAAACGTCTTTTGTTTACTCAAAGTTGTCAAAAAAACTGCATCGTGATCGAAACAACTCATCCGACCAACTTTGACGATTATTTAAACGTTTTTCACTTGTCCGTTTTTACTTCTTCAAGTTTTATTACGTAGCCTTAGGAACCAGTTTACGTACAAAAAAAATTTGGTTTATTTCGGTTACGGATAGAAAGTCTTTTGCAGCCGCCAAATGGTACCAAGGAAAAAAAATAAAATTAAAACGGCCGGTTTAAACCTATTTTAATAAAAAAGATGAAAAGGAACCGATTTATGTAATTTGAGAACTTCTTACTAAAAATGTAAACAGCTCATGCCTAGGAACAGACGCGGACGCAGACCGCGGTGGCATTGGATTATTCTCGATTCTTCAAATTGCTGCTGCAGCAACGGTAGTGGAATTGCTGGTGCGGCAATTGCTGCTGGAATTGCAATCCTTAACCAAGTGATGAATCCTCCACCCCCACCGCCCCGCCGCCACCCCCACCGCCTCCTCCACTTCCACCTCCACTGCCACCGTCGCCCCACCTCCACCTCCACCGCCGCCCCCACCTCCACCCCCACTGACGCCGCCGCCGCCACCGCTGCCTCCACCTCCACCACCGCCCTCACCACCTCCTCCGCCGCCGCCACTCCCGCCTCCACCACCGCCGCCGCCACCACTACCTCCACCTCCACCTCCATAGCCACCCCCACCTCCACCTCCAACGCCATCGCGACCTCCACCCCCACCGCCAGAAACCGAGTCCTCTGTTCTCCAGGACCAGTCTGTTTTCTTCTCTCCCCTCCTTCTCTCTTCCCCTCTTCCCACAAACTTTGTGCTAAAAAATGGCGACCAGTCGGAGTATATTCATCCTTACCAGATTAAATCTTCTCTCTCTACGCTCTCTATTAGTTACCCACTTCAGTTCTACAGCCCTGCTTTCATCTACCAGATTTTCAACGCTGATCTCACCGTCTCGGCGTTGGATAATCCTAACCTTAATGCGAACCAGATAATTTCTTCGTTCAGTGATCTGGGTGTTACATTGGATCTTCCTTCGAGTAATCTGAGGTTTTCTTTTTTGTCCGGGGAAGCCCTTTCTTGACCTGCTCCGTTTCCCGTGGCGATCTTTGGGGTTGCTTTTTCCAATAAACGTTGGTTACATTTCTTTATGCTCGAGCTTTCAATTTCAACTATTCACACCATTCTTAATTCACGACCAATTTCTCTCGCACTAAGTACACAATTAAGCTCAACAATAACCAGACATGGCTTTTTGTATTCATCTTCTCCGATTAATCTGAATCATGACGTTTCTCGGATCACTTCTTCTGGGTTTTCGGGTATCATTCGGATTACGTTTTTACCGGATTCCGATGCCTGGTACGAAGCGATTCTCGATCGATTCAGTTGTTGCTTTCCGGTGTCCGGTGAGGTGGTATTGACGAAGCCGTTTTGTATGGAATACAAGTGGGAGAAGAAAGATTGGGGGGATTTGCTAATGCTTGCGCATCCTCTCCATCTCCGGTTGATTTCCAACAACGATTGCTCGGTCACTGTTCTGGATGACTTCCGATACAAAAGCATCGACGGTGATCTCGTCGCCGTCGTCGGAGATTCATGGGTACTGAAAACAGACCCGATTTTCGTAACTTGGCATTCCATTAGAGGTCTCAAGGAAGAATCATATCCAGAAATCAATGATTCACTCACCAGAGACGTTGAATCTCTAAATTCGGCTACGATTTCGACCACGTCTTCGTATTTCTACGGGAAATTGATCGCCAGAGCGGCGAGATTAGCGCTAATAGTGGAGGAGGGTTTTGTTTGAATTAGCGGCGGTATTATTGTTTTTGGTTGTAAATTGGGTTTTGTTTGAATTAGCAATTTTGTGGTTTGAACATTCAAATTATAAATAGGCGGTTTTATAGTGTCCAAAGATCAATTTTTTTAATTTATTTTTCTCAAATTAATTTTATTTTCAACAATTTTTTTTTTTTTTATATTAATTTAGTAGTAGTTAACATTAACGTGATATATTCAATCTAGTTGATGTGAACTAAAAAAAATGAACAAAATATTACGGGTCATTTTCGTATCCTTTTATCCTGTTATGGTATATCTCTATTTTATTTTATTATACTCTCTAAAAAATACAAAACTAACAATGCGTGAATAGTAATTTTATGATAAAAAGTATTAAGGCTATCATAGTGTCAATATATCAAAAAATTTGGGCACAATGTGTAATATTTGTAAAACCAAACGCAACAAATAATTCAAAATTTTCAGAGAGAGAGAGAGACAGAAAAGAGAGAAAGTGACTCAAACGGTCCAACTCTCAAACCCCGTTGAACAACCGACACAGTTGTCAACGAACTAACTGACGTCAAATTGGTAAAAAAATCTTTTAAAAGAAGTGTGAAATCTCTAAATTGATTAGTGCAAATTAGAAGAATGAGAAGTATTTTAATACTTCTTTGATAATTCAAGAATTTATGGGAAAATATGTATCCCATAAAAGGTTAAACAAAACAGTTTATATAAATTTTAGAAAGGTATGAGACTAATCTATAAATACTTAAAAATGTGAGGGTAACTTGATAAATTGGTGATTTTTTAAATGATGAAATTAAAATTGAGAAATGTGTAAATGACCACTGTTGATACGTAAAACAAGTATACACCTCGAGTATGGTCCAGTCGGATGACAGGTAAGTCATTTTGCTGAGGTGGAGTTGTTAGTTGAAAATTCTTCTCGTGAGTTGTATTGGGTCCTGAGAGGACTGACCTGCTATGTCCAGAGTCATACTCCTCAGGGGGTGTAACTACATAAGACTCAGACTGGGATTTGACCCAGTGAAGTCTCTCTAGCGCAGTAATCATTGCTCAGAGAAAAAATGTGCAGTAATACAGCAAGTAAACAAATGAACTTTCGCGTAATGGAAAGTGTATTCAAGCATACATCGGGCTTGCATAGCCCCCGATATATATAGGAGTTAAAGATGATTAGTCGTATTAAACACGGTTAATTAGACGCTAGCTATATGCTTAACACATGCAAGTCGACCGTTGTTTTCGGGGAGCTAGGTAGAAGGAAAAAACCTGTGCCAGCGTTGCTGATGATGCGAAACTCTTTGTTTATAGAGAGAGAGAGTCAAGGGAGCTTCCGCCGGTGATTCGAAACCCTATGTTTATCCGAAAATCCGGGGTGTTTAGGAGATAATCGCTAGGCTTTGGCTTTTGGGCCCATTTAGCGAAGCCCACGGGCCTTTGTTAGGCCTGTGATGGTAAGCTAGTAAGAAGAGCGGAGATCTGTGGAGTCCTGGATAAGAAAGAATCTAGAAAAGGGAGTTAGTCGAGGTGAATGGTTGAGTCCCTGTAATTGATCGTCCAAGGCACGATGCAAAGCTCAGAATGGCACGTCCATTGCGGGTTTCTCACTCCTCCTTGGGTGCAAATGAGATTCAAGGGAGGAGCCATGGTCGGCGTATGTTCCAGCGTGGCGTTGTGAATTTCGGAATGCGTCCCTGTCACCACGAAGACGAACACATGGTTGGGTCTCAAGTGTTAACTCAAAGGTGCCCAAAAATACCCTCATCAACTGCCCCTAGCCCTGTGTGGTGAGGGAAGCAAGGCAATCAGAGATATCAATTCCTAGCTGGAATGGGTGTCCTGGAGACTTTGAAGCGTGAGAAATACTTTTGATCGACATTTTTCTAAGAGTTCGTTTTTTCCAGAAGAGCTTATTCGAAATAGGCCTTCATACGGTCGGGATCCAGGGTCAGGTAGCATGATAAGGCGACCTCGAATTTCTTCGATTTTCAGGACGACAATTTTTCAAGAGTTAACTTTTTCTGGGGTGCGAATTTAAAATAGGCCCCCGTATGGTCGGGGTCTGGGTTTAGGTAGCACGGTAGGTCGACCCCAAATATCTTGGATTTTTAGGGTGTCGCTTTTCCCACGGTTAGTTTTTTTTTTTAGAAGATAATTTGAAATAGGCTCCCATACGGCCGGGGTCCGGGGTCAGGTAGAATGGTAGGACGGCCCCATTTTTTTTTTATTATTATTATTTTCAGAGCGACACACGTTCACAGTGAATAAGCCCTAAGCATAGATTGACCTTCATCGTGGAGAAAATGGAGTCGTGCGCCCAAGAAGGGCACCCGACGCTTGGCCGGGTGCTCACTAGCTGCCACTGTGCAGGGGGCGATGGCCCAGTTGGGGCCAGTGCCCTTTTGGGCACTGACCAAGGGACCCAGCACCTCTCTTGAGCAATGGCCAAGGGACCCAATGCCTACGCTGGGCCCCAAGAGGCACTGGTCATGCCCTAGGGGCCAGTTGGCCCCTTATTGGGACATATAGAGGGCAGAGGACTGCTTGTCTCAACACCTGGGATCGAATTACGTGTTCATTCTCATAGTGACAAGGACGTATTCCTGAATCCACAATGCCATGCTGGAGCATACATCGACCATGGCTCCTCTCTAGAATCTCATTTGCACCTAGGAATGAGCAAGGAGACCCGCAAGGACGTGCTGCTCTGAGCTCTGCAACGTGCCTTGGACAATCGATTTTAGGGACTCTGTTGTTCACCTCAACCGGCTTCCCCTTCCAGCTCGTTTCTTCTCTAATACTCAACGAATCTCCGCTCTCATCAACCAGCTTATCATTAGAGGCCTGGCAAAGGCCCATGGGCTTCACCAAATGGGTCCAAAAGTCCAAGCCCAACGATTATCTCCTAAATCACCTCGGATTATCAGCTAAATATAGGGTTTCGGCTAATTAACCGTATTTAGGCTCGACTAATCATCTTTAACTCCTATATATATCGAGAGTTATGCAAGCCCGATGTATGCTTGAAGGTTTTACATTACGCTCGAGTTCATTTGTTTACTTGCAGTATTACTGTACTGTTTTTCTCTGAGCACTGATTACTACGCTGGAGGGGCTTCACCGGGACAAATCCAGTCTGAGCTATCTGTAGGTATACCTCCTGAGGAGTAAGACTCTGGACACAACAGGTCAGTCCTCCCAGAACCCAATATAGCTCACTTGAAGAATTTTCAATTGACGACTCCATCTCAGCAAAAGGACTCACTTGTCATCCGACTGACACTCGTGTCCCAGAATGAGGGTTAGTGGTCAATGGCCCTGGGCAGAGGCCAGAAGTGTTTTCAATAAAATTTTCAAAATTTTAAAACTTTGAAAACAGGACCAAGCAGAAGGCGACTTGGTAAAAACATCGAGAGGAAGGAGTAGATTATGAAGTACCCTGGCTATGTCGCTCATAAGCTTATACTCTCACGTGTAGAAAAACAAGAATAAGTGAAAATGAGTCTATAAAATCCTAAGTTCTGAAAAAGTGATAGTCCGAGCTCAGTCCTTTCTGTCCCCGTTACGAGGGGCGTCCGTGCGAGGAGAAGTAGAGTAAATCTGGCCCTCCTCAGGGGCTCTCTCGTTAACACTGTCCTCCCTAGCATCTTCCTACTTGGTGTCATTGTGCGTGACACCATCCTTGGTCTTTGAAAACTTAATTCCAATAAGGTCGGAAGGGAAATCAAAGGGCAAGCAGTGGATAGCCGTCATGGTGGTCCTTTTCCAAAAGAACCATCTAGAGGTTCAACCTCAGTTCCCTATGTCCAAAACCACCAGGTTTAACCGTCCAAGAGTTTCGCCTCATTTCCACTAGTTGGCATCATCTTATCCTATACCCACCATCTTTCCATGTTACTACTGGCTACCAAGGCATTGATGGGGGCCTTCTCCAAATATATCGGCTAGAATTCCAAATAATCAGCGTCGTGATGTGCTCAATACGTTATTCCTTCAGGCCTCACCCATTAAGAGGGTAGCAGCGGAGAATACTGCGTGCCAGAAAATTTGTAAGTGTAAACCGTGCTCCATGCTCCCTACTGCCTCGCCATCCTACCCGTCCGCAACACGCACCCCTTAGGGCTTGCCTCAAGTATCTCCACGGTGGCGGCCAGTTCATGCTCAGGGTTTATTCACGGTAAATGTGTGTCTCCCTGAAAATTGAAAAAATTTGGAACTGCCCTGTCGTGCGGCTTGAGCCCGGACCCCGACCATAAAGAAGCCTATTTTAAATTAGTTCCTCTAAAAAATTCTAACCATGGGAAAAGCGACGCCCTAAAAATCAAAGAAATTCGTGGTCACACTGCTGTGCTACCTAACCCCGGACACTGGTCGTATGGAAGAGTATTTCAAATTGCCTCATATAAAAAAGTTTAACTTTTGAAAAATTTTCATCTTGAGAATCGAAGAAATTCGGGGTCCTCCTGCCGTGCTACCTGACCCTGAACCTTGGGCGTATGGTAGTGTTGGCCTAGTAGAATACCCAAGAGAGAGGGTGAATTGGATAATTAAAAAATATCATAATAAAATACTTAATAAATCAAATAATTACTTTTAATCCTAAATTAATTATTATCTTTATATTACAGCGGAATTATAAAGTTAACTAAGTGCACACCAAACAGCAAAAATAAACAAATCAAATATTGCAGCACACCAGAGATTTATACTGGTTCACCAAGCTACTCTTGGCTAATCCAGTCTCCCAAGACCTATGGAGAGTCGCACCCACTAATACTCAAGATCCCTTTAAAGGTAGGAACCAAACCCTCACAACGATTGTTTTACAGACTCGGAATCAACCTTTAGAAAATTCTTTTCACAGGCTAAGGAAGAACCTCTACTTTTTACAGGCTAAAAAATAACTTAATTCTTTTTAACACTAAGGCAAAAGAATCAAAATCTCACCAACACTCCAAACATCCTTTTACCCGGTAAGGATTGAACCGTTACAACATTCACTCACAAACCAATTCTATCCAGGAAGAATTACTACATCAATCTCTTTACAGGAAGAGACTAAAATCGACTACCCTTTGATTAAATACCCCCAACAGTATTTAATCCGTCACAATATTCACCAATACAAATTGATAAATAAATTATCTCACTCGGAGCTTCTACCACCTCAGATAAATTAAAACTCGATTAATATCCAAAATCTAGTGATAGAAAAATGTGAGATTGAAAATCTGATTTTAAGCAAAAGATGTGTAGCAAATAATTGAGCACGTAATCAGATTCAAGAAATTGTTTATAAAATTATTTTTTTCAATAAAGAATAAAAAATAATTCCTAAAGATCAATTTTCAAATTTAAACAAGCAATGTAATAATAGAAAATAATTGGAAAGATCTCACCCGGAATTCACAGAAAAAATAAATAGAGCGATGTTATTTCAGATCCGGTAGCAGCAAAGATTACTAGTAATGATTCTCAAGATCGTCTCTTAAAATAACTCTCACAAAATCTCAAAAAGATAACTCTTAAAACAGCACAATATGATCTTAACTCTTTAAGCTCACTTCTCTTGATTGATTAATGATATATGAAAAACGCAGGTTTATATATATGAGAAATAAATCAACTCTCTAACGGTTAGTTCTCATGTGTCATGACACTTAAATGCTCTTTTAGACCCCGTATATCATTATGACTTCATTTTGATTCAATCCACTTAATAATAGCTTTTAAATATTTCAATTAAGTCCTCCAAATATTTCTCAATCTCAATTAAATAAAATAGAAACAATTTTATGTACCAAATTGAGAAATATTAAAACTTAATGAACCAAATTAATAGGATTTAAATAATAGATGTAGCATATCTTAAATATCATAAAATCGCTTAAATCTCTCACAAATCCCAACAAAAAATAGTTACTTTTAGATATGATTTCGGAATACACAATATCCTGAAATAGCTCCCTCAGTCAACCGGCCAGTCGACCGTTCAATTCAGGATGTAGCCAAGCCAAAGTTGTTGTGTCCATCGGTCGACCTATCTGTCGACTTGGAGATTCAAAGAGTTCGATTTATCTTCACCGGTTGACCTACCTGTCGACTTAGAAATACAAAGAGTTCCATTTCTCTTGTCCGGTCGACCTATCTGTCGACTTAGAGATTCAAAGAGTTTGCATTGCTTTATCCGGTTGACCTACCAGTCAACTTATGCATGCTCGATCTCTTTTCTAAACTCGTTTTTCACTCATTCTTATTTATGTTTTTGCCCCTTTAACCATTTTCTTTTCTAAATAAACTCCACTAACTTCTTAAATTCCATTTTAGTCAATTATAAATATTTCTTTTGCAATCACACATAGGAGCAAATAATTTCACTTTATCAAAACACACATAAACAATAAAATTTTTTGTGCCGTGTGTGTTCCTAATTGGGATATTAAGAGTCGAAATTCACCTGAGTTGTTTTCCCTAATTTCTTCAAACTCTTGATTCTTCATCATCTTTGTCATTATCATCCGTTTATAATTTGTCATCACATCTTCATCACTGGAACTTAATTAACTAAAACTCTCAATTAAATCGTTAGTTCCACCAAAACATCAACACTTAATTGTCCATCAAAATCTTAGGATCAACAGTTTCTCCCTTTTTTATGATGACAATTAATTTTGTTGTTTTTTTCAAAACAATAATATACCACACTCTCCCTGAATCTGAGGACGGGTTTTATAACTCTTTGAAGCATAATAATGAAGATTTTAAAAAAAACATAATCAATAAAGTATAAATTTAAAAATAAACTCCCCCTTAATAAAACATCAGCTGATTCTCCCTCTTTGTCATCTTCAAAAATAAATTTTAGGGAGGGGGGAACACACATGATAACTCTACTCTAGTCAAACATTATTATGCCTAACCATACCCAAATCGCAAATGATTTTCACAAACTGATCTTTCGCTAGTGGTTTAGTAAAAACATCAGCAAGTTAGTCGGAGGTGTCAATATACTCAATAACAATATCTATTTTCTGAAAGTGATCACGAATAAAGTGATGTCTAATCTCTATGTGCTAAGTTCGTGAGTGCTGTGTAGGATTCTTACTTAGACAAATAACACTTTTATTATCAAAAAAGATCGGTACCTCCTCCATACAAACTCCAAAATCATTTAAATGTTGCTTAATATATAAAATTTGAGCACAACAGTTACCAGTTTCCATATATTCAGCCTCAGTAGTGGATAAGGCTATTGAATTTTGTTTCTTGCTTGACCAAGAAACCAAAACATGTCCTAACAAATGACATGATCCACTTATGCTTTTTCGCTCAACTTTATAATCAGAAAAATCAACGTCGTAGTAACTTATTAATTTAAAATCACTCTCCCTAGAATACCATAATCCTAGGTCAGTCGTCCCCTTTAAGTATTGAAAAATTCGCTTAACCGCAGTCAAGTGCGATTCTTTAGGACAAGACTGAAATCTAGCACAAAGACAAACACTATACATAATATCAGGTTTACTACCAATTAAATACAACAGACTACCAATCGTACCTCGATACATTTTTTTATTAAAGTTTTTGCCTGTATCGTCTTTTTCTATCTTCGTAGCCGTTGCCATGAGAGTTTTATACTCTTTTGCTCATTCCAAGTTATATTTCTTTAACAGCTCCTTGATGTATTTAGCTTAGTTTATAAATATTCCTTCTTTGATTTGCTTAATTTGCAATCCAAGAAATAAATTCAACTCTCTCATCATGCTCCTTGCAAATTCAACCTGCATTGTCTTAGCAAACTCTTGGCAAAGATCCTCATTAGTAGATCCAAAAATAATGTCATCAACATACACTTGTACTAATAGGATATCAGAATCAGATTGCTTTACAAATAAAGTTATATCACAAATACCCCATCGAAAACCGTTTTCGATCAAATATCGGCTAAGTCTCTCATATCAACCTCTAGGAGCTTGTTTGAGCCCATACAAAGTCTTACGAAGTTTAAATATATGATCGGAAAATTTATCACTTTCAAATCCCGGGGGTTGTTCCACATAAATTTCTTCAGCTAGAAAGCCATTTAGAAATACACTCTTAACATCCATTTGATATAACTTAAAATTACGTGAATATGTAAAAGCGAGTAGCATTCTAATTGCTTCTAGTCTAGCAATAGGAGCATAAGTTTTATCATAATCAATTCATTCCTCTTGATTATAACCATGTACCACTAATCTTGCTTTATTTCTAATTACCATACCAGATTCATCCTTTTTGTTTCTAAAAACCCATGTAGTACCAATAACTGGATGAAAATCCAGTCTCGGAACGAAATATCATACTTTGTTCTGTTTAAATTGAACTAATTCATCTTGCATTGCGGAAATTCAAGATTCATCAATTAACAACTCATTTATATTTTTGGCTCAATTTGAGATAAGAAAACAAGATTAATTATATCCCTAAAAGAAGAACGAGTACTTACACCTCTTTCGAAATTACCGATGATTTCTTTAATTGAATGTCCCGGGATTGTTTTTATAGCTCTTGGTAAAGTTGAATTTTTTTCCTTATGTTCCTCCTCTTGTTGGGACTTCTCAGGTTCATTATCACATTGGTTTTGATTATTTAAAATACCTGCATTATCATCATCCAAAACTACTCTCGACAAGAATAGATCAGCTTCCTTAAAAACAACATGCATTATTTCTTCTACTACTAATGTACGTTTATTATAAACTTTAATAAGTCTTACTGTTAGTAGCATATCCAAGAAAACTTCCATAATCAAATTTAGCATCAAATTTACCAAGATTATCATTGTCATTCAAAATAAAACACTTGCATCCAAAGACTTTAAAATAGAAAATATTAGGAGTTTTACCATTCCAGATTTCTTAAGGGGTTTTGTTAAACCCTCTACGAATTGATACTCGATTTACTACGTGGCAAGCTGTACTTACTGCTTCGACCCAGAAGTAGGTTCGTAAGCGATTTTCATTAAACACCGTTCTGGCCATCTCTTAAAGCGTTATGTTCTTCTTTTCCACTACACCATTTTGTTGCGGTGATCTTGGTGCAGAAAAGTTATGAGCATAACCATGCTCATCACAATAACTTACCACATCATTATTCTTAAACTCTCTTCCTCTGTCACTACGAATGTTAATAATAGAGTATTACTTCTCATTTTAAACACATTTACAAAATTTTGTAAGAACAGAAGTAACCTTACTTTTCTTAGCAAGAACAAATACCCAGGTAAGTCTGGAATAATCATCAACTATAACAAATGCATAAAACTTACCATCAAAACTAGCAACACAGTTAGGCCCAAACAAATCAAGATGTAATAATTCAAGACATCTAGACGTGGACGTGTATATCTTTTTCTTAAATGATGATCTAACCTGCTTGCCTAATTGACATACATCACATACTTTATCTTTCACAAATTTTAAATCAGGTAGGCCACGTACAAGACTCTTCTTAGATAAGTTAAAAATTGACTCCATACTAGTATGTCCAAGTCTTTTATGCCATAACCAACTATTTTCAGATAAAACATTCAAACAAGATAAATTTTGAGATCCTTAGCTTCCTCAATTAGCGTCACCTTTGACTTTTATATTTTTGTTAAGAACCTTAGGACCTTTCGTACTCTATCCTCCATAGAGTATGAGTTTCCAAGTTGACTCAAGTTGTTGCATATGTTGTTGAAGCGAGTATACATCTCATGAATTGATTCATTTTCTTCCATCCTAAACAACTCAAATTTTCTCATAAGAGCACTGATTTTCGACTGTTTCACTTGATTTGTCCCTTCGTAGGTAACTTGTAACTTATCCCACATCTCCTTTGCAGGTTTACAACCTGAAACTCTAAAATATTCATTAGCATCTAAAGAGTAAAATATAATATTAATAGCTTAAGAGTTTATAGAGAGATTCTGCTTATCAGAAGCAGTTAACTATTCATTTTTTTTTCTCAACTCCGTTTTTCATTAGAATAAATAGACCATCCTCGATTGTTAGCCACACATCATAATTTGTAATCTGAAGAAAGGCTATCATCCTGTATTTCCAAAATGAGTAACTTTCACCTGCAAATAAAGGTGGTCGGTGCATAAACTGCCCCTCAGCTAGTGTGCCTATTATATGCGTCATGTGATCATTGTTAGCTAAAATTTTTAGCTAAACCAGTTCTGATGCCAATTATTGACCTAGTGGAATACCCAAGAGGGGGGGTGAATTGGGTAATTAAACAATTATCAAAATAAAATACTTAATAAATTAAATAATTAATTTTAATCCTAAATTAATAATTATCTTTATATTACAGCAGAATTATAAAGTCAACTAAGTGCACACCAAATAGCAAAAATGAACAAATCAAATATTGCAGCACACCTGAGATTTATACTGGTTCACCAAACTACTCTTGGTTAATCTAGTCCTCTAAGTCCCACAGAGAGTTGCACCCACTGATACTCAAGATTCCTTTATAGGTAGGAACCAAAACCTCACAACGATTCTTTTACGAGCTTAGAATCAACCTTTACAAAATCTTTTTCACAAGCTAAGGAAGAACCTCTACTTTTTACAGGTTAAAAAATAACCTAATTCTTTTTAACACTGAGACAAAAGAATCAAAACTTCACCAACACTCCAAATATTCTTTTACCCGATAAGGATTGAACCGTTACAACATTCACTCACAAATCAATTCTATCCAGGAAGAATTACTTCCTCAATATCTTTACAGGAAGAGATTAAAATCAACTACCCTTTGATTAAATACCCCCAATAGTATTTAATCTGTCATAATACTCACCAATACAAATTGATAAGCAAATTATCTTACTCGGAGCTTTTACCACCCAGATAAATTAAAACTCGATTAATATCCAAAATCTAGTGATAAAAAAGTGTGAGATTGAAAATCTGATTTTAAACAAAAGATGGGTAGCAAATAATTGAGCACGTAATCAGATTCAAGAAATTATTTATAAAATTATTTTCTTCAATAAAGAATCAAAAATAATTTCTAAAGATCAATTTTCAAATTTAAACAAGCAATCTAATAATAGAAAATAATTGAAAAGATCTTTCTTGGAATCCACAGAAAAAATAAATAAAGCAATGTTACTTCAGATCTGGTAGCACCAAAGATTACTAACAATGATTCTCAAGATCGTCTCTTAGAATAGTTCTCACAAAATCTCAGAAAGATAAATCTTAGAACAACACAATATAATCTCAACTCTTTAAGTTCACTTCTCTTGATTGGTTAATGATATATGAAAAACACAGATCTATATATATGAGAAATAAATCAACTCTCTAACGGCTAGTTCCCATGTGTCATGACACTTAAATGCTCTCTTAGACCCCGTATATCATTATGACATCGTTTTGGCTCAATCCGCTTAATAATAGCTCTTAAATCTTTCAATTAAGTCCTCCAAATATTTTTCAATCTCAATTAAATAGAATAGAAATAATTTTATGTACCAAATTGAGAAATATTAAAACTTAATGAACCAAACTAATAGGATTTAAATAATATATGTAGCATATCTTAAATATCATAAAATCCCTTAAATCTCTCACAAATCCCAACAAAAAACGCCTACTTTTAGATATGATTTCGAAATGCACAATATCCTGAATTAGCGCCTTCAGTCAACCAACCAGTTGACTGTTCGATTCAGAATGTAGCCAAGCCAAAGTTGTTGCGTTCATCGGTCGACCTATCTGTCGACTTGGAGATTCAGATAAATAGATTTATCTTCACCAGTCGACCTACCTGTCGCTTTAGATATACAGAGAATTTTATTTCTTTTATCTGGTCGACCTACTTGTCGACTTAGAGATTCAGAAAGTTTGTCTTGCTTTGTCCGGTTGACCTACCAGTCGACTTATGCATGCTGGATCTCTTTTCTAAACTCGTTTTTCACTCATCTAAATAAGCTCCACTAACTTCTTAAATTTCATTTTAGTCAATTATAAATATTTCTTTTGCAATCACACATAGGAGCAAATAATTTCACTTTATCAATACACACATAAACAATAAAAACTTTTTGTGCTGTGTGTGTTCCTAATTGGGATATTAAGAGTTGAAATTCAGCTAAGTTGTTTTCTCTAATTTCTTCAAACTCTTAATTCTTCATCATCTTTGTCATCATCATCCATTTATAATTTGTCAATGCATCTTCATCACTGGAACTTAATTGACTGAAATACTTAATTAAACAGTTAGTTCCACTAAAATATCAACACTTAATTGTCCATCAAAATCTTAGGATCAACAGGTACATATTTCAAATTAGCTCCTCTTAAAAAATTCTACTCTTGGTAAAATTTCATCCTAAGAATCGAAGAAATTTGGGGTCCCCTGGCCATGCTACTTGACCCCGAACCTCGGTCGTATGGGGGACTATCTCAAATTGGCTCTCCAGAAAAGACTAACTTTTAAAAAAGTATCGCTATGAAATCAAAAGAAAATCGCGGTTGACCTACCGTGCCACCTGACCCCATACCTCAGCCGTATGAGGGCCTATCTCAAATTCTCCCTTCAAAAAATTTCTAAGTATAGACCTACACTCAGCTCCCTACTCCCTTCTCGCTACTGCCAAGCACGAAAAGAGAAGGTGGAGGGCTCCCCCCACCAATAAAAAAACAAAAAGAGAAAGGGCACAACCCCCCACCAATGAAAAAAATGGGGGTTGTATCCCCCACCAATAAAAAGAGGAGGCCAGCATCGGCAGCCGACCGACAATCTGCGGCATCCAGTCGCTGGCGACTAGCGTCGACGATCCAAAATATATATATATATATATGTGTGTGTGTGTGTGTGTGTGTGTGTGTGTGTGTGTGTGTGTGTGTGTATGTGTGTGTGTGTGTGTGTAATAAAATATGTATATGTGTATAAATGGATGTTTAGAGTGCTACGAAGCCTCCGGGACATCCGTTTCAACCGAAAATTAATATCCCTAACCGTCTCGCTTCCTTTACCGCATAGGGCTAAGGGGCTACTAATGAGGGTATTTTTGGGCACCTCTAAGTCAGCACCTGGGATCAATTCACGGCTACATTCTGACCCCCTAAGTTGTATGCCGGCTCCGGGCTTCACGAGTGATTCTCTACGGCTGCATTCCAACCCCCTGAGTCGCGGATAATTCTCCAGCCCAACATCTCGACACTCGGCGTCGCAAGTGACTCTCCACAAGCCTTATCCTGGCGCTTAGCATCAAGGGTGACAACCAGACCCTCTCTGGAAGTCAATAGTCCGTACCCAGGGACAGACTAAGGTCATCCGCTAAGGGCGAGACATTAATCGGGTCTGAGGGCTTACAGTTAAGTACCTTTCCCCACTAGTGGACTATAAGTCTGGCATTCTAAAAGGGAAGTTGCTCCTGTACAGACTAAATGGAGATAACCTGAAAGGGTTCTTGAATGAGCCTGATTACGGAAAACTCCTCAATAACCGAGCACAAAAGTCAAACTGTTGCGGTGCACCCCTATGGACCGAGAGGGCTAGACACCCTAGGAGACGCTCCTCCTAAGTCCATGACACAATTTTCTCACCATTAAATAGTGTCCCGGACGGGGGGCTAGTGGTCCATGATCCTGGGCAGAGACGAGAATTTTTTAAAAATTTTAAAACTTCGAAAACGCGACTAAGCAGAAAGTGACTTGGAAAAAACGTCGAGAGGAAATAGTAGGTTCTGAAGTACCCTATCTATGCCGCTAATAAGCTTACACGCTCGCGTGCAGAAAAACAGGAATAAGTGAAAATGAGTCTACAAAATCCTAAGTTCTGAAAAAGCAACGGTTCGAGCTTAGTCCTTTCCACCATCGTTTTGAGAGGCGTCCGTGTGAGGGGAAGTGGCGTTGATCTCTCCTTCCTTAGGGGGGGCCCTCGTCAGCACTGTTCTCCTCGGCATCCATCTGCTCGAAGCCCTTGTGCGTGGTACCATTCAGGGTATCAATCTCAGTGCCCCATAACTGGAACTATCAGGTTTGATATACACCACCCGGCCGCGCTATTCCTAATCGACAAGGCCCAGGTGGCAATGGACAATACCCTACCATGCTACGCCTAGCAGGAAAGGTACACATGGCGATAGGCACCGCCCTATCACGCTACTCTTAACCGGCAGGGTCCAAGTGACGACCTTCTCCAAAAAAGGTCGTCTAGGAGTTCCGTCCAAAACATCGCCTCATCTTCCTTGGCCAGTATCATCTTATCCTTCACCTATTGTCCTGTCGCATAACTTCTAGCTGGCAGGACGTAAATGGCGACAGGAACCACCTTACCACGCTACTCTAGGTGAGCAGCGCCCTGGTATACTCAAAGCACTCCCCCCAGGCATCTCCAGTTAAGGAGGTCATGACAGAAAAAGTCGTGAGAGTTCAGAGTCTTCTAAGGTGTAAGGTGCAAGAGGAAAATTAAGATTCAAAATCAAGGGGGCAAAGTTTTCCCCTAAAGAAAAGATAAGGGAGAGGGAGGTGTTTCACCCTCATGCCAAAAAAAAATCAAGGAGAGCAGAGTTGCCCCCAAAAAAAAAAGCAAGATGGGAGGGCAACGCCCTTCCTAGCTGGCCTACTTAGTGCAAGCTGGCCCCAAGAGGGGGCCAGCAGCCCCCTTAGGGCAGCGCCCCAATGAGGTACTGTCCCCAACCCAATGGAGGTCGGTGCGCTCCCAGCCGGGCTATCAGCCGGTGTGGGTACTGGGCACACCCTGGGGCAGGCCCTGACTCTGCCCCTGTCAGTTCGTGGCGTGCACCCTTTGGGGCGTAGTCCCATGAAATTGACTGAAGTATGTAAAATAAATAATTCCACATTGGTTGATGAAAAACACTTAAACCACTTTTATAATCCATTTTGGATTACGGATTCAGGTCGGGTCATAAGTTGTGGGTTTGGGTTCGAACTTGAGTTGATCCAAGTACAGAGAATTCTTTCTAGAATTTTCTTTAAATTGATTTTAGCAATTTTTCTAACCAAACGAGACTTGTATTTTCATATTTGTAACTTCTTATTAATAAGGAGTTACATGTGATTAATTCTTAGTAGCTTGAAAGTGAGACTTTTGGCGTGTTGGAGTTACTAACTTGTTACTCTATAAATAGAAAAATTCGCGTAATCATTTACGTATGAAAACTTTGGACATTGTGCACTATACATACACTTTGAGTTTATGTTAGTTTATTTTTTAGAGAGAGTTCACCACTTATTTTTTCGTCAGAACCTTTGATTTTAAGTTCTAGTATCGGAGGATTGTGATCGTTGAATCCTGAAAAACAAACGCTTAAGTAACCGAAAACACTTAAGCGGAGACGAAATTTGTTGTAAGAAAATATCGTTAAACGATAATCTCGATCGGTATAAATTTTTGGATTTGTCATCGATAAATGACTGTAAGTATAACTTTAGGGTTAATTACACTTTATCCCCTTGTGGTTTGACCAATTTGCACTTTATCACCTATAATTTGAAAATAGCCACTTATCCCCCTGTGGTGAGATATTTGTTATACTTACCCCTACATCAGGGGGGTAAGTGGTTTGAAAATCTGACCGCGGGGGGAGGGGGGTAAGGCGCAATTTTCAAACTATAGAGGGGTAAGTGCAAATTGGCCAAACCACAAGGGGATAAAGTGTAACTAACCCATAACTTTATTTATTCACCGCTTTCATGTATTTTACAATCTGAAATATTTACTATTGCATGTATTGGGTTTCTGAATATTTATTATGAACTATTTTTTATTCTGCAATATTTGATGTAAGTTAACATTCAACAATAAATTTCACTAAAAGTTAATTTTTTTTCTTTTTATTGTTTATGAGTATTATTAAATTGTATATATATTTGTGCCATATAATCTTTAATGAAAATAATATTTAATTATATTCATTAAAATTAGTATTTTCACCATTATTTTCAACAAGTCATACTAAGATTTATTGATTATTTTTTAGGACTTATATGTGAATTTTTACTTACGAATGGTATATATGTGAGTATTTTATTTTTGAACACAATTAATTATAGGATTTGATTGATAGAATTTGTTTGAAGTCAGAAAATCTTAACGAGACGAATTCGAATCATCAGAAGGTTGCAACGGGAATTATAGTAGTTACTTTCCTTAAATGGGAGCTCGAGTTTGTTGGAATTAGATCAGGAGAGGATTCACCGGTATAAGTGTTGCCACAGAAGTCATAGTCGCAAGGGTAGTTGATCGGAGTATCGCTGCAAGAGGTTCTGCATAGGCTAGATTGGGCTTGGATTGGGGGTTGAAAGTGGAAATAAGTGATAAGAAAGAAGAGCAAAATGTAATTAGTTTTAATTAAAAACGAAGATATGGAAATATGAACACTGATAAAAAAAAAATGTTGCATTTAGTTGAGTCCAATATGGATTATGGATGAGAATTATCATCCAATTTAATTTATGCTTTTCATAATGTCCACCCATCTCCATTTTAATAGTTGTACGAAGACTTTTCCCTAAGTCCCAAGAACAAATATATTTTCCGCGCTAATTTTTTTTTCGCGTTATTAATCCCATTTTATTTTTTTTTGTTTTTTGAAAATTATTAAATTACTAGGTTTTTTAATGTTTCCCTAGAGGCATTATATTGATTTTTCTAATTTGTGAGTGTGAAAATGCTATAAATAAAAGAAACAATTAAATACAAATATAAAATTTAAAGAGTACAAAACATAATTTTATTTAGCCGTTTTGGAATGGAGGGTGTAAAAGAAAAAAGAATAAGGAGGAGGAAGAGGAGAAGAAAGAGGCAAAATGGACGGAGATGAGTTTTTCTGGTAAGGTGGGAGTGGGAGTTGTTCCGGCAAGGTGGGCTGGGGAGCTGGATTTTTTTTAATTTATTAAAAATGAAAGGGTGAAAAAATATTTATCATAATAAATACAATAATCTAATTTCATTTAAAAATAAATTCTACAACATCTATTCAAGTAAAGAATTTTATCAAAATAATTAAAAAAAAAAAAAGAAAAAAAAAAAAAAACTTTATCCAAACAAAACCTAAGACTTTGATTGTAATACATCGAAAATTTGTATTTTTTAAAATATTATTTCATAAAAGTTTAATATTTTTTGGATTATTTTGTAAATTTATTTTGTAAATAATATTGGATATTTTTTTAGGTTAAATATTAATTTTAAATTGACTTTTAAAATTTTTGAAATTATTATTTTTAAGAATTTTGAGATATAATTAATATTTTTTTCAAAAAAAATAATTAGTGTATATAAATAAATTACATGGTTAGGATCATTTCCTTCCTAAGAAAGGCAACATTCCTAAACCATATGTGTGTATATATGTGTGTATGTGACACGTGTTATATATAATAATAATGATGATGATAAGAAATAGATTGGCATATGAACTGTTATCAATAAATTAGCCACATATATGTTTCTTTTTATGTTGTGGTTTTTTTGGCGAGAAAAAGGGAAAAAAAAATTAAAAAGAAAAATAGAATTTATACCATGGCGATTTCATTTCAGATTTCCGCTTCCAATTTCAGATTGAATTTCTAACTCTTTTAATATTTATATTTAATCCCTCTCTTGATTATGCGATTCATGCTAAAATTGTTAAATTTTAACTCTTAGTTTTCATAAAATATTTAGGGATATTATGTAAAAATTATGTGAGATACAAGTTTATATGTTTATTTGGGGTTTCATTGGATACACATATTAAAGGGGTTAAAATTCTACTGAGCGTTAACTCACAACCCCACAGTTTTGATTGAAAGGCCGATGAGAATGAAATTGCGCCAGAAATTTTATTCGAATTTCTATTTAATTTATAATAATTGTATTTATTATTTCCTGTTGTAAAAATTGACTCGATAAATCAATAATTATAGTTATCACCGTACTTTGCATTTATTATAATTATAATCAAGTTTACGTTTATGATATTATTGGTTGAATTAATCAATCTAATTAATAAAAGAATCAGAAATCTTGAGTACTAAAATTGAGTCTCCATTTTGACGCTTTGTACTCCTGAAGTTTAATAGGATTCTTACTTTGGTCCCTTTAGTTTCAATTTGAACATGTTAACTTGTTAGTATTAAAATTGACTTGATAAAGTGAGATTAGATATTAAGTTATCTTTTGTAATATTTGTATAAACCATTGTGGCTGTAAAATTTATTCGATTAATTAATAAATTTCTCAGATTTTTATAAAAATAAATATTGCTGATTCGGTTATGATATTAATTCTCCAAAAGGAGAAATCGCGTGACAGTCTTGGGAAACCGGGTCGTTATATTGATACTCCATTTTTCCATGTTCTTTCTTTCTTTCTTAGCATCCAAAGGCCCCAAGATTTGATCCCTTCCTTCACATATTTCACACAATTCTCTACACAATTTTCTTTTTTATATATCCAGATCAGTTTATGTACATTTCAATTAATCGTCTTTTCAGATGATCATAAGAATACATTCTTCTACATTAGCCTGGTGCATTCAGTATTTTATTTTTAAAATATTCCAAAAATTAAAATGGAACCCTAATTGATTAAAAAAATATGAAAAATACCAAAAAGTCTACTTAAAAGACTAAATCTATATGATGACCTCATAATTTTGTTTTTTGTTTTTTTTTTTTGCATCAAATAGTCCTACAAAAGGCGTTACTTCATACTAGATGGTCCTATTTTTTTTTTGAATTGATGATTTTACCTTTCCTTCGCTACCCCTTCCACCACCTATTTAATATCGAAGAAGTGTTCAGAGATTCACAACAATTTTCTCTCTCTATATCGGAGGTCGCTTGTTGAATATCACTCGCTCTGTTTCTCTCTCTGTATTTGTCGAGAATGAGTCGGAAGATCATCATTTTGTTTGATCGCTTCGTTGCGAGTCTGATTTGGTTTTCGATCTGAGATTGTGAGCTCTAATTGGGTAAAGCTTTGCAGAGAAATTTGTTCGTTATGTCGAGATTTGTTGATGGACCCGACGATGGAGAAGACGGCGGAGAGGATGGCGGAGGCGCTAATTCTTTACTGCTTCGGCAGCGTTGCCATCGTCGTCCTCCATTTGCATAGACGACCTTCCCACCCGGAGCCCCCTGATCACGGCATCAAGAGTAGTGCCTCTGGCCCGTCGTCCGCTGTTCGTCGCTTCTATTTCCATGAAATTTGGACTTCAAATTCTAGATCTAAAAAATCAAATCTAGAATTTCCATTGTAGGTGGGTTTGTTCTGAGCTTTTGAGCTTCGGTTGATTGGAACTCATTGCAAGTGGGTTTGTTCTTGGCTACACCTCCCAGTGAGGTCATGTAACGGTCCAGTTTCCCAGGGCCACCACTCAGTTTCTCTTGTTGGGGAATCAATACCAAAATCGATTGACCAAATTTTCATTCTATAAAATCTGGTAAATTTATAATGCGATGGCATCCAGTAATTAATAGTTCGTCTTATGAAAATATCTGAATTTACAATGCGACGACGAAAATTATAACTATTGAATTCACTGCTTACAACAATAAACAAAAAATACAATTTTTACAAATAAAGATTCCAATATATTCTAGTTGCCGTTTCATGCTCAATGGCTCTCCCATGGCCGTCACGCAGTTTCTCCCTTGGAAGAATTTAACACTAAAATGAATAATTCATATTTCATTTTATAAACCTAGAGAATTTTTATTATGCTACGGCAATAGTTACAATTCAATTATCTGATAAATTAATAACCATTAATACTAAAACTACATAATCACTATTTTATTTAAAACACAAATCTGAGAAATTTTACAAATACAGCGATAATCATAATTATCTAATTATAATATAATTTCCAAAATTAATATGTCCAAATTGAGGCCAAAGGAACCCAACCTTTATATCAAACTTACGGAGTACGAGTGTCAAAATCAAATGCCAAATACATGAATACCCATATTTTCAATATCTGATAAATTGATTGATACAATTATAAATATCAACTATGAAATTGACATCTTAATTTAATTATCGATAATTTCCACTATTTTATTTTATAAAAATCTTTTAATGTGCAATTCGGCGGCGATAATTATAATTATTGTATTTATAATTTAAATATTTATCGAATTGATTTTACAACGGCGAATAATAAATACGACTGTTACAATTTCTAAATGAAAATTCAACTAAAATTCCTGTCTCCGTTTCCTTCTCGTTGGCCCGACAATCAAAACTGTGGGGTTGTGAGCCAACGCTGAATAGAACTCCAACCCTTCTAATACATGCATTTAAGTAATACGACAAATAAAACATTTTGGCAGGGTTTCCACGTAATCTTCACATAATCATAGTTATTTTATCAAAATTTAACAGCTAAAATTCGACAATAATAATAACATAAATCACACAATAGAAAAATTAAATTCATGTATTAAAAGAGTTAGAAATTCTACCTGAAATTCGAAGTCGAAATCCGAACCGAAATATTCTGAGTCGATCACTCAAGAAAACAGTTAAAATCTTCTTTTTTTTGTAACTTTTCTCTCCATAATATATATATATATATGCGGTTGGGTTTCATGGCTTCCTTGAGAAGTCATCAAATTTCAACAACATTAATATATTTATGATATTATATTTTATATATTTACACAAATCACCCCTCTTGAAATAAAAAAAAAATATTAATTATATCCCAAAACTCTTAAAAGTATATTTTAAATAACATATTAATCCCAAAACTTCTAAAATCAATTTAAAATAACATTTAACTCCCAAAAATTATCAAATATTATTTATATAGCAAAACAATCCCAAAATATTAAACTTTTATATAAAGTAATATTTTCAAAAATATAAATTTTCGGGGTATTATAGGTCATGTTCTTGGTGGGTGGTGGGGGTGATAAACGAATGGAAGTACATGCCAATAGAGCTTTTGTTGAAGATTCTCTCACTGGTGGATGATCGGACGGTGATCTCTCTAGGTTTTATGAATTTCCAAAAGTAATTTTCTTCTTTTTCAATTTTAAATTAAATTGTTCTGAGGTAACATTTGTTCTGAATATGTGAGAAGAGAACAAAAACATTTCTCACTTTCTCGGTTAATTTGTTGGTTTTTTATATGTCGGTGGAACTCAAGGTTTATTTGTTTGGATTTATTTGGCTGAATTGAATGTGAATTTGATATATATATATGTGTGTGTGTGTGTGTGTGTGTGAAATTTAAGATTCATTTGGTTGGAGTGATTTGGTTTATATTGGTGAAAATCAAGCATATAAATGTAGAGAAATATTATTAATTTGAATGAAAATATTGAAATATAACACGATCTCGTGTTATATTCAATGTGAGATTGTGTTGAATATAACATAAGGGTCGACAGCCCCGAACTCGTCGCTCTAAACAAATGTGTGTGAGAGAGAGAGAGAGAATGGACTTGGTCTTGGTCTATGTCCCTAGTAGAGTAGAGATTATGTTAGGTATATTATATGATTGTTTTGGTGAGATAGAATGGATACGGTGACTTGGTAGAATTTTAACGGTGGTGAAAGTGAAATATAACAAGATTTCATGTTATATTTAATACGATTATCTATATAAGTATAAATGTAACGGTCCAATTTTCCAAGGCCGCCATCTGATTTCTCCCAAAGAGAATTAAAATTAAAATTGAATAACGAATATTTTATTAAATAAATTTTTTTGAAATTTTACAATAACGATTTTATACAAATATTACAAAAAAAAAATCTAAATCCATTTATAATTTCTAGCTCAGCTCCATTTTCGTCGATTCTGAAATAAAAACCGTGGGGTTGTAAGCCAAAACTCAGTAGAATTTGAACCCCTCTATTATGTGTATCCAATCAATATAACAAATAAAAACACGCATGTATCATACATAATTTTCACATAATTATAATTATTTCGTGAAAATTAAGAATTATAATTCAAAAATAATAACAGAAATCACACAATAGAGATATTAAATACATATATTAAAAGAGTTAGAAATTCTACCTGAAATCCGAACCGAAATCGCCACTTTATAGATAGATTTTGGGTTAATTATACTTTTCCCCCTTGTGGTTTGGCCCATTTGCACTTTACCCCCTTTGGTTTAAACGTCACCCCTTACCCCCCCCCCCCCCCGGGGTGGTCTTGGACTTAAGTGTCACGGTTACATTTTCTGTTAACTCTAGTGGTCAATGGATGGAAGTCAATGGAAATCCGTTAAATAGTATGAAATGACATTTATACCCTTAAAAAAATTGGGTAAGGACTATTTTAATACTATTTGAAAACTTAAAGGGAAATAAATGTATTTTGTTCAGACCATCTTCGTCTTCTTTGTTGATCTCCCTCACTGTTTCTTCGTCTTCTTTGCCGTTACCGGCGACGTCTTCGCCATCTTCATCTTCCTCTCCATTTCAATTTCGATTTCGAAATCGATCTCGAAATTGGGTTTCAATTTCAAAATCGAAACCCTTGCGTTTGTCTTCGCCGTCACTTCGTTGTCGTCTTCGTCTTCTTCTCCGTTTCGATTTTGATTTCGAAATCATTTTCGAAATGGGTTTCGATTTCAATTTCGAAATCGAAATTGAAACCCTCGCATTCGTCTTCGCCGTCATCTTCGTCTTCTTCTCCGTTTTGATTTCGAATATTTCGAAAACGATTTCAAAATTGAAATCGAAACGGAGAAGAAGACGAAGACGAAGACGACGGCGAAGACGAACGCGAGGGTTTCGATTTCGATTTTGAAATCCGATTTCAAAATTGAAATCGAAACCCAGTTTCGAAATCGATTTTGAAATCGAAATCGAAACCCTAGTTCGTATGTATATGTATGTATGTATGTATGTATATGTATGTGTATGTGTATTGTGTATGTATATATATGTATATGTGTACGTGGATGGTTGGGTCGGGAGTGGTCGGCGCTGTGGGTGGTGGTCAGTAAGGGGGTGGTTGGTACCCAGAAGAGAGAAAGAGAGAAGAAGTAGGAAGCTTCGCCGCCGCTGCCGCCGTCACCATCGTCGAGAGGGGAGAGAGCAAAGGAAAAAATATATTTTGACCCTTTTGTTTTTAAAAATTTTGCAAATAGATCCCTTGAATTAATTAAAACAAAATGGCAAAATTACTCTTAATTTTAACCGTGACACTTAAGTCCAAGACTACGGGAGGAGTAAGTGGTGACATTTAAACCACAAGGGGGTAAAATACAAATGGGTCAAACCACAGGAGGTAAAGTATAATTAACCCTTTATTTTATTTTTTAATTTCAACATGTATTCATGTATAAATATAATTATATATCACACACACATATATATATATATACACACACACACACAACACATGATCATGATTTGTTGTCTCCTTTTAAAAGAAGACATCAAATTGCTATTTTATATATACTATTTAAATAAATATCCTTTTTAAAGTAGAGAAAATATTAATTATATCTCTAAACTTTTAAAATTATATTTTAAATAACACAATAGTTCTAAAACTTTTAAAAGTCAATTTAAAATTAATATTTAACCTAAAAAAATTATCAAATATTTTTTATACCATAAATTTTCATAATATATAAAAACAACCCTAAAACTATTAAACTTATATAAAATAATATTTTCAAAATATAAATTTTTTAGGGTATTACAATCTACCCCTTAAATAAATTTTATCCACAAAATTTTATTCAAAACAATAATAATTCTGAATTGCACAGTCGTGTTAATCACAATCGATTTCAGAACAATTGTTCTTTATGTAGGATCCCATAACCGAAAGTCATCAACAACGTCGCACTCTACCTTGGACACGCGTCACCGTGGGGCCGGCTTGATGTCAACACGACATCACTAAACCGAATAACCAACCAAAATACGACAATATACAAACTTTAATCTACACGTCAAATACATAACTTCATACGATAGGGATACACTTGTCCCGAAAATAAAAACAACAAAACAAAACTCATGAACCTCCCTTAGGTTCATTCTTTGACAGCTCGTCTCAAAATACACCCATATGACTCCAACGCATGACCCGCATAACTCTATCTAGCGTCAGTAGGAGACCAACCAACTTATTATCCGTTCCACCTGCGAGTGTACTGTCTTCTTAGTAAAAATATTTTATAATAATAATTCATTTTACAATATCTACATGAATCAAACGTACGTATATAAACATCACATAGCTAGTAAAAATTTTCATAATATAAGTAGTGAAAATAAATCAATAAATATAAGTTTCATTCAAACTCATCTAGTATAAAATAATACCAATCACCATAATAAATAATAAATTACCCAATAGACGTAAAACACCACATCTCATACCACTCTCTGGCTAGCCATAGTGATCGTTTTAACCTCACGATTGGGAGTTGCAACGGTACCGTACCAACCGTAGGATATGCCTTCCTAGCGGGACATAACAACGTTTTGCTGGACTATGCCAAGCAGTTGAACAACGCTCCGCTGGACTATGCCAAGCGGGTGAACAACGCTCCGCTGGACTATGTCAAGCAGGTGAAACACCGCTCTGCTAGACTATGCCAAGCAGGTGAATATCCAACACCAACTTCCACCTCACCTCAACAACAACAACTCATTCTCACCTCAACCACAACAACTCTGTCTATAATCAACAATATCATCAAATCAATACTACAACTCAATAAAAAATTGTCTAATCAATATCGTCAATCCACATCGTTAAATCACAAATCTCAACCTTCATTACCAAAACCAATTTAGTTCAAAAATCATGTTTTTCACTTTCATCTAAAAATCCACTGATTTCAGTAAAATCCATTTTTTCACCTTTGTTTTAGAAAACCAGACATTTTTCACTCTTTTTTAAAACCATCAAATCCAACAAATTATTTTTAATCTTTCTTTTTTAAAACCAACATAATTCAACGAAAATTAATTCTACTAACTCACCTAAAACCTGCTTGATCCACATAATTTTAAAAGCATCTAATTTAAATATAACCATTTTCCATCATATATATATATATATATATAGTTTGGCAAGAAGACAGTACACTTACCTGACTACCCACTCCAAACAGTTTTTACAGATTATCTTCTACCGATACACCGGTGCCTGCAAACCTAATAGTGATAGGGCCTAAATTAATATTTTAAATAAAATCACTTAATCATGTAATGCAGGCCCTAATTTTCGTTATTTTCCCGTCCCCGCATTTTATTATGTAAAATTATTATTTTGTTAATTTTTCATTTAATAGTCCCAAATTTATTATTCTGATTACAAAAATTTTATGCTAGAATTTAATTTAACAAAACTAAAATAAACTTAACGGAAACACGTTACTCATTCCGAATCGTTCACGGGTCGCGAGACGGATTTTGAATTTGTTGGGGTCATTTGTGTAGTTTCTTTTTTTTTTCTTTTTTTTTTTCTTTTCCCCTTCTTCTTTCTTTTCCTTTTTTCGTTCTGTTTCCTATTTCTGTTTTGGCTTCCTGTCGTCTGGCCACACAGACCCCCTCACACCCTTCACCGGCGGCGACACGCGAACAACACCCACAACCCCACTGTCCAACCAAACGACACACACACCCAAAGTCGCACAACACCCCCAGTTACATACACACCCACACACGCTGTCGAAATTGCACACACACATGCTGGCGGCGAAACACACACACAGACGCTGGTCTCACCTCCCACACTCATGACGACACACACACAACCACACCATTGATGGTCGAACACACACACACACAGTAGCAACATACACACAGACGGCGACGACACCGATCACCGACGACCATCGACAACGAACAAAACGCACAGACACCCATAACATTTGAACGAACACACACACACGATCATTGTCGACCATCAACGACGAACAGAATACACACACTCATACATTCCCACAATCGCCAGCCCATCAGGACAGAACCCACATATGAACTCCGGCGACGTTGATGGCGAGGGTCAAAACACACCCATCGGCCCTGTTTGGTTTTCAGTGAAATCAACACACACTCACAGTGCACACAGAATACACACTCGTTCGATCACATGCATACACTGAAACACACACTATTGATCAACGGTTGATCGATGACGACGATATCCACACACCACCGGTGAACAGGACACACTCCGATTCTCTACCTCTCTCTCTAGATTTCTGAGCTTCTTCTTCTTAAGCTTTCCCGATCCTTCTAGTGTGAATGAATCCTATATATATGCATCAATTAAGTGGATGAATGTTTGATCTCTTCACGCCACGTCGCCGGTTCTCTTCTCTCTCTGTCTTCGGCCCTCACTGCATACACACGCACGAATATATATGTCTATATATATGAGTTTATATAAAGACCCATGTGCTTAAATACTCTTCCCTCCCCCCTAATTTCTTAAATTTTTCATTTTAGTTCAATTCAACATTTATGAGTTTTTAGAATTATAATTTCATCATTCACATTTTAAATTTTTAGATTTTAATTGACAATTTTGCAAATTTGACCCATAAACTTTTAATTTGGTTCTTAATCAACTCAATTTTTACACCGAAAGTTTTCTAAATGCTCTAAATTGAAAATAATGACGTACATGCTAAAGTTCAGGTCTTACAAACAATCCACATCTCACCCAAATTCATACTACGTATCGCTAATTCAGCATTTGCGGTGGCTCATACTTTATCCAACACAACAAAACATAATACACTTTGATCGTTAACTCCTAATATAGATAACTAATTATCAAAGAATCTTATATTTCTAATATTTCCGTTGTGCATTCTGATAAATATAAATATATATATATATATATATATATATATATATATATATATTCTTTTTTAAAATATAATGGTAGTCTCACTTAGATTGGGTCTATCTCAAATTCCACTGGTTCACGAGCTCAATAATTTTTCTCACTTGATATGACATTTCTGGTCCACTGCCATTTTTCATAACTAACATTGATCAATTTCATCTAACATTTAAATTAACATTTCAAAGCCCATATTCTTTGTAGATTGTCCCGTGAGACAGAAAAAAAAAAAATAAAAAAGTAAATAAATAAATAAATAAATAAAATCATCTCCAATATCCATAACATCATTTTTTTTTTCTTAAATCCCTATTTAATCTTATAATCTCATAAAAAAAAATCATAAAATATCAACACAACCCAAACTTCAAATAATAGATTATCTGAAAATAAGTAAATATATAATTTCCACTGGTCCACGAGCTCAATAATTTTTCTCACTTGGTATGACATTTCTAGTCCACTGTCATTTCCCATAACTAACATTGATAAATTTCATTCAACATTTCATAGCCCATATTCCTTGTAGATTGTCCCGTGAGACAAAAAAAAAAAATCATCTCCAATATCCATAATATCATTTTTTTTTCTTAAATCACAATTTAATCTTATAATCTCATAATATTTTTTTTCATAAAATATCAACACAACTCAAATTTCAAATAATGGATTATCTGAAAATAAGTAAATATATAATTGTTGTTAATCAAAATAATAGATTGAATTTTTATTACAAAAATAAGTCTCAAGATACATAAATACGTCTCAAACACATAAATATGTCTCAACCATATAAATACGTCTCAAAACATATAAATACATTTCAAACTATATAAATATGTCTTAATCACATAAATTCGTCCCAAAACACATAAATATGTCTCAAAAGTTCAATACTCACGTAACATAACGAGTTAAATACTCACATAACATGTATATAAAAATATTACATAAAACTCCCCCACTGTAATTTTAACTAATATCATTTAGGTTCAAAATAAATATATAACCATCAAGGTGTTATCCGTTTAAATTGACACTGTATGGACCAAAGTGAGATTTTAGTTAAAATTACAGTGTCTAACCCCTTTTTTTTTTGTTCCATAAATTTGTCATTTTCAAACTTCATGTCCCTAATTTTGCTTTCAGATGTTCTAAAATTTTGATTCCATAAATTATACTAAAATTATTATTTTTAATATAATTTAATTTATTATGAGTAATGGGCCAATAAGTACCATAACTCAAGCCTAGGATTATTGTAACTATGCTTTGATATCACTTTGTAACGACTCGATTTTCCAAGGCCGCCATGCAGTTTCTTCGAAAGAGAATTAAAATTAAAATTGAATAATGAATACTTTGTTATATAAATATTGCAAAAATTAAATAAATTAAATTCATTTATAATTCCTAGCACAGTTCCATTTTCGTCGACCCTGAAATAAAAATTGTGAGGTTATGAGTCAAAACTCAGTTGAATTTTAACCTCTCTAATACGTTTATCCAATCAATATAACAAATAAACACATAGGCATGTATCATACATAATTTTCACATAATTATAATTATTTCATAGAAATTAACAATTATAATGCAACAACAATAATAATATAAATTACACAATAGAGAGATTAAATACATATATTAAAAGAGTTAAAAATTTGACATGAAATCCGAACAGAAATCGCCACTGTATAGATGGATTTTTATTTAGGGTTTATACCAAAAACCTTCCTGTCTTTTGCACTTATACCAGAAACTTCCCTTATCATTTGACAAATACCAATCACCCCCTTATAATTTTAAAATTGAAACTATTTACCTTCCCTATCAATGAATAATTACTGACACAATATTGTTATTGACAAAAATACCCTCAAAATAAATTGATTTCAATTAAAAGACATAAATACCCTTTCTTAATTTAATTCATTAGACAAATATATCCCTTATTTCTCTTCATCCTTTCCCGGCATTTCCACCCCACCCCACCCACCCCATCCACCACCACTGCCACTGCTGCCGCAGCCGCCGCCAGAATCCTCATCTCCTCCTTCCACTTCATCCTCCTCTCTCTCTCCCTCACTTCCCAGATCCAATCCATATTGCTCCCGATTGTTGCTGCCAGCTCGTTGAACCAGTCCAGCCCTTACCCCATCTATGGCGAGCTTAAATTAGCAATTATTTGGGATAAATTGCTTCCAAACCGTTTCGACTCTAAAGTTTAAATTCGAGAGAGAGAGAGAGAGAGAGAGTAAGGCAGAGAGAGAGATTGATAAGAATGAAATATTACACTTTAAATACAGTAAATATTATTTTCCTTACACTTTAAAAAATACATCAAATAATCCTCAGAAACACTCTTCTGCCGAAAATCATAAAGTGTTCAAAATTGTTCATAAACCACATCCTAATCAAGCAAAATCAAACATTTTAAATAGCAGTAAAATCCTTCTAGCCACCACCAGAAGAACCAGCAGGTATCACTTTCAACAGTAGCACTTACCACCCTTTCCAGGTCTCTTCCCTAACCCAGATTTCTTCGAACATAAAAACACTTTGGGTTCCTTCAAAAACGCCTTCTCCGTCTGTTCGGCCATGGTTGATGCACTGGAGACTGGAGCACCGTTTGACGCAGTTCAATGCACTCATTTTCAAATTGTAATCCTCTCTCTCTCTCTCTCTCTCTCTCTCTCTCTCTCTCTCTCTCTATATATATATATATATATATACACACACACATTGACTCTCCTCCATCAAAATCAAGTAGAAATCAATCAAATAGATACACATCGTGACGGATCCGTCGCGGCGGTGACGGATCTGGGAAGGAGGGACCAGATCCATCGCCGCCGCGACGGATCTGAACCACCGATGTCCACGATCGATCTTCCTTCGACGATCCTCCGACAACCTGATGATGTTTCCACGCTTCGATGACGACGACCAAACCAAGAAACCTTCGACGACCTTCAACGCCTTCGGCGGTCTCTCTTCCTCACACACTCACTGTTACACGCAACGAATGGAAATGAAATGAGAAGGGTGAAGAAATGAGTTGTGCTCAGGAGGGTAAACCAGTAATTATTTTGAACTTATTTAATTGTATAATATCTGACAAAAATAAAGGGTAAAATGGTATTTTCATACAAAAATATTGGTCAATGGAATTAACTGGTATTTGTCAAATGACAAAGGGTATTTCTGGTAAAAGTGAAAAAAAAAAAAAAAAAAAAAGGGGAGTTCTTCATTATAAACCCTTTTTATTTATTTTATTTTTTAATTTTAACATGTATAGATATGATTATATATCATATATATATATATATATATATATATACATATATATATATATATACTATTTACATAAATATTCCCTTAAAATAGAAAAAATATTAATTATATCACAAAACTCTTAAAATTATATTTTAAATAACACAATAATCCTAAAACTTTTAAAAATCAATTTAAAATTAACATTTAACCCCTAAAAATTATCAAATATTTATTTGTACCATAAATTTTCAAAATATAAAAAACAACCCTAAAAATATTAAATTTATATAAAATAATATTTTCAAAATACAAAAATTTTCAGGGTATTACAGTAAACTGGGTCGATTCCATGAAAATGTTAAATTCTCTAAAGCACTCCCAAAACAACTAGGGTGTTTAGGGCCAAAATGAACGCAACCATAGGACAAATAGTGTCTAAAGACAACTATGTGGTTTCTATTGTCTTGGCTTACACCAAATGTCGAACAGTTCAAGACATCGTGTTAAGTGGTTGGCCAAATAAATTCGATAGATTATCACTAGCCAAGGTTCAAGGCCAAAAACTACCTAACCCGATACAATTGTCATGTTATTGAGCACTCTTTCTTGTGTCTACATTACATATGCATGTTTATCCAATTAGCTTCATTCATGTAGGGGATTGTTAGACAAAAATGATGTTAGACTATTTTAAGTCTAGTTTTATCTAATTAATTTCATTTATGTGGGAGGATTGTTAGACAAAAATGATATTTGACTATTTTAAGTTTAGTTATTTTTATGTGATTTAATTATTGGTTGATACATTTTTATATATCAATACACTATTTTTAGTGAGAATATCAACGTGAAATATTGATTCGTCAAAAATTATTAAGATATAAATGATAAATTGTCTTTCAAAGTAATCCCATGAAGTAGATTGAAGTAAGTAAAAATGAGTAATTCCACATTGGTTGATGAAAAATATTTAAACCACTTTTATAATCCATTTGGGATTGTAGATTCGGGTCGGGTCATGGATCATGGGTTTGGGTTTGGACTTGGGTTGGTCCAAGTAGAGAGAATTCTTTCTAGAATTTATTTTTTTAAATTGATTTTAGCAATTTTTCTAACTAAACGATACTTATCTTTTCATATTTGTAACTCATTTTTAATAAGGAGTTACATGTGATTAATTCTTAGTAGCCTTAAAGTGTTTTTAGTGGCTTGAAAGTGAGATTTTTGGTTGTGTTGAAGTTACTCATTTGTTACTCTATAAATAGAGAAATTTGTATTATCATTTAGGCATGAAAACTTTAGACATCTTAAACTATACATACACTTTGAGTATATGTTAGTTTATTCTCGAGAGAGAGTTCAACACTTGTTTTTTTTATTTTGCCAGATCCTTTGATTTCATGAAGTGCTAGTATCGGATTGTGATCGTTGTATCCTAGGAAATAGACACTTGAGTAATCGTAAACACCTAAGCGGAGGCGAAATTTGCTTCAAGAAAATATCGTTAACCGATAACCTCGATCGGTATAAATTTTTGGATTTGTCATCGTCAAAAGATTGTAAGTATAACTTTATTTATTTACTACTTTCATGTATTTTACAATCTGAAATATTTACTGCTGCATGTATTGGATTTTTGAATATTTGCTGTGAACTATTTTATATTCTGTAATATTTGATTTAAGTAACATTCAACAATAAATTTCACTAAGAACTGATTTTATTTTATTTTTTTATCTTTTTTTTTTTAATTGTTTATGAGTATTATTAAATTGTATATATATTTGTGACATATTATAAATCTTTAATGAAAATAATATTTAATTATATTAATTAAAATTAGTATTTTCACCATTATTTTCAATATGTGTTGCTAAGATTTACTGATTATTTTTTAGGACTTGTCTGTGAATTTTCACTTACGAATGGTATATTTGTGAGTATTTTATCTTTGAACATGATTAATTATAAGATTTGATTGATAGAATTTGTTTGAAGCCCGAAAATCTTAACGCGACGAATACGAATCATCAGAAGGTTGCGGTGGGGATTAAAGTAGCTACTTTCCTTAATTGGGTATTGACTGGAAGGTGTTCGGAGCTCAAGTTTGTTGGAATTAAAGCAGGAGAGGATTCACTGGTATAAGCGTTGCCGCATACGTCATAGTCGCAAGGGTAGTTGATCAAAGTATGCCACAAGAGGAATGAGGACGAATAATGGGGGGTCAAAATGTAATTAATTTTAATTGAAAAGGAAGATATAGAAATATAAGCACTGATAGAAAATGACGCATTCAGTTGAGTCCAATATGGATTATGGATGAGAATTATCATGCAATTAATTTATGCTTTCTGTAACATCCACCCATATCCATTTTAATAGTTGTACGAAGACTTTTCCCTAACTCCCAAGAGCAAATATATTTTCTGCGCTAATTTTTTTTCGCGTTATTAACCCCAATTATTTTATTTTTTTTAGAAAATTATTAAATTACTAGGTTTTTTTAATTTTTTCCTCGAGGCATTATATTGATTTTTCAAATTTGTAAGTGTGAAAATACTATAATAAAAAAAAAACAATTAAATACAAATATAAAATTTAAAAAGTACAAATATAATTTTATTTAACCGTTTTGGAATGGAGGGTGTAAAATAAAAGAGAATAAGGAGGAGGGAGAGGAGAAGAAAGAGGCAAAATGGACGAAGATGAGTTTTTCTGGCGAGGAGGGAGTGGGAGTTGTTCCGGCGAGGTGGGCTGGGGAGCTGGATTTTTTTTTAATTTATTAAAAATGAAAGGGTGAAAAAATATTTATCATAATAAATACAATAATCTAATTTCATTTAAAAAAAAATCTACAACATCTATTCAAGTAAAGAATTTTATCAAAATAATTAAAAAAAAAAAAAAGGAACTTTATCCAAACAAAACCTAAGAGTTTGATTGTAATACCTCGAAAATTTGTATTTTTTTAAATATTATTTCATAAAAGTCTAATATTTTTAGGATTATTTTGTAAATTTATGGTGTAAATAATATTTGATAATTTATATAATTAATATTTTTTTCAAGAGAAGTTATTAGTGTCAATAAATAAATTACATGGTTAGGATTGAAAGACAACATTCCTAAACCATATGTGTGTGTATATATATATGTGTGACACGTGTTATATATAATAATGATGATGATAAGAAATAGATTGGCATATGAACTGTTATCAATATATTAGCCATATATATGTTTCTTTTTATGTTGTGGTTTTTTGGGCGAGAAAAAGGGAAAAAAAAATTAAAAAGAAAAATAGAATTTATACCGTGGTGATTTTATTTTAGATTTCGGCTTCAAATTTCAGATTAAATTTTTAATTCTTTTAATATTTATATTTAATCTCTCTCTTGATTATGCGATTCATGCTAAAAATATTTATATTTATTTCCGACGAGGTGGGCTGGGTAGCTGGATGTTTTTTTTAAAATTTATTAAAAATGAAAGGGTGAAAAAATATATAATCATAAAAAATAAAATAAACTAATTTCATTTAAAAAAAAAAAAAAAAAAAAAACCTCCAACATCTATTCAAGTAAAGAATTTTATCGAAATAATTAAAAAAAAAATAAAAAGGAACTTTATCCAAACGAAACCTAAGACTTTGATACTCCATTTTTCCATGTTCTTTCTTCCTTTCTTAGCATCCAAAGGCCCCAAGATTTGATCCCTTCCTTCACATATTTCACACAATTCTCTACACAATTTTCTTTTTTACATGTCCGGATTAATTTATGTACACTTTGATTAATCATCTTTTCAGATGATCTTAAGAATACATTCTACTACATTAGTCTGGTTGTAATATTCCAAAAATTTTATATTTTTAAAAATATTGTTTTATATCTTTGGGATTTGGTTGTAATTTATGACATAAATAAATATTGGATAATTAATGTGGGTAAAAAGTGTAATTTTAGGGTCTAATATTAATATTATATAATATTTTAGGCGTTTGTGTAATTTGAAAGAATAATCTTGAGGTAGAACATGTGTATAGGTTGGAGACGTGAGAAGAAAAAAAATGAAAATGGAAGAGGCAAATTCAATTCCCATTTCTTATCATTAAATTGAGGGGGGAGATGAAGTCAAAACAAATAATGGTATAAGAGGGTAACACACGTGGATCCCACGTGAACATATATCTTATTATAATATTAAAAATAGAAGGCAAGTCTTTAAAATGAGATATAGTTAACCTCTTTAATCTCTTTACTCTTATTAAATCAATGACTAAAATCTTCTTTACCATAATAAGATTAAATGAATAAAAAATTATTTTTAATTCAAATTAATAATATTGAAAATGAATAGAAAATTACTTTCAATTCCAACTCTATATACATTTGCATAATAAAATAAATTATTTTTTAATTAATAATTAGTTTTTTTTTTGTTTTTTTTATTATCAACTCAAAATTTCAATTTTTTTTTTAAAAAAAAATTATATTCATAATATTGGATTTAAAAAAAATTAATCAACGATTCTATTTATTTATTTATTTTTATTTCGTTATTATTATCAATTCGAACTTTCATTCATTTTTTACAATTTTTTTTCTTTATAATATTGGATTTTTTTAAAAATAATTAAATTAATTTTTATTCAAAAAAGAGATTAATTATGTGGTCTGAAAATGATGGTCCCTACAGACATTCTTTTATCTAATAATTATTTTAGTATTAATCTAATGTACTTTTTCTCATAATTAAAAAAAATGGGTTCCTGATAAGCATTTCATAAATTAAAAATGATTTTTTTTAATCTAAATTTTACGATTTACTATTTACCTAATTCCTTTTTTGCATTGATTTTTGAGTTTTTTATTATATAGTCCCCCATAGAGAGATCATTGAGAAAAAAATCATTTTGATATGTTTGATTAGGATTCAGACCAAATAATACAATCAATTAAATTTTTAGTTTTCCAAAAAAAAACAAAAAGAACACTAAAAAGACACATGTACCCCTAAACAAACTCTCTCTCTTATTTATATTAATTATCACTCACACACTCTCTCTCTCACTCTAGGCTCACTCTCTCTCTCACTCACTCTCTAAAATTGAGCGTTAACACAACTAAATGTGTTGAGTGTTAACAGAACTAAATGTATTGGATTTGTAATTACGTTAACGTTAACACAATTAAGTTAAGTGTGTTAGATTGTAATTGTGTTAACATTAACGCAATTAAATTAATGTGTTGGGTTGTATTTGTATTAACATTAATGCAACTAACATTAACGTTAATGCACACAAAACAAATAATAAAAGAGACGATAATATGAAACACACACAAAAAAATTCATTAACATTAACACACAAAAAATATGATAAATATTCAAGAGAAAAAATATACAATATGTCTGGTGATAAAATGAGTTAACGTTAACGTAATGCACAAACAGACAGATTGAGAGATGATGCGTTAACAAAAAAAAATGGATTTAATAACGTTAACGTCAATCCCAATGTAATATTGTAATATAGGTAAGTGGTATTTATTTGAATAAATTACATTAATGTTAACATCTTTTATTGTTTAAATTTGTCTTGTTGCATAATGACAAAATGGCATACTTGTAAATAAATGTTAACATGGAGGGCCATAATGAAGGACTTTTTTCTAAAAATTTAGTGGGGTCTGAAAACTTAATTATTTATGTCAGAAAATCTCTATTGAGTCTCTATAAAGGACTAAAAAATTAATTACCCTTGATTTTTTTAGAAAAACCAATAATTCTCCAGAATGTTAGGCTATAAATAGAAGATTTCACCAAGACATTTCCATAGGTGAAAAGGTTGAGGCAATAGTTTTCTCTCTCCAAACGACCTGTTTTTTTTTCTCCCCGAGTTCTTACTCTCATATCGGATGGGACATGCCGGAACACTCTAACCTGTTTTGTGTACAACTCATAGATCGAAGATCAGGTCGGACAACGCCTCTCCAGCTCAGATTAGAGACTCCGGCAAAGACGAAGATCATCTCAAGATCAGTTGCAACTCTCCACGCGAAGTTTAACCGAACCATACTGTCAGTTGGTTCAATTTTTGACACCACCATGGACAAATGTTAGTTGGATTAATTTTTGACACCACCATAGACAAATGTAAAAGTTAAGAGATCAAAATATAATTTAATAAACTTTAAGATCAGATGCTTCACGATGTTAGTTGGATTAATTTTTGACACCACCATAGACAAATGTAAAAGTTAAGAGATCAAAATATAATTTAATAAACTTTAAGGTCAGATGCTTCACGATGTATTTTTCCCCTATTTAAAACTTTGACTACGTGTTCCACGTTCATTAATTTTAACAACCCTTGTAAGTGAGAGTTCAAGAAAAGGACATGGTTGATAGACGTTCATATTACGACAACTCCATTTAATAATTTAAACAACTGCTTACGACCGTCCAACCGATTATTCACATAAGAATTTGGACAATTATTGTCTTCCTAAAGGATATAAAATCCTTTTTTTTTTTTAAATAAAATAAAATATTTACATTAAATCTTATTATAATATTAAAAAATAGAAGACAAACATTTAGAATGAGATATAGTTAATCTCTTCAATTCCCTTATTCTTATTAAATCAATGGCCAAGATTTTCTCTTCCATTAGCAATAACATGAAATGAATAGAAAATTATTTTTAATTCAAATTAATAATATTAAAAATAAATAGAAAATTGCTTTAAATCCCAACTCTATATACATTTGCATAATAAAATAAATTATTTTTTAATTAATAATTAATTTTTTTTGTTTTTTATTATCAACTCAAAATTTCAATCTTTCTTTTTTTAAAAAAAAAATTATATTCATAATATTGGATTTTTTTTAAAAAAACTCAAATTAATTTTCATTCAAATAAAAATATTTTTTAATTAACAATTCTATTTATTTATATTATCAATTTGAAATTTCATTCATTTTTAAAAAAAATATATATTCATAATATTGATTTTTTTAAAAATAATTAAATTATTTTTTATTCAAAAAAGAGATTAATTATGCAGTCTGAAAATGATGGTCCCTAAAGACATTATTTTCTCTAATAATCTATTTTAGCATTAATCTTATTTTAAATGAATATATTTTTTTCTCATAATTACAAAAAAAAAAAAAAGGGGGTTCCTGATCAGCATTTCATAAATTAAAAACGATTTTTTTTATCAAAATTTTACGATTACTATTCACTTAATTCATTTTTTGCTGTGATTTTTTAAAAAAAAACAATAATTCTCTCAAAAGTTAAAAGTCTTTGTACGCCACAAAAAAATATTATAATTTTTTATATGAAAGTTACAGTTATTTGAAAATAGTATAGTAATTTTGGATTCATAAAAAAATTATTGTACCGACGTATAATATAGTGACTAAAATTTTAAGTTCGTATATTATTCAAAAAAGAATTAAAATATATATCCATATAATCTACTAGCTCATAGTAATTTTACAAAACTTGAAAAACATGCAATATGTGGATATTTTTGTGATTTTTTTGCTCCAAGGTCAGAAACTAAGGTGGCTTTTGGTAACTGTTTCTGTTTCCATTCCAGCAATAGGATGGGAATGGGATGGGAATTTTGTTTTCTTCTTGGGAGTAGAATCGCGTTTGGTAACGATAATTTTTATTTTTTTTTTGGGAAGAGAATTGTGTTTGGTAACGATTTTATCCTAATTTTTTATTTATATATTTATTTATTTTTTCTGTTTTGGCCTAACAGGGGTGGCGCCGGCGCCGGCGCTGGACGAACAGCGATGACGGATAGGTGACAGTGGCCGAAAAATTTCCGACCGGATGGTGACCGGCGGCGACGGACGGTGGTTGGCGGCGGAGGACTGCGAAGGACGGTGGTTCCCGGCAGGTGAACAGTGGCCATGTGTTTTGGGAATGGAATGGGAATAATGAGAAACAACTTTTTTTTGTTTCTCATTTCTTAAGAAAAAAGTGGGCACAATTCTGAAATGGGAATGAAATGGAAACGGAAACAAAAAATACCAAACGTTATTCCCAAACAGAATTCCCAAAAATCTAGGAATGGGATGAGAATTTCTGGAATGGAAACGGTTACCAAACGGGGCCTAATTTTTCCATTCCATATTTTTTATTTTTTATTTATATTTTATAACTTCTAATTTCTGTTGTATTTTTTCGAAATGGGTCTTACTACAAAAAACTTAGGTATTCGATCAATTTTACTAAGTGTATCAAATGCAAACGTCAGGAGGAAGAAAATATCATTCCTATTGATTTAATATCCAAATAGTAATCAACTATATTGTATTATTATAAACAAACCTAATAGATTTATTTTATTTTTATTTATTTTTTGTCTAAACTCACGCATTGTGCGGGCTACAACTAGTATAGATGGAGAGAGAGACGAGAGATGAAGAAGGGTGGGTCCCACGTGTAATGATATTACACTATACATATTGTCATGCATAAGGCGATAAAAGGGGGCAAAGAGATGGAGAAAAGAGGAGCAGATAAATCAGACGACGCAGAAGAAAAAAAAAAAAAAAAAAAAAAAAAAAAAAAAAAAAAAAAAAAAAAAAACAGAGGAAGAAACAGTGATGGGAGAAATATAACTTCCAATTATAATTTTTAAATTCAGGTAGAATTTTTAACTCTTTTAATACATGTATTTAATTTTCTGTTGTGTGATTTATGTTGTTGTTGAATTTTAACAGTTAAATTTTATGAAACAATTGTGGTTATATAAAAATTATGTGGGAATCATGCTCATGTGTTCTATTTGGTGTTGTTGGTGCATAAAACTGGTACACACCTCGAATATGGTCCAATCGGATGACAAGTTGATCCTCTTGCTGAGGTGGAGTCGTCGGTTGAAAAGTCCTCACGTGAGCTGTGTTGGGTTCTGGGAGGACTGACCTGCTATGTCCATAGTCCTGCTCCTCAGGGAGTGTACCTGCAGAAGGCTCAGATCGGGGTTTGTCCCGGTAAAGCCTCTCCGGCGTGGTAATTAGTGCTCAGAGAGAAAATGTACAGAATATAGTAAGCAAACAAATGAACTCGCGTGTAATGTAAGTCATTCAAGCGTACATCGAACTTACATAGCCACCAATATATATAGGTGTTGGGGATGATTAGTCAGGCCTAAACACGATTAATTAGTCGAAACCCTGTGTTTAGCCAATAATCCAGGGCGTTTAGGAGATAGTCGTTGGGTTTGGACTTTTGGGCCCATTTGGCAAAGCCCGCGGGCCTTTGTCAGGACTGCGACAGTGAGCTGGTGGAGGAGAGCGGAGATCCGTGGAGTCCTAAAGAAGAAACAAGGTGAAAAGGAGAGCCGGGCGAGGTGAACGGCTGAGTCCCTGAAACTGGTCGCTGAGGGTACGGCGCAGAGCTCAGAGCGACACGTCCCTACGGGGCTCCTCGCTCCTCCCTAGGTGAAAATGAGATTCCAGGGAGGAGCCGTAGTCGGTGTATGCCCCAGCGTGGCGTTGTGGATTCTGAAATTCGTCCCTATCATTGCGAGTGTTGACACGTGGCTGAGTCCCAAGTATTAACCCAGACATGCCCAAAAATACCCTCATCAGGTGTATTAATTAAATACACGTAATAGAGGGATTGAAATTCTACTAAGCGTTGGCTCACAACCCCACAGTTTTGATTGCAAGATCGGCGAGAGCGAGACGACGACATAAATTATATAAGAAATTATGTTTGTAATAATTGTAATTAATATTTACCGTTGAAAAAAAAATTGACTCGATAAATTGAATATAATTATTGTCGTCGTATTGTAGAATTTAAATCAATAATTATAATTGTCGCCATAATTGTATATTAAATTACAAAATTTAAACTTTAGTATTAAATTGACCGGCGCCAAAAGTTTATTTGAATGTATTTGAAAATAATACGGCGAAAGGAATTTCAGATGAATATCCATTTAATTTGTAATAGTTGAATTTATTATTTACCGGTGTAGAATTGAATCTATCAATTTGACATTTGTGATTATCGCCACCATTTGTAAAATTTCTTGGATTAATTCGGAATAAATTATTGGTTATTCGGTTGTATTTGAATGGCAATTATTATATTTATTAGTTACCGTTGTAAAATCAACCACTAAAATTATCGTCATTGTTTGTAAAATTTATCCGATTGTATAGAAAAATTGGTTATAATTATTCGATAAATATAATTGGTCGCCAAAGTGTTGAAAATTTATCGAATTTTACAGATTAGAATATCGGTTGCACACACCAAACGGCGACCGGAGATATATTTGAATTTTTATTTATAAAAATTGTATTTATTATTTATTGTTGTAATCGGTAAATTCGATAATTACAAATTTTCACCGTTGCATGCTAAAATTAAAATATTTTCATATGACGAATTATTAATTACTGGATGCCGTCACATTATAAAATTTACCAAATTTTATAGAATAAAAATTAGGTCAATCGATTTTAATGTTAATTCTCTAAGCGGAGAAACCAAGTGACAATCTAAGGAAATCAGGTCGTTACAGGTGGTATCGACATTGAATTAATCGTAATACCAATTTATTTATAAATGGTGAAATTTTCGTGGTGAAATTCTCTATAGGAGAAATCACAATAGCGGCCCTGGAAAACCGAGTCGTTACACTGGTGTATTCAGTATTTTACTTTTAAAATATTCCAAAAATAAAAATAGAACCCTGATTGATAAAAAAAAATGAAAAATTACCCAAAAGTCTACTTAAAAGACTAAATCTGCAAGATGACCCCATAATTTTTTTTTTTTTTTTTTTGCATCCAATAGTCTTATAAAAGATGCTACTTTACACTAGATAGTTCTAAATTTTTTGAATTGACAATTTTACCCTTCCTTCACTACCCCTTCCACCACTTATTGAATACCGAAGAAGTGTTCAGATATCCACAATAATCTTCTCTCGCTAGATCGGAGGTCGCCTGTTGAATATTGCTTGATCTGTTCCTCTCTCTGTATTTGTTGAGAATGAGTCGGAAGATCGTCATTTTGTTTGATTGCTTCGTTGCGAGATCGATTTGGTGTTCGATCTGAGATTGTGAGCTCTAATTGGGTAAAGATTTGCATAGAAAATTGTTTGTTATGTCGAAATTTACTAATGAACCTGATGGTGGAAACGACGGCGGAGGCGCTGATTCTTTAGCACTTCATCAGCGTCGCCGTCGCCATCCTCCATTTGCACAGACAACCTTCCCACTCGGAGCCCCTTAGTCACGAAGTCACGAGTAGTGCCTCTGGCCCCGTCGTCCTCCATTCATCGCTTCTATTTTCATGAAATTTCGGCTTCAAATTCCAGATCTAAAAAATTAGATATGGAATTCCTATTGCAGTAGGTTTGTTCTGAGCTTATGTGTTTCGTTTACTTGGAACTCATTGCAGGTAGGTTTGTTCTTGGCTACACCGCCTGGTGAGGTCATGTTCTCGGTGGGTGGTGGAGGGGTAATAAACGAATGGAAGGACATGCCAATGGAGCTTTTGTTGAAGATTCTCTCACTGGTGGATGATCGGATAGTGATCTCTCTAGGTTTTATTAATTTCCAAACTCAATTTTCTTCTTTTTCAATTTTAAATTCAATTGCTCTGAGGTGAAATTTGTTCGGAATATGTGATAAGAGAACAAAAACATTTCTCACTTTCTCTGTTAATTCGTTGGTTTTTTATATGTATGTGGAACTCAAGGTTTATTTATTTAGATTGATTTGGTTGGATTGAATATGAATTTGATATATATATACATATATGTATGTGTGTGTGGAATTTACGACTCATTTCGTCGGAGTGGTTTGATTTGTATTGGGGAAAATTAAGTGTCACATCCCCACCCCAGGCCCCCAACGCCCGAGGCTAGGCATGACGTCGACTTGATATTACTCGACCAACCAACAAAATATATATTTATAGAAACATGTATTGTTGTAGATTTATCCACTTCAAAAATTCGGGAATACGCGTGTCCCAAAATATCCATAACAAAACTATAAAAAAAAAAAAAAAAAATGAACCCTTCACGGTTTTCACTTGTCCCGCCAAATCCTCCAAAAACGACACCACTTCCAGATTTTATCTAGTGCCAGTAGTGGACCCGTCTCTAACTGTGGTACCTGAGATCAAACATTTTATTAGTGTACTATCTTCATAATATAAAAATAATTTATATGGATCAAACATAATTATCAAATAACACTTTTCAAAATATAACAGTTATCCGCACACGGAGCCGAATAAAATTTCACAGCTATCATTGCAATAAACTAATGCATTTTAATCAACCAATCAAACAATTTTGATATATAATAAATTACCGTACACATATTTCCTTGTTAGCCATATGATCATTTCATCTCATGATCTGGATTTAATAAATCATTTTTTTTTTTTACAATTTAGAATAAAAATATAATTTGATAATTTACATAGAAGACAGTACGCTTACCTCGATTTTTGCGCTATTAAAAATACTATCGTCAAAATATTACGTGGTCAGTGTCGCCTGTGAACCTAATAACCAAAGTGCCTAAACTTTATTTAACATAAATCGAATATGTAATGTGTGATCCTAAAATGCACTATTTTCTTTTTCCAAATTTTTTTGATTATACAAAATTATTCAAAAGCTAAGTCCAAGGTATATCGGGTCATACGAGATTCTAGAACGGATTGGCAAAAAAGTATGGTATTTTATTATATACAAGTGAGTTGATTAATTGATTTAAATTCAAATTCAGAAGCTTCAATACCTTACAACTGTACACTCCCTTTTGATAGAATTTAAGGTGACCACAAATTGTCTCATGTTTATACCTATATTTATATATATATATACACACACACACACGTTAATATGTTTTGATACGAGAAATATAATCTGGTTCGGATTTCGGTTTCGAATTTCAGGTAGAATTTCTAACTCTTCTAATATATATATTTAATTTCTTTATTGTGAGATTTATATTATTATTGTCGTCGGATTATAGTTGTTAATTTTTATGAAATAATTGTGTTTATGTTTAAATTATGTGGAAATCATGTCTATATATTTTATTTGTTGTATTAATTAAATGCACGTATTAGAGGGGTTGAAATTCTACTGAGCGTTGGCTCACAACCTCACAGTTTTTATTGCAGGGTGGGTGAGAACGAAACGGCGACAAAAATTTTATTTGAATTTCTATTTGTAAAAAATTATATTTATTATTTACCGTTGTAATCAGTGAATTCAATAATTATAATTATCACCGTCGTATGTAAATTATTAAATTAATATTGAGTAATAATTTTAGTGTTATAATCACATTCATATTAATACAAATATACATCAAAATCGTGGTCTTTGGTTTATATTAATTCCCCACCAAGTGTTAGATGTTGTTCGAACCCACGGTATTGGACTGTGACATAAAATTGTTTCTTAGATCTCAAGGACAAACTTCTAGAAATATTTATTGGAAAACTGATTCGATAAATCAGCAAATTATAATTGTCACCATCGCATTGTAAAAATTCTTAGATTTATAAAATGAAATATCAGTCGTCCAGTTCTAACGCTAATTCTCCAAGGGGAGAAATTGTGTGACGGCTATGAGAAACCGAGTCGTTACATTAAGCATATGAATGTAGAGAAAGAATTATCTGTAATAACCTGAAAATTTATATTTTTAAAAATATTATTTTATATAAGTTTAATATTTTTGAGATTATTTTATAAATTTATGGTCTATTGTGTTATTTAAAAGAAACTTTTAAGAGTTTTGAAATATAATTAATATTTTATTTTATTTTAAGGGGTCATTATCTAAATAAATAAATAAATAAATAAATGGATGAAATGGTTTCCTTCACAAGAAAGGAAACCATATAAGACCATATAAATGTATAGAGCCATATATATCTTATACGTGTGTGTGTTGATTATACAAATAATAATGATAATGATATAAACAAGGAATAAATAAGAAAATAAGAGGAATTAGTAAGACATGAGAAGCTGAGGATAGGAATTTGAAATGAAAATAGGATTTCATTTTAGCTTTTTAACCTAAACTGATATATATATATATTGGAATGTTTTCAAGTATTCCGGTTCGGATTTTAGCTTCGGATTTCTTGTAGAATTTCTAACTCTTTTAGTATATGTATTTAATATCTCTATTGTGTAATTTATGTTATTATTATTATTATTGAGTTTTAACGTGGATATTGGAGACGATTATTTTTAATCTCACGGAACAATCTACAAAGAATTAAGCTATCTACTACTTATGATGCTGGTTGTGATATGTTGGTTTGAAATGTTGGACGAAATTGATAAACGTTGGTTACGGAATATGAGAGTGAACTTGAAAAGTCATACCAAGTGAAAAAATTATTGAGGTCGCAGATCTGTTGAAATTGAGATAAACCTAATTTAGTGAGACTACCGTGATATTTTAAAGATATATTGCTATTTTCATTAGAATAGCGCAGCGGGAGCGTGGTGGTAACTTTCGGTTATTATGGTTTAACCTAGAGTGATTAGTACGAGTGCGATTCTAAATTATTATTACTTTTAAACGAAATTTCGAAGACGAAATTTATTTAAGGGGTAGATGGTAATATCCTGAAAAATTATATTTTTGAAAATATTATTTTATATAAGTTTACTATTTTGAGGATTATTTTATAAATTTATGGTATAAATAATATTTGATAATTTTTGGAATAAATATTGATTTTAAATTGACTTTTAAAAGTTTTAGAACTATTGTATTTTTAAAATATATTTTTAACAGTTTTGGGATATAATTATTAGTTTTTATTTTTTATTTTTATTTTTTAATTTAAGAGAGCCATTATGTAAATAAAAAAATAAAAAAATGGATGAAATGGTTTTCTTCACAAAGGAAGGAAACTATATGAGACCATATAAATGTGTAGAACCATGTATATCTTACACGTGTGTATGTTGATTATACAAATAATAATGATAATAATAGAAACAAGGAATAAATAAGAAAATAAGATGAATTATTAAGACATGGGAAGCCAAGGATAGGAATTTGAAATGAAAACATGATTTCAATTTGGCTTTTTAACTCAAACTGATTATTATTATTATTATATATATATATATATATATATATATATATATAGGAATGTTTTCAAGTTTTCCAGTTTGGATTTCGGCTTCAAATTTCATGTAGAATTTCCAAGTCTTTTAATATATGTATTTAATCTCTCTATTGTGTGATTTATGTTATTATTATTGTTGAATTTTAACTGTTAAATTATATGAAATAATTGTGTTTATGTGAATTTTTTTTGGAAATCATGTCAATGTGTTTTATTTATTGTATTAATTAGATACGCGTATTAGAGGGGTTGAAATTCTACTGAGCGTTGACTCACAACCCCACAGTTCTGATTGCAGGATCGGTGAGAATGAAATTGCGTCAGGAATTTTATTTGAATTTGTATTTAATATTTGTAATAATTGCACTTATTATTCACCGTTGTAAAATTGACGCAATAAATAGATAATTAAAATTATCGTCGTCGTTTGTAAAATTTTCTCAGATTTTATAAAATGGAATATTGGTGATTCGATTTTAGAGTAAATTCTCCTTAGGGTTTATAATTGTTGCCGTCACATTGTAAAAATCCTCATATTTTATTAATGAAATATTGGTCGCTCGGTTTTAGTTTAAATTCTCCAAGGGGAGAAATCGCGTGGCAGTCTTAGGAAACCGGGTCGTTACATTATCAATTTGAATGAAAAAATTGAAATATAACACGATCTCGTATTGAATATAACACAATGGGCGGCAGCCCCAAACTCGTCGCCCTAAATAAATGAGAGAGAGAGAGAGACTTGATCTATGCCCCTGGTGGAGTGGAGCTTATATTAGGTATATTGTATGGTTGTTTTAATGAGATGACATGGATACGGTGACTTGGTAGAATTTGAATAGTAATGAAAGTGAAATATAACACGATCTCATGTTATATTTAATACGATCTCGTATTTAATATAACATGAGGGGTTTAATATAACACAAGGGATAAAATCGTTAAAAAAAGATAGAAATATTTTTTTGTAACATGTGTTTAAAAAATATGTTTAGTAGTTTTATCCTCATTTCAAGATTTTCTGGGTAACTGACAACAAATATTGAACCAACATCTTTGAATACAATTTTTTTCCCCTATATAATACCTTCCAACTTTAATAACAACCCAAACTCCAATCTTCCCTTCCAATTCAACTCCCCCCTCCTCTCTCTCTCACAGTTTCTCTTTCTAAAATCTTTCTCTCACACACATGTTGGCAAATCCTTAAGAACTTGGCATGTCTCCCTCTAATTTATTGTTTAATTTTCTTTGGTTATTGTGTCTTGTTCTTTTGGGATTGATGTGTAGAAACACGCTTGGTGACAATGGATTGGGCTTGATTTTTGCATTTGGTAGTGGATTTGCTGCTGCAATTGGTCTCTACAAGATCATCTTCGACACAGACCCTCCACCACCTCCACCCCGGCACCTGCCCCCCACCACCGCCGCCACCCCCTCCGCCATCGCCGCCACCCCCACCCCCCCCGCCTCCGCCACCATCCCCACCTCTGTCGCCAACCCCCACTTCCACCGCCACCGCCGTCCCCACCGCCGTCCCCACCACCACCCCCACCCCGACCCCCATCCCCATCCCCATCCCCATCCCGACCCCCACCCCCATCCCACTGCCACCCCCGCCCTTGCCGCCACCGCCGTAAGTTTAATATTTTTTGGGATTGTTTTGTAAATTTATAATACAAATAATATTTTATAATTTTTTGGGGTTAAAAATTAATTTTGATTTCACGTTAAATATTTTTTGAGATTGTTTTGTAAATTTACAGTATAAATAATATTTTATAATTTTTTGGGGTTAAAAGTTAATTTTGATTTCACGTTTAATATTTTTTGGGATTGTTTTGTAAATTTACAGTATAAATAATATTTTATAATTTTTTGGGGTTAAAAGTTAATTTTGATTTCACATTAAAAAATTTTGGAACTATTATTTTATTTAAAATATACTTTTAAGAGTTTTGGAGATATAATTAAATTTTTATTTTTTTTACTTTAAGGAAGATATTATATAAATAAATAAATGCTGAAATGATTTTTTCCTAAGAAATGAAACCAAATGCACCGTATATAATATATATGTGTGTGTGTTATGTATATATTATAATAAGAAAAATACTTTAAAAAAAAAGGGGGGGATGGATCATTTGCCTTTATACACTTATATGTTACACGTGTACATAGCATTAGCTATTATAATAATAATAATAATAATAATAATAAATATAAATAATAATCTCAAAGTTCTTATTGCAGCACAGTTCTGATTGCAGAGTCGATGAGAATGAAACGGTGTCGGGAATTTTAGTTGAATTTCTACTTAATTTGTAATAGTTGTATTTATTATGTACATTTGTAAAATTAATTCGATAAATCGATAAATTATAATTATCGCCGTCGCATTGTAAGAATTCTTCGATTTATGAATAATAAAATATTGGTTGTTCGCTTTTAGTTTTAATTTTTTAAGGGAAGAAACCGCGTGACGGCCCTAGATAACCGGGCCGTTATAAAGTGGTATCAGAGTAAGTTTGCGACTACCTTAGGTTTGAATTATGATACTCATTATTCATAATAATAAGTGAAGTAATATTTTTTTTTTAAAATGTGTAATTCGTTGATTAAAAAAAAAAAAAGAACAAAAATGAACCAGAAAACAAGAGTAGCTTGAGAGTAAAGTTTAAATTAGTTCATATGTCAGGCTTATTTTCTCATTAAAAAGGGAAGTATATCGTGATCATATAGAAAGGTTATTATGTTGCTAAAATTATCAATTTGGCCAATTTTAGAAATATGTGTTCTGCCATCATGGTCGCATGTCCTAACTTTCAGGTAAACATGATTTTGGCGAACGAAACAACATGATGACATTGTCTCGTCGCATGTGTTAGTAACAACCAGCAAAACCGAACAGAAAACGCGGAACAAACATAACCAGGAAAGTAAAGCATGCGATACATGATTGGCAAAATAGATGAGTCCTATTGGTTGTTCAAAATATTATGGTTACAAAATACTGGGACTTCTCCCCGTAGATATACAAGCCCGCTCCTCGTAACGTTAAAAAAAAAAAAAAATAAAAAAAAAAAAATAAAATAGGTTGTTAGTTTTGCTGATTGGCTAGGCTAAAAGGGGTTACTGTTGGAAAGGATCCGGGCCAGTCTGGCCCCCCTTTGACCACCTCCTCACCTGTCTGGCCCCTTGAGTGCCTGCTCGCTGCTCTTTGGCCCGCCGACGACCTTTGCAAGCCTCCACGGCTCCCGGACGGCCTGCTCGGTACAGCATGTTGCTCGACTGACACCGTGTCCTGCTCGACCTGAGCCTCATCAAGATCTTGCTGGGAGGGCTCAAGCTCAATTTTCGTATAGTCGACCTCCGGGAACAGGCGCCAGAGCGAGTTGATGACCCCATTGAAGCCGACCTTGATCACGTTCACCCCAATCCGGCCTCGAAGCCCTGCGAACTCAGCATTGTTCTTGTAATTTGCCACCGCTACAGCCCAAACCCGCTCCAGCTCGGCTGCGTGACTGTCAGAGATCGCTGCAAGTCGGTTGAGAGCGTTCTCCTCGACAGTCCACGCTCTGGTTACCTCTTCCTCGGCACGCCTCAGATCCTCATCTTTTCTGGCCAAACGGTCGACCTCGGCCTGGAGCCTTTCCAACTCTCTCTGGTACTAGCCCAAGAGGTTGACGTGTTCATTCCTCTCTTTCTCCAGCTGCTCACGCGCCTGGTTGGCGGTGTGTAGACGGAGCCCCCTCTCCATGGAAGAAAAGAGACCATGCGAGGCCAACAGGAAAAAACGTTAAAATATCAGTGCCATCAAGAACCAAGTTCAAAAAATCCTCCAAGGTGAAAACTTACTGAGAGCTGGTACCAATACATGTCGGCACAGAGCCGACCATTAGACTTGTTAGTGAACTTTGCCCTGTCCATCGGCGGGGTGATCTGGTAGATAAAGGTCGGGATGATGGCTGGGGTCTGGAGGATGCCCTTGTCGCTGGAGAGCCCGGTCCTTGCTACGAACGGCTCCACCTCCTCCTCTTCGTGCTGAGACTCCACTCGTCGGGCCGGGCCCTCAGCCCTGCTTAACTTTTGTTGATCGGTTGGGGCGTCAGACGCACCAACCTTCCATTTCCCCTTGTCCCTCCTATCGACGGGGGTTGAGTTCTTAGCGTCTACCGCTACTGCTTTCGGCCTAGCAATGGTCGGGGTCACAGGTCTCCTCGGGGTCTTTGTTTTTCCTACTGCTGGTGGCCTAGCCTGGCTTGCTTGTTGCGTTGGCCTAGATGACGAGGTGGCTGGGGTCGGACTCGCTTGAGCCGTTTGATTTGATCTGACGAACCTGCCTAAGTGGGTTGGCTAGCCCTGCTGCCCTTCTTCACACCTTGGGCTGCCAATCAGGTTAGGGCTGCAATGTACATAACTGCAAGGAAAGAACTGAGAAGCGTCAGTCAGAAGCAAAAATTCTTCAAGAGCAAATAACCAGACGAGCAGAGGTAAAGGGACTTACTATTCTCGGAATCCTCCTTGAGGGTCGGCGCTGGCAAGGTTGGGTCACTCCAAAAATATAGATCGTAGAGGCACAACATGAGCAAGGCGCCAACGTTAGTGAACTTGGTGTCAATGATCTTATCTCTATCCGCTAGGATCTCCGGGTTGTGCTCGTGCTTCTTCGTAACTGAAAAACGAGAAGAGAAGCAACTCGGAAGAACAGACCGGGATGGAAAAATAACAAACTCCGAGCTAAAAAGTCTTACCCACGATCCCCCATTGCCTCTGGACCAGGAACTCGTACTCCGGTGCCTCATCGGCCTCCGAACCAATGCCGCCTTGGAAGAAGGAGCCCGACTTCCAGTCTTTAATGGAGTTGGCATAGCCCTTTAGGAATTTTCGTTGGGCCGAGATGTAGCACCAACCCTTCCCATATGGCATGGACTTTACCAGGAAGACGACGTAAAACAGCCCGAGGGTCAGGACAATTCTTTCAGCCAGGCAGATCACATTGAAGGCCACGACCATGCGCATACTGTTGGGGGCGAGTTGTGACAAACACAATCCGAGATCCTAGTAGACCTGTCTCACCCAGGGGTGGATGGGGAATCGTAGGCCACCCTACAAGTACTAGTCGTACACTGTGATAAACCACTCAGGTGGGGCGCAAGGCCGATCATCCTCCCGGGGGGTGAGCGTCACCACCAAGCCGAGAATCGCATATCTGGAGCGCAAATCCCTAATGTCCCCCTCCATCAGGTTGGACTTGACCCGCCAGACCCAGGGGTCTTGAAGGACCTCGCAAATCGGCCGGCGAGAGGTCGAACTTGCCCTGGGGGGACTTCCGGACGTCGAAGGTTGGGCTGTCGCTGATCGTCCTCAATTTTATATCAAAATTTAACCCTTATTCTGTCATTTTTATGAATCTTTTTAGCAATTTTTAATTAGTAATAGTTTAATTTATTATTCTTACAGGAATAAAATTAGAATAAAGAAATGGAAAAAAAAAAATGACGGAGAAAATAACCAAAGAAGACAAAAATAGAGAAAAACGTGATCCCACCCGAACTGTGCATGATTAAAGCTAAACCCTTTCTTCTATATTAAATGGGTTTAATGTGACAACAAAGGCCATTCAGGAAAAAAATGAATTTGGCAACAAGCATTACACTTTTTTTTATCAATTGCCATTTAAACCCTTTAATTGGCCACTAAAAAACAAATCATGGGAAGGGATTCACCACCTTTGTAACGTTCATGGCCAAATAGTTAGATTTCTTTTATCAATGGAAAATTAAAGGACAAGGTTATCAAAGGCAGGAAGCAAATCAGGGAAAGGGATTGGTCGGCAGTGGGCATAAGACCCTCTCTTGATGATTTTAATAGGCATTCTTCAGTCGATAGGGGTTTTGTTTGTTTTTGAATATTTTGGCTACTGGGCAATTCCCTTGGGAGGTTCTTCAATGGAGAGTTGTTGAATATTTTTGCAGAAGAAAAACGGCATAAACGGCTAAGGCGAAATTGGGTCAGGGCTGTATTTCTTCTCAAAATTATCTATGTAATTTTGTTCTTATTTCAAGTATATTTTATTCTTATATGTGTAAGGTTGTAAAACGAGGATTGTGGTCTTAAATATTTTTCTTGAATAGTTTATGTTCTAAATGTTGTTATAATTATTTAGATCTGAATTTATTTGTATCTCTAATGTTAGATCTAATATCTGTGATTTAAATCTAACAGTTTTACAAATAATTTTAGTGGTATCGATACAACTTAATTGAATAAATTACACTAAACGATTAATTCACCTTAAATTAGTTAATGTAGGAATTGAATCATGAAGATAGTTTATCCTCATTAAATGGTCGAATTATCTTTTGCGGTAATATTAACTTGTAGTTAATATTATTTGATTACACACTGAATGAAATAAATAGGAATAAAATGTACAAGATAAATTGATGAATTTATGCATATCCCTAATCCGAACCTTTATATATTTTTTTGGGTTAATTACACTTTACTCCCTGTGATTTGGCCAATTTGCACTTACTCCCCTGTGGTTTGAAAATCGTCACATATCCCCCTGTGATCAAATATTTGGTGCACTTACCCCCTACATCAGGGGAGTAAGTGGTTTGAAAATCTAACCACAGGGGGCTAAGTGGCGATTTCCAAATCACAGGGGGATAAAGTGCAAATTGACCAAATCACAGGGGGTAAAGTGTAATTAACCATATTGTTTTTATCTTAATTGATTAATTTTCTACTGTTTCATTATTAAAATTCAAAACCAAACCCAAAATTATTTATTCCACATACGAAAAATAAGATACAAATTAATAGTTACAATCTAATTCTTGTGGATCGACTCTGTACTTAAGTCGCTATATTACGATAGTTGACACTTAAATTGTAAATTAAATTTAAGCGATCAGTCACCTCCTCAGAAGACGCAACCTCTGTGTCAAGCTCCATGGCCGGACCCATGCCGAGCTCAACTGTCGGTCCCTCAGTAGAGCCCGCCTCGCTTATTATTCTCTTCCTCCTCGGAGGCCCACTGGGTACACTGGAGGGCTGGGAGGTCCCCACTCCAGCCTCTCCCTGGGACTCCTTAGAAGAAGAGGACGTCCAGTAGACGATGACCTTTGGCTCGCCCACCGGCTCGATGGTCGAATGAACCTCTAGCTCGTCGACCTCGGTAGCAGACGAGCTAAGCTCGACCTGAACGACCTGGGGGTCATCCAAGACCTCTTCAAATCCAGACGGGCTGTACCCCGACGAGCTAGACACAAAAGTAGAATACATGAAGAAAAAAAGATGAAAGAGAAGGAAAAGATGAATACTGTGCTCGGAGGTCGGGTGAAGCTTTTGCACTACTCTGGTGAAGAAATGCGATGGAATGAAGTGTGTATTTATAGAGGAGCCGAGCAGTTGAACCACGCATTGATCGGGCGGTTCCCAGAGCTTCGATTCACTCGCCATCAACCACATGTCACGCATCCGCATCCGGTTAGGATGACAGTCAAACTTCCTGAGGAAGCCAAAAGGTGTGACCGAACTAACCTTTCATACCAGTCGACCTAAGCTTCTGGGCTGCAACGTCTCGATCCCCGTGTCCTTGCTCTCTATCAACCCAGTCAACCACTCCGAATAGGCCAACGACATAACCCTCAGCATTTTATGTTCCATTTCCATGCTAAGGCTTGGGGGGGGAATTGATGTGGGTAAAATCGGGTTCCTTCCACCTGTCTGCTAGCTTGACCAGATTTGCCACGTTATCAACTCCACATCGTGACGGCCCGAGTAGCCTAGTGAATAGACAACCTGGATCGCCTCTCAGGTCAGTAAATTTGAAGCACTCAAGATCTCCAACCAGCGACATCCCAGAGAATCGCCCTAGAATGGAAGGTCGGTGCGCTAAGCCCAACCTGCATCCTAGTTCCCCTGGCCGACCTCCCTCTATGGCGAGCCTGGCCATGGGCTTCACCATCTACAGTGTCAGGGCCCAGGCCTATAGCTCTAATCCGCCATGTTGGCCACGCGCCCAACTACTTAGCGCTAAACCGAACTTAAGGCCCTAATCTTACGGAATGCTAATTACTTCTTTACCTATAAATAGAAAGCTTCTCCAATACTTTTAAGCAAGTGAACATGCCATTATAAGCTCCTAGCCAGGTCAGCATAATAATTTAGCTCTCAACCCTAATTTCCTATTGAGCTCTTACTCTCATGCCGGAGGAGACACGCCAGAAGCACCCCGGCCCATCTTGTGTGCAGATGACAGATTGGAGCTCAGCCCAAACAATGGCCTGCAGAAAAAGATACCGATTCATATCACAGGTCGGGCAAAGCTGGTTGAGCCCGGGCCCAGGACCCCAGCATGATTGAGGATCATCTCGCGATTGCCTTCAGCACCCCTTGGAGGGTAGCTGGACTATACTACTGGTTAGATCAATTTTCGACACAAACAACTCTATAAATTTTCACAAATACTTAACAGCATGCAACGGGGTTTAATAATTAACAGAATTTTATAAAATAACAAGTGTAAACTTATACATGATCCGACCCGACTTGGGAGAATAACAAATTTACACTTATATATGCTCCAATATAACTATGTTAATATTATTGTAGGTCACTTTATTTTCTAAAATGATATTTTTTTCAACCGACAGAATTTAACATTTTTCTTAGAATAATTATTTTTTCAATCACAAATTCAATTTTTTTACAAAAAAGTTTAATTATTGTCTGACTTACATCTATTTACCATCCAAAAATATAACACGAATTAAATTAAAATGATTAGAAAACTTTGAGACATTATGTGTATAATAAAAAAATAATCTAGGCAAAGTCCTTTTGACAGTCGATCCATGAACTCCATGGATGATTCTAAGAGTGGTCAAAATAAAGTGAAGGGGTTAGGATGAAGAAAGACTGGCGTGGTGCTGTTACAGTAATGCCAAGCATAAGACTGGACATGTTGAAACATAGGGATCACTAGGCAACTCTTTCGCTCTATAGGGATCGAGGACATAGCACAATTCTTCTTGGAGGATCGTTGTTTGCCCAAGTGATTGATCTGGTCACCTCAATAGTTTAGTGTAGAGCAATTGGCTGTTAACTAATTGGTCGTTGGTTCGAATTCTATTTCGGGAGATTTCATTTATTCTGTATTCTTGAATTCAGAATTAGGGGCTCACTATGACCGTTAATAATTCCGTTGCCTCTAATCCATAAACGAATAGTGGAACCATCTTCTGTAGTAGGAGTGGGAAATATATGCCAATTATGTGAACATCCGCAATCTAGTTTCAATGGGGAATCTAACTAACGATTATGGCTCTCTTCCGTTTTGTAATTGAAAGCCAAAACTAGTGAAGTTGGTTCACAAGCAACAAGGTTATTGGCTCGGTCAACGGAATCGACGAGTGAAACTAGCTACCTCAAATAAAGGGTGCTTTTTGTGCTAACCCAAGTCTAGGCTAGCGCGCCCCTGCCTCCCGAACTAGGGGTGCATGTTTATTTCAAACTCTTTCTCACCTAGTAAAGGTAGTCCGCACTCATGAGAGACTGCGTCTCTAAGTTCTATTCCGAACATAGTTGTTTGAGCAGATCTATTCCATTCCTTTTTTTTTTCAAACTCTTTCTATGTTGTATAAATCGATGGAACTAGAATCCCAGAATCTCATGAATTATCTTTGGGTGAAGGGTGTATGCATAAAAGACTCGGAGACAATCCTTTTGCCCGTTGTACTATAGTGGACCGTCTCCTCAGTTGTATACCTTCCGGACAACAGTTATACTTATTTGTTCGTTGCCCTAAAGTCCTCACTCATTATATACAAAAAATATTTTTTCGGAAAGTTTAATAATTTTAGAAAAATATAAAATTAGCCAAAAAAAACTTAGAATAACTTTTATATAACGAACTTTTTAAAAAAAATCAATGCGGCAAATTCCATGAAAACTTTTGATCGCTTTCAAGCACGAGTACGTCAAAGCAAGAACTTTAGCCTCGTACCAACTCACAATCAAACAACATAGAACATTTAGTAATAGAATCATTCTTTTTTATATTTTATTTTCACAAAAAGTTAAAAAAAATAACATATGAGAAATATTAAATACACACATAAAAGAAACCAAATAATCCCCACAAAAGAATGCTCTTGTTAACTGTTTCTTCGAGGGCAGTTATGCACCCCAAACAAGCTAGTTTTTCATCTTGAGTGGATAAGAGACACTCCTGAATAAATAAATAAAAAAATAATAATGTGCTCTTGTCAAAAACCCCATATTCATTGCACAATAACCATGAACTTCTTCCCTTCAATGGGAATAATGGCGGAACCAACAGAACCTCCCTCCGCCGTCTCCATATTCTTTTTCTTCTTCAGGAGCTCTACTGTGAGCCCACCACAGTAGATTCGTCAGCGAATTCCCGTCATCCTATCCATTTAAACTCCTAATTCGATCCAATGCAGTTTCCTTGTCGTAAATCCCTTCCAAAGCATATACAAATCCCTTCCACCCTTCTCTGACCCCTTCTCTCTCCAGCGCCGGCAACGTCCATTTCACCAGCTGTTTCACAAACCCAACGTCGGATAACAGGGCTTCGGTGATCGGCGATAATGGCAGAACCTGGATTCCGAGCCTACACTCTCTCCATTCCGGCTGGGCAAACCAGAGTCTGCGGCCTCTCTTTTTAGACCAGAGAATACTGACGACTCTGTTCTCTCTAGTGAAATCTTCGCTGTAGAGAGTTTCTTATTAAACCATATTCAGTTAATTGCAATTAGTTATTTCTGTTAGTTAGTTAGATTTTCAGTTATTCATTCTTGTAACTAATTTAGTTAGTTGAGATGCTATTCTGATTGTCTATAAATAGCACTCCAACCTTTCTTGTAAATATAATTTTAAGTTCTCAATGAGAAGAGATATTTTTACCTATTTTGCTTTAATATGGTATCAGATGAAATTCTTGGAGAATGCACGGTTGATTTCCAGATTTGATTCCTCCTCTTCTGCTTTCGCTTGCTTCTCTTCATTAATCGTAAAATCAGATCTGTGATTGAGCTCAGATCTGTATTGTTCCTCCAGGTATATCATCGATCCGATTCTTGTTTGTTAATTCTTTTTCGTTGCCTCTGTTGGGTTGGTGGCTCTCTTTTCAAATGGTGAGCTTATTCTTATTGATGCAGCCTTATTTGAATTGAACAAAATTTCAACAGCTTCAATTCCAATTGGCAACACTTTTTGGATTTGAAAAATGAAAACTTTTGTTTCTGACAATATGAAAGCAGTAGCAGATTTTTTTGAAGAGAAAATCAGCCTGTGAAAGTGGCCATTTTTGTTGAAAAAAGGAGCTACAATTTTGGACTGCAGAAATTGTTGAAGGTTTATGTTTTTTGGTTCAGATTGAAAACAAAGCTCAAACCTCTACTATAAATAGAGGCTATGAGCTTTGAAGAAAAAACATCTCACAATTGAAGAAAACAATATCTCTCAACTGAAGAAGTACATTAAAAGAGAGAGTTCAATTCCTCAATAGCCACAATTGAGTGAATTTTTGCACAAGTGTCTTAAGTTATTTTAAGACCTTATTTTGTATTCTTTATTTGTATTTTATTGTCAAATAAAGAAGTTCCATAGTTGCTCCCGAGGAGTAGGCGAAATTGCCGAACCTCGTTAAAACTTGTGTTGTTGTTTGTAAGTGGGTGTGTTTCCTTTTCATCTCCCATAATATTTGTTCTGTGTTGGGTCCACCCGACACGCTTCCGCACAACAAGTGTTATCAGAGCTCCGGTTGAGAGCTTGGGATTATGGCGGAGATCGAATCGAAAACGGAGGAGATTGAATCGTCATCAACCTCTTCCAGTTCACAAACAAAACTGTCAATATCAAATGGCAAATTTGATATTGAAAAATTTGATGGAACAAACAGTTTTGGCATGTGGCAATGTGAGATGATGGATATGCTGGTTCAACAGGGTTTGGAAATAACCTTGGAGGAAAAACCAGATTTTATGGAGAAAGCAGAGTGGTTGAAGATCAACAAAATGGCGTGCGGTTCTATTCGTCTCTGTCTTGCAAAAAACGTCAAATACTTTGTAATGAGAGAGACGATGGCGAAGGACTTATGGAGGATACTTGAAGAAAAGTACATGACAAAGAGTATTGAGAATCGGTTGTATCTGAAACGAAAGCTTTTCCGATTTCAATACCAAGAAGGTACATCTATGATGGATCATTTGAATGACTTCAACAAGTTGATTGCCGATCTATTGAACCTGGATGAAGAGATCAAGGATGAGGACAAAGCCCTTGTGTTGTTGAATTCCTTACCGGATTCATACGAACACTTGGCAACCACTTTGATCTACGGAAAAGACTCGGTGAAATTCAAGGATGTATCAGACGTGTTGATGAATAACGAAGTTCGTAGATCTGACAAGGTGTCTCAAACTGATACATCTACTGCTTTGATGATGAGGGGCAGATCGGAGACCAAAAAGCACAACAAAGGTAGAAACAACTCTCGTTCCAAGTCGAGAGGAGTTTCATCAAATGGCAGGAAGATTCCGACAAAGGATGAATGTGCTTTTTGCCGTGAAAAGGGTCATTAGAAGAAGGATTGCCCCAAGCTGAAAAACAGAGGTAATACAAATGCAAACATGGCCCAAATTGAAGATGATGATTCAAATTTTGCTCTAGCTACTACAGCTGGAGTTGGCTCAAACGAGTGGATTCTTGACTCCGCGTGCTCCTATCATATGTGTCCTGATACGGATTGTTTCACCAGTTTGGATCTCGGTAGTGGTGGATTAGTTCTTATGGGAAATGATCATACGTGTGAAAGGAAAAGGGTTGGCGTGATCCGATTGAAGCTGCACGACGGAACCACGAGAGATCTGACCAATGTCTGGTATGTACCAGATTTGAAGAGGAATCTAATTTCTTTGGGTGCTTTGGAATCAAATGGTTTCAAAGTCATCATGGAAGCTGGATCGTTGAAAGTCACACGAGGTGCTATGGTTGTCTTGAAAGGCCTAAGGAGAAATAATTTGTATTTCTTACAAGGAAAGACTGTTATCGGTGGAGCTGCCACCGTAGAAACTGCTATTGATACAACCAAGCTTTGGCACATGAGGCTTGGGCATGCTGGAGAGAAGGCCATGCAAGGCCTAGTAAAGCAGGGTCTTTTGAAGGGTGCCAAGACTTGTAAGATGGACTTCTGTGAGCACTGTGTGCTGGGCAAGCAAACCAGAGTTAAATTTGGCACGGCCATCCACAAAACAAAAGGGATCCTAGACTATGTGCATACTGATGTTTGGGGTCCAACGAAGACTGCATCTTTGAGTGGAAGGCACTGGTTTGTTACATTTGTAGATGACTTCTCAAGAAAACTCTGGGTGTATACTATGAAACACAAGTATCAAGTCCTAGAGATCTTCTTGGCTTGGAAGAAGAGGGTGGAGAATCAAACCGAAAGGAAGATCAAGGTGTTGAGATCGGACAACGGCGGTGAATACACGTCCGATTCATTTTATTCCTTGTGCAAACAAGAAGGAATAGTGAGGCATTTTTTTGTGAAAATGACTCCACAACAGAATGGTGTAGCGGAACGTATGAATCGGACTTTACTTGAAAAAGTAAGGTGCATGCTATCCAATTCCGGTTTGACGAAGAGTTTTTGGGCAGAAGCGGTTACTTATGCATGTCATCTAATTAACCGTCTGCCTTCTACGGCAATTGATGGAAAAACTCCTATTGAAGTGTGGTCAGGATCACCTGCATCAGATTATGATTCTTTGCGTATCTTCGGTTGCTCGGCGTTCTTTCACGTGACCGAAGATAGCAAACTTGATCCAAGGGCAAAGGAAACCATATTTCTGGGCTTCAGCAGTGGAGTGAAAGGGTTCAGATTATGGTGCCCTGCATTGAAGAAAATAATCTTGAGCGGTGATGTTACTTTCGATGAAAGTAAATTTATGAAGAAGAAAGTGTCTAATGAAGAGAATAAAAAAGGCAGTCTAGTACAGCAGGTGGAGATTCAAAGTCCAGTAGATTCTCCTTCAAAAGACACTTCTTCAGATGATGAAAATGACGGAGATACGGAAGATAGAATTGAGGTGGAGCCTTCTCCTCAAAGGCCTCTACAAATTGAAGAATCGATAGCAGCTAGCAAACCAAAAAAAACAATTCGAAAACCAGCCAAGTTTGCAGATATAGTTGCTTATGCCCTACCAATTGTCAGTGAAGATATTCCAACCACATATAAAGAAGCTGTGCAAAGTTCTGAAAGTGTGGAATGGAATAAGGCCATGAATGAAGAATTGGATTCTCTCCATAAGAATATGACTTGGGAACTCATAGAGTTACCTAAAAGAAAAAAAGCAATTGGATGTAAATGGGTATATGCAAAGAAGAAGGACTTTCATGGGAAAAACAGTGTGAGATTCAAGGCAAGACTGGTTGCAAAGGGGTATGCTCAAAAGGAAGGGATTGACTACAACGAAGTCTTTTCACCGGTAGTAAAGCATTCCTCCATTCGAATTTTACTTGCCATGGTCGCACAATTTGGTTTGGAGTTGGCACAGCTTGATGTGAAAACTACTTTTCTACATGGAGATTTGGATGAGGAAATTTATATGTCGCAACCTGATGGTTTCAAAGCTGCTGGCAAAGAACAAATAGTGTGCAAGTTGTAGAGGTCCCTGTATGGTTTGAAGCAATCTCCACGACAGTAGTATTTGAGATTTGACAAATTTATGAAGGTACATAACTTTACGCGAAGTCAATACGATCATTGTGTGTACTTCCGTAAATTGAAAAATGGTACCTTCATTTATTTGCTCTTATATGTTGATGATATGTTAATCGCATCTAAGAGTTTGGTGGAGATTGAGAAGTTGAAAGCCCAACTTCGGAAGTAATTCGAAATGAAGGATCTTGGCGAAGCCAAGAAAATTTTGGGCATGGAAATTACTCGTGACAAAACGGCTGGGACTGTGTGGCTGACACAGAAATAGTATTTAAAAAATGTACTAAATCGATTTGGTATAGATGAAAATACCAAACCGGTTAGTACACCTTTGGCTCCTCACTTTAAATTAAGTGCGGAACTGTCACCGAGTACAAATGAAGAAAGAATGTATATAGCTCAAGTACCGTATGCAAGTTTGATTGGAAGCCTTATGTACGCAATGGTATGCACAAGACCTGATATTTCTCAAGCTGTTAGTATAGTTAGCAGATACATGCATGATCCAGGAAAGAAGTATTGGGAAGCTGCAAAATGGATTTTGAAGTATATCAAAGGTACTGAGGATGTGGGTTTGAAATTTGTGAGAAATCAAATGGAAGTCAAAAGATTTCTCATTGGATATGTGGATTCGGACCATGCTGGTGATTTGGATAAGCGACAGTCTACTACCGGGTATTTATTTACCATGGCTAGTGGTCCAGTCAGTTAGAGGTCTCTTTTGCAGTCCACTGTAGCATTGTCTACCACGGAGGCTGAATACATGGCTGCTGGAGAAGCCATGAAGGAAGCCATTTGGTTACATGGACTGATTTCAGACTTGGGTCTTCATCAGAAACAGGTGGAGATATATTGCGACAGTCAAAGCGCAATACATCTAGCGAAGAACCAAGTTCATCATGCTCGGACCAAACATATTGATGTTTAATTCCACTTTGTTCGAGAAATTGTTGATGCAGGTGTTATTCTTCTTACGAAGATTGGGACAGTCGATAACCCTACAGATATGTTGACGAAAGTCGTTGGAAGCGCCAAGTTTCAGCACTGCCTAAACTTGGCCAATATTGTTCATACATAAGTATGATTTTTGGAGGAACCACTATTGGTTCTATTGGATGTATAGTATGAGAATTCATATTAATATTGTGGTGATGGTGGCATTTGAAAATCTTGTCAAGGTGGAGATTGTTGGGTTGGTGGCTCTCTTTTCAAATGGTGAGCTTATTCTTATTGATGCAGCCTTATTTGAATTGAACAAAATTTCAGCAGCTTCAATTCCAATTGGCAACACTTTTTGGATTTGAAAAATGAAAACTTTTGTTTCTGACAATATGAAAGCAGTAGCAGATTTTTTTGAAGAGAAAATCAGCCTGTGAAAGTGGCCATTTTTGTTGAAAAAAGGAGCTGCAATTTTGGACTGCAAAAATTGTTGAAGGTTTATGTTTTTTGGTTCAGATTGAAAACAAAGCTCAAACCTCTACTATAAATAGAGGCTATGAACTTTGAAGAAAAAACATCTCACAATTGAAGAAAACAATATCTCTCAATTGAAGAAGTACATTAAGAGAGAGAGTTCAATTCCTCAATAGTCACAATTGAGTGAATTTTTGCACAAGTGTCTTAAGTTATTTTAAGACCTTGTTTTGTATTCTTTATTTGTATTTTATTGTCAAATAAAGAAGTTCCATAGTTGCTCCCGAGGGGTAGGCGAAATTGCCGAACCTCGTTAAAACTTGTGTTGTTGTTTGTGAGTGTGTGTGTTTCATTTTCATCTCCCATAATATTTGTTCTGTGTTGGGTCCACTCGACACGCTTCCGCACAACAGCCTCTTCTTGGTTTGTCTTCTTGATTTGTTTGACGACCGATTGAAGTTTCTATTTCGCTGATCCTCAATCATTCTTGACAATTGACGATTTATTTTCTTTCGTCTTCGATTATCGCCTATCGACGATTCTCCACGTTCGATTGTCAACTCAGTTAGATTTTTCTTCAACGTCTAAGCTTTTGATTTACTTCGATCTTCATTGTCGTCGATCGATCAGCTCGCCAGAGTGAGTCAATCAGAATCGAATAATCGTTTATTGGCATTTGCGATCGCCTCTGTTCATAATAGATCTCAAAATTTGTTGATCTATCCTTAATGGCCTCCATGGAATCTTCTGGAGTAGAGACTTTTTCATCAACCACCACAGATGAATACTCGAGTCCTTATTTCCTTCATCATTCCGATAGCACCGGACTTATATTGGTGTCGCAAGCTCTGATTGGAGATAATTATGCCTCCTAGAGTCGAGCCATGCTAATTGCATTATCTATGAAGAACAAGCTGGGCTTCATTAATGGATCTATCCCCAAACCTGAAGGTAACGATCTTAATCTCCTTACTTCTTGGACGAGGAATAACAATGTTGTCATCTCTTCGATACTTAATTCTGTTTCCAAAGAGATATCTACCAGTGTGCTTTAGGCTGAATTTGCTCATGAGATTTGGATTGATCTGAAAGAACGATTTCAACAAAAGAATGGCCCTCGGATTTTTCAATTAAGGCGTGAATTAATGAACTTAGCTCAAGATCAACTTTCTATCAACGTCTATTTCACTAAACTGGAGGCTATCTGGGATCAGTTAAGCAATTTTAGACCTTAATGCACTTGTGGTAATTGTACTTGTGGTGGAGTAAAAGCTTTAAATTCTCACTACCAGATGGAGTACATCATGTCCTTTCTCATGGGGCTACATGATTATTTTTCTCCAGTCCGTAGCTAAATACTGCTCATGGATCCCATTCCATCAATCAATAAGGTATTTGGTTTTGTATCTCAAGAGGAACATCAGCGACAACTTGAAGTTCACAGTACTGCTAGATCTGTTGCAACCAACAATATGGCTTTTGCTATTCAGACTGATCGTAACAATAAACGATATACTCATGGGCCTCAGCACTTTGGTGGTTCTACTGGTGGTTTTTCTGGTGGTTACAGAGGTCAAAGAAAGGATAATCCATTTTGCACACATTGCCATCTCCATGGTCACACTGTTGAGCGTTGTTATAAGCTTCATGGCTATCCTCCTGGTTTTAAGACACGACAGACAAAAATTTTCACCAACTCATACAGTGGCTATTAATCAAGTTTCTAGTCAACCTCCTTGTAATTCAGAGGCTAAGATCGATCCGCAAGTAAATGTTGGGAATTTCTTACAAAATCTCAACAGTGATCAATGTCAGCATTTACTTTCTTTACTTTCAGGTAAGTTGACAGCCACTGCGATGCCCACTAATAAGGAAGTTCCTTCTACTGCTTACACTGCAGGTATCTGTTTCTCAGTCTCTTTAAATCCTGTCTTTTCTTCCAATCAATAATGGATAATCGATTCTGGAGCCACTCGACACATATGTTCCAATGCTGCCAACTTTATCTCTATGAAGTCTATTCCAAATTCATTTGTCACCTTACCAAACCACACTCGTATACCAGTTAGCGATAGTAGAGATGTTCGGCTGAATTCTTTCCTCGTTCTCAAAGACGTGTTATTTGTACCACAGTTCAAGCTGCATTTGATTTCTGTGGGTGCTCTTACAAACGACTATCATCTTACTATTAGTTTTTTTTTTTTTTTTTCTAATGGCTTCATGATTCAGGATCTTACCAACAAGAAAATGATTGGCAAATGTGATTTCATTGATGGTCTCTATGTTATGGATACTGGAACTTCACCTACTCCTTCAACAGTGTATGTCAACCACTTATCTGCTCATACATGGCACAATCGACTTGGCCATTTGTCATCTCGGCAGTTAGATGGCTTGCAAGCCCGTTTACATTGTGATACTTCGACGTTTAAAAAAGCTCCTTGTTATATATGTCCTTTAGCTAAACAAAGAAGATTATCCTTTATCTCTAATAATCATTTGTCTTCATCCCCATTTGATTTGATGTACTGTGATATTTGGGGGCCTTACCATATCTCATCCTATGCTGGCTATCGGTACTTTGTTACTTTGGTTGATGATTGTACAAGATTCACATGGATATTTTTACTCAAGCACAAATCTGATGTAGGCAGTGTGATTCCCAGGTTTTTTAATATGGTGGCAACTCAATTCAATGCTAATATCAAAGTTTTTCGATCTGATAATGCGCGGGAGTTAGCATTTCCTGATTTTTTTAATGACAAAGGAGTTCTTCATCAATTTTCTAGTGTGGACACCCCACAACAAAATTCAGTCGTTGAAAGAAAACATCAGCATCTACTCAATGTTGCTTGAGCTTTATTCTTCCAGTCTCGTGTGCCCATCCAATTTTGGACTGAGTGCATTCTTACGGCCACATATATCATCAATCGCACTCCTTCACCTCTGTTACATCAAAAGACTCCTTATGAACATCTTCATAACAATGCCGTTGATTACTCTTCTTTTAGAGTTTTTGGATGCCTTGCATTTGCCTCCACTCTTAAGGCTCATCGTACAAAGTTCCAACCAAGGTCTAGGATCTGCATTTTTCTGGGATATCCTCCAGGTATAAAAGGCTACAAACTCTGTAATATTCAATCTAAACAGGTTTTCATCTCAAGAGATGTCGTTTTTCATGAGAACATCTTTCCATTCCATTCTGTTGTAGCTCTTGATACCCTCGTTGATCCTTTTCCTGACCTTGTCTTACCTGTTCCCTCTCCTGACATTCCTATTACATATCACGATCCACCTTCATCTATTTTTCCTAATTCTTCACTCATCCCAGAAACGAAAACCTCTGTTATTCCAGACTTAGCTTCTTCTGATGTTCTTCCTGCTCGAAAGTCTTCACGAGTTTCTAAACCTCCTTCCTATCTTCATGATTATCATTGCAGTTTATTGATGCATTATAAGTTTCCATCCTCCAATACACCCTATCCTCTATCCAAGTTTTTGTCTTATGATTCCTTATCTCCATCGCACAGGGCATTTGTCCTGACAGTTTCTTCTCATTATGAGCCCCAATATTATCATCAAGCTGTCAAGTTGCCACAATGGAGAGAAGCTATGCAAGCAGAATTAGATGCAATGGAATCCAACAAAACTTGGTCCATTGTTCCTTTGCCTCAAGGCACACACTCTATTGGTTGTAAATGGATTTACAAGATTAAGTATCATTCCGATGGTACTTTGGAGAGACATAAAGCACGTTTAGTTGCTAAGGGGTATACGCAACAAGAAGATGTTGATTTCACTGAAACTTTCTCACCCGTAGCAAAGTTAGTCACTGTCAAAGTCTTACTGGCAATTGCTACAAGTCAACATTGGCATCTAAATCAATTAGATGTTAATAATGCATTTCTTAATGGCGATTTGTTTGAAGATGTATACATGGATCTTCCTCTTGGTTATAGTCGAAAGAGAGAGAATTTTCCAACAGGCACACGACTTATTTGCAAGCTTCATAAGTCTATATATGGACTTAAACAAGCTTCACGACAGTGGAATTCCAAGTTTGCTCATGTTCTTATCCAATTTGGTTTTGTTCAATCAAAAGCCGATTACTCCTTGTTCACAAAAGGATCAGGTTCATCCTTTGTTGCATTACTAGTATATGTTGATAATATCATCATTGCTAGTCCTAATGGTCAAGTTATAGATTCTTTGAAGAAATTTCTCCATAGCCAGTTCAAACTTAAAGACCTAGGACAACTAAAATACTTCCTTGGTCTTGAAATTGCAAGATCTATTCATGGCATGGTGCTTTCTCAATGCCACTACACGCTTCAGTTATTGGCAGATACTGGCTACTTAGCCTATAAACCTACTCAGGTTCCTTTAGATCCCAAAGCCCAATTGAATGGCAGTGATGGTGAACTGCTCACTAATATTTCTCAGTATCGTAGACTCATTGGTAAATTGCTTTACCTTACCATTACCAGACCTGATACTACCTTTGTTGTGCATAAACTTAGTCAATTTTTGGCTCATCCTCGAATTCCTCACATGCAAGCTGCTCATCATTTGCTCAGATATCTCAAATCAAATCCTGGTCAAGGATTATTCTTCTCTGCCCATTCTTCTCTTCAACTCAAGACTTTTTCAGATGCTGACTGGGGATCATGTTTGGATACAAGGAAATCTATTACTGGCTTTTGTGTGTTTCTTGGTAATTCTTTAATATCTTGGAAGGCTAAAAAGCAAACAACTATATCCCGATCTTCAGTTGAAGCGGAATATCGTGCACTAGCATCTACTACCAGTAAATTAGTGTGGCTTCGGCAATTATTACATGATTTTCAGATTGATATCTCATCTCCATCTCTTTTGTTTTGTGATAATCAAGCGGCCATACACATTGCTTCAAAACCCATTTTTCATGAAAGGACCAAACACATTGAGCTCGATTGTCATTTTGTTCGGGATAAAGTTACTGACAGAGTTATTCGACTTATGCCCATTAGAACTCAACATCAACTTGCAGATATTTTTACAAAGGCCTTGCCCTCGGCATTGATGGTACCACTTCTATCCAAGATGGCTGTTAAGGATCTTCACAGTCCATCTTGAGGGGGAGTATTAAACCATATTTAGTTAATTACAATTAGTTATTTCTGTTAGTTAGTTAGATTTTCAGTTATTCATTCTTGTAACTAATTTAGTTAGTTGAGATGCTATTTTGATTGTCTATAAATAGCACTCCAACCTCTCTTGTAAATATAACTTTGAGTTCTCAATGAGAAAAGATATTTTTACCTCTTTTGCTTTAATATGTCTTCTTCCCTCACGTGCTACCATGTTTGTGTTGGAACATATGTGAATTTTTAACTTGTAAAATAAATCAAGCGCCACTAGTTACTAGTTTTCCCTCTATTGTTCCCTTGTCCCACATTACTTGGGAATAAGACTCTAGAAGAGGTTATAAGAGAATGAGTTGGATACTTGGGGTGTGCTCCAAATGGTACCCACATTTTGTGAAAGGAATATGAGTCACATCCCTATTGGTTTACCACATGCGCTCCGTCGTCTGACTGTGCTGAGCCCGCGTGTGAAGTGAGGTGACTCTTATTATTGTTTAGACAAAATTTATTAGATTATTTTAATAAAATAAAATATTATTCTATTTTATTATTCTTATATTATTTTATTAAATAATATTATTTTAATTAATAATCCCTCCACTATTTGGACAATCTCCATGATTTCCTCTCAACCACTCCACCAACTTTCCAAGGTTCACTTGCCTCACAATTATTAGAATGAGAGTGTTGTACTTGCCTTACAACTATTAAAAGGAAAGATTGCTCCACTTGCCAGTAGATTCATATACTACATATCAGAAGCCAGAAAAATAGAACTCTCTAGATTTTTTTCTCTGTTTTTCTTTGCAAAAAATTGTTCTTCGTTTCCAAGCAGTGTAGTGTAGGGTGTTTTGGCTTTCAAGACTTCTACTATGCAGAGAAGGTCCTAGACAAAGGAGAATTTTGTGTTGTTTTATCCTGGGGATGACGAGACTATGATATTGCTTGTATAATCTTGGGCAAAGCTGCGAAACGTCTTAAAGAGAGCGACCTAATTCGCGACTCAACCCAAGAAAATTTGTTAAGTTCGTTCTTTATTTTAATTGTGCATCAACAATTTTCAAACGTTTCTATCTTCTGCCATGTCTATTAAATGCGAGTCTAAACAAATCACTGTTGATCTAAACAAACCCTTTCATTTCGAAGGGCCTCATTTTAAAAGATGGAGACAAAAGATATTATTTTTCTTAACCATAGAAAAAGTAGCATATGTTTGTACTACTGAAAAACTTGTACAACCTGAAGAACCTACTGATGCTCAGCTTCAGGAAGTTAATAATTGGACTGAAAATGATTTTCGTTGTAAAAACTTTATTCTTAATGGTCTGTCTGATGACTTCTATGATGATTATTATACTAACAACACTGCAAAGGAAATCTGGGATGCTCTTAAAAAAAATATGACACTGAAGAGGCTGGAACGAAAAAGTATGTTGTCAACCGTTATCTAAAATGTCAAATGACTGACGACAAATCTGTCGAAGCTCAGTCTCACAAACTTCAAAAAATTGTTCATGAAATTATTACTGAAGGTATGACACTTGATGAACAATTTCAAGTTGTTATATTGATGGACAAATTACCCCATAACTGGAAAGATTTTAAGAATACTCTCAGGCACAAAACAATATAGTTTTCTTTAGAAAGTTTGATTACTCGTATTTTTATTGAAAAGACAACCCGTAAACAAGATCAGAAAGATGAAGTGCTTGTTGTCACCAACAACACTCACAAAAAATCCTCCTCTGTTGTTCTGAAACCTAAAAGGAAAATTATGAAGAATCAGAATCGTAATAACAACCAAAACAGGAACTTTAATCAAAATCAGAATGGACAAAAAACCCCTTCAAGAAATGAGTCTGGACATTTTATTTGTTATAACTGTGGAAAAGTAGGCCATATGGCTCGGAACTACCGGATTAGACGTCGTCTTATTCCGCAGGCGAATCTAACCGAAGACCAACTAGTGGCTATGATTTATGAAATTAATATAGTTGGTGGATCCGAAGGGTGGTGGGTAGACACTGGTGCGTCCCACCATGTTTGCTATAATCGTGATATGTTCCGGTCCTATTCTGAAACAATAGACAAGAAAGTGTTGTTGGGTGATTCTCACTTCACTATTGTTGCTGGTTCTGGTAAGGTGGAGTTAAAGTTTACCTCTGGAAAGACAGTCATTCTTAAGGATGTTCTGCACACTCCAGAGATGAGAAAGAACTTGGTTTCGGAATATCTTCTCAACAAGGCTAGATTTACTCAAACTATTGGGACTGATTTGTACACCTTAACTAAGAATAATGTATTTATTGAAAAGGGTTATGCTACTGATAAAATGTTCAAATTGAATGTTGATGCTAATAAAATTTCAACTTTTGCTTACATGTTGTGTTCTATTAATATTTGGCATGCTAGACTCTATCACGTTAACAAACGCATTATTAAAAATATGAGCAACTTAGAATTGATTCCGAAATTGACTTTGAATGATTTTGAAAAGTGTGAATAATGTGGTCAAGCTAAGATTATCAAAGCCTCTCATAAGTCAGTAACTAGAGAATCTGAATCACGTGATTTGATATATTTTGACATTTGTGAATTTGATGGTGTCTTGACTAGAAATGGAAAACGCTATTTTATTACATTCATTGATGATTGCTCTTATTATACTTTTGTTTATCTTATGAAAAGTAAAAATGAAACATTTGATAAGTTCAAATTATATGTGACTGAAATTGAAAATCAATACACTAAAAAAATTAAGAGGTTGCGTAGTGATAGAGGAACTAAATATGATTATGATAGTTTCATTGAGTATTATAATTCTCATGGGATAATACATGAAAAAATTGCACCTTATTCTCCAGAAATGGATGGTAAGGATGAAAGAAAAAATAGAACTTTTGTTGAATCTGTAGTTGCTACTATACTTAAATTCGGTGCAGTTTCTCACTGGTGGGGTAAGATTTTATTGACTATTTGCTAAGTGCTTAGTAGAGTTCCCAAATCGGATAGTAAAATTTTACCTTATGAAGTTTTCAAAAATAAGAAACTAAATTTGTCTTATTTTAAAACTTGGGGTTGTTTAGCATATGTTCGAATTCTTGATCCTAAAAGAAGAAAACTTACAAGTAGAGCATATGAATGTATGTTTATTGGTTATGCAGTGAATAACAAAACTTATAAATTTTATGACTTGAAAGAACGGGTTATCATTGAATCTAATTGCGCTGATATTTGTGAATATAAATTTCCTTTTAAATTGAAGAATAGTGGGGGTTCGACATCTAGTAATATGTCTGTCATTAGAATTAATGAATTTGATAAGAAATTAGAAATTGAACCTAGAAAAAGTAAACGGTCTCGTATCACTAAGGATTATGGTTCTGATTTATACTTATATACCTTAGAAGAGGATCTGCACACACTCCAAGAGACACTGTCTTCCATAGATGCCAATTTGTGGCAAGAGGCTATAGATGATGAAATGGATTCTCTCAAGTCAAATAGGACTTGGCACTTAGTAAATTTACCTCCTGGTTGTAAAATAATAGGATGTAAATGGGTAATCAAGAAGAAACTAAAACCCGATGGAACTGTTGAGAAATATAAGGCTCGTTTTGTAGTCAAAGGGTTTAGACAAAGAGAAAATGTAGATTGTTTTTTACACTTTTTCACCTATCTCTAGAATTACATCTATTCATGTGCTTTTATCACTTACTGTTATTCATGATCTTGTTGTGCATCAAATGGATGTTAAAACGACTTTTTTAAATGATGAATTAGAAGAAGAGATTTATATGGACCAACCTGAAATATTTGTAATTCTAGGTCAAGAAAATAAAGTATGAAAATTAGATAAATCTCTTTATGGTTTAAAACAAGCACCTAAACAATAACATGAGAAATTTGATAATCTTGTTATCCTACATGGTTACAAAGTGAATGAAAGTGACAAATGCATCTATTACAAATCTGAAAATGATGTTTGCACTATTATATGTCTTTATGTGGATGACTTGTTGATTTTTTATTCTAATATTCATGTCATGAACAATGTGAAATCTATGCTATGTGCTAATTTTGACATGAAAGATCTTGGTGAAGCGAATGTGATCCTTGGTATTAAAATAACTAGGTTTGAAAATAGAATTTCTTTGGATCAATCTCATTACATAGAAAAGATTCTAAAGAAATATAATTACTTTGAATGTAAACCAGCATGTACCCCTTATGATTCTAGTGTGAAATTGTTCAAGAACACCGGTGACGGTGTTAGACAATCTGAGTATGCAAGCATTATAGGCAGTCTATGATATGTTACTGATTGCACTAGGCCCAATATAGTTTATGTTGTGGGGTTACTATGCAGGTTTACAAGCAAACCTAGTATGGAGCATTGACATGCTATTGAAAGGGTCATGAGATACCTAAAAATGACTATGAATCTTGGATTACATTATCAGAAGTTTCTCGCTATTTTAGAAGGATATAGCGATACTAATTGGAACACCATTTCAGATGACTCCAAGGCAACTAGTGGCTATATATTTAGCATAGTTGGTGGAGCTGTTTCTTGAAAATCTAAGAAACATACAATTTTGGCTCAATCTACTATGGAGTCTAAGATGATTGCACTAGCATCGACTAGTGAGGAAGCAGGGTGGTTAAGAAGTCTGCTTTCCGATGCCCCTTTATGGGGAGACTGATTTTAGCCATCTTGATCCATTGCAATAGTACCGCAGCTATTGCAAAAATTTAGAACCGTTATTATAACGAAAAAAGACGACAAATACGTCACAAACACAACACTATTAAAGAGTATATCTCGACTGGAGCTGTAAGAGTGGATCATGTACGATCTGATGATAACCTGGCTGATCCTTTGATAAAAGGACTAGCTTGAGAAAATGTTTACAAAACCTCAAAAGGAATGGGACTCAAGCCCATAGATTGACGAGTCACTTGTGAGATAAACCCAACCTATAGACTGGAGATCCCAAGAAATAGGTTCAAAGGGTAATAACAACTTATGAAGTGATATGAGGATAATCATGCTATAATAATAATTTTGAGTTCTATTCTATACATGTGTTGATTGAAGCATGATATCCTGAAGCGATAGAAGGTTGAGTTTTATTAACTTTTAATGAGATCTATACTCTATTTAGAGTAGAGTACTTAGCTATAGGAGTACTCTTGATAGACTCACCTATGTGAATGTGGAAGTGTGTTCGCTTCCTATGAAAATTTGGGCAAATTCTCTAGAGCATTCACTATACCGGGATACACGTGCATGGCATTAAAGCACGGAATTTTGGACTACACCCTAATAGGATTGTGTGTGTGATGTTGTTAGAGATAGATTTCAAAACTATGAGTTACTCTAATATAATCTAAATCATCAATACTACGTAAGGGTTCAAGTCGAAAGACGCATTTGATTATGCACAATCTTATATTGTACTATACTACTCGATGAAAAATTGTTTTAAAAAAAAATTCAAGTGGGAGATTGTTGGAACGTGTGTAAATTTTTTACTTGTAAAATAAATCAAGTGCCACTAGTTACCAGTTTTCCCTCTATTGTTCTTTTGTCCCATATTACTTGGGAATAAGACTCTAGAAGAGGTTATAAGGGGATGAGTTGGATACATAGGGTGTGCCCCAAATAGTACCCATATTTTGTGGAAGAAAAATGAGTCACATCCTTATTGGTTTACCATACGTGCTCCGCCGTCCAACTGGCCGACCATGCTGAGCCCGCATGTGAAGTGAGATGGCTCTTATTATTGTTTGGATAAAATTTATTAGATTATTTTAATAAAATAAAATATTATTTTATTTTATTATTCTTATATTATTTTATTAAATAATATTATATTATTTTAATTAATAATCCCTCCACTATTTGGACAATCTCCATGATTTCCTCTCAACCACTCCACCAACTTTCCAACATTTACTTGCCTCACAATTAATAGGAAGTGAGTGTTCCACTTGCCTTACAATTATTAAAAGGAGAGATTGCTCCACTTGCCAGTGGATTCATATACTACATATCAGAAACCAGAAAAATATAACTCTCTAGATTTTCCTTTCTGTTTTACTTTGCAAAAATTGTTCTTCGTTTTCGAGCAGTGTAGTGTAAGGTGTTTTGGCTTTCAGGATTTCTACTGTGCAGAGAAGGTCCTAGATAGAGGAGAATTCTGGGTTGTTTTATCTTGGGAACGACGGAGCTGTGATACTACTTGTACAATCTTGAACAGAGCCACGAAACGTCTTAAAGAAAACGACCTAATCTCCTACTCAACCCAAGAAAATTTGGTAACTTCGTTCTTTATTTTAATTGTGCAGCAACAGTTTGAGCTGAGAGAATTTCCATGACGGAAATCGACGACCCGATTGAAACGAGATGGGTGTCGCCGTAAGCTAGTCCTAGTAAAGCGGCGGAGTAATAAGCGTTCACCGCCTCACTCGTGCTTTCTTGATTTCTCCCGTCGGCGAATTTGGTCAAACCGGTAGCTTATGAATGCAATTTGCACAGATTGAAGCATCTCAATCGGGTATACTTCGACTTTGGTTTTCTTCCGAATGTCATGAAATCGGTGACGAGAGAGTAAGGGCATGCTTGATAACCACTTAAAAATTAAGTGCTAAAAATTTAAATACTTAATTTTAAGTGTTGAAAATATCATAAGGTTGTTTGATAAAATTAAACTGAAAATTTAAGTGCTGAATTTTTTTTCGTTTGATAAGTACAAAATTTATATGCTAAAAATTGTTTAATTTACATAACTACCTTTGAATCAAAATAATATGGAGTGAAAAAACAATTGAGACCAAAACAATAAAATTAGGTGTTATTATAAAATATATATATATATATATATATGTTGAAAGTAAAAGTAAAAATTAACCCAAAAATATGTAATATTATGTATTTTTTATGCAGTTTGATTTCTTAAATTAAATTATAATAATAATTTAAATATAAAATAAAATTAAAACCCTAAAATAATTCAAAGTCAATCTAATTTTTATTAAACCTAATCTTAATTAAATCCTCATAGGGGATCAAGAGTAAAATGGTCAAAATATATTTTTTTTAAGTGAAAAATAATGGGGTGCATTAAGTAAAATAAAATAAGTGAAGGGATCTTGAATTAATTTTTTACTCACATTTTGACTTAATTTTTAATTTAATTTAATTAATTAAATGATACTAATTATATTTATCAAACAAATATAATTAGTTTTATTTTATTTTATTTTTTTTTATTTTTTTATTTATCAAGCATGCCCTAAGCCTGAGCCTGAGCCTGTGGCCGGTACTTCCTCCTCCAAGCAGTATCGATCTTGGCGAGCACAGCAATGGCGTAAACGAAGTAACCCAGATGATAATGGTGATCGTTGTAAACTCCAAACCCGAAATCGGCGCTGGAATCCGATGAGCCTTGTTTGGTCACAATTCCACCCCATTTGCTATCGTGCAGAAAGCCATTTTCGGCAAAAGTTCCATCCAGCAATGGCTCGATCGAATCCTTCAAGAATTTCTTAATCGCCGGAATTACGTCGGAGTTACATACCTCCTCCACTGTTAATGCTAATCTCGCTGCTCTGGCAATCAATTTCCCGTAGAAATACGAAGATGTGGTCAAAATCAGAGCTGAATTCAGAGATTCAACATCTCTAGTGAGTGAATCGTTGATTTCTGGATATAATTTTTCTGGAGACCTCTAATGGAATGCCAAGTTACGGAAATTGGGTCAATTTTCAATACCCATGAATCTCCGACGACGGCGACGAGATCACCGTCGATGCTTTTGTAACGGAAGTCATCCAGAACAGTGACTGAGCAATCGTTGCCGAAAATCAGCCGGAGATGGAGAGGGTGCGCGAGCATAAACAAACCCCCAACTTTCTTCTCTCAACTATATTCCAGACAGAACGGCTTCGTCAACACCGCCTCGCTGGACACCGGATAGCAACAGCTGAATCGATCGAGAATCGCTTCGTACCGGGGATCGGAATCCGGCAAAACCGCAATCCGAACGATACCCGAAAAAACCCCAGAAGAACTGATCCGAGAAATGTCGTGATTCAGATTAATCGGAGAAGATAAATACAGGAGCCATGTTTGGTTATTTTAGAGCTTAAGAGTGTACTTAGTCCGAGAAAAATTCGCCGTGAATTGAAGAACGGCGTGAATAGTTGAAATCGAAAGCTCGACGTCGTGGGAAACGGTGCGGGTCAACAAAGGGCTTCCCTAGACAATAAAAAACCTCAGATTACTCGAAGGAAGATGTAAGACTTTAATTGCCACACGTACATATCCATTAGCCACATTTTAAAATATTTAAAAAATAACGAAGTAGAATGTATCATTTTTAATTTAATTTAAAATTTTAAGAATGAATTTATAATTTTAAAAATATTAAATTTTAAATTGGACTTAAATAATAATCTAAAAAAAAATTAGAGGAGATTAATGTAATTTGAAAAAAATAAAAGATAATATATATATATATGCATGCAATTCACAATCCCAAAGCCAAGAAGAATTTTAAATAATAAAATACACATTAACCCCTAATGTTTTTGAATATATAAAAACAGTCCTTACAAAAATATTTAAAGGGTATAAATGTTAATTCATACTATTTAATGGATTTCGGTTGACTTTCGTCCGTTAACCGTTAGAGTTAACGAAAAACTTAACCGTTGCATTTTAGTCTACAACCACAAGGGTAAGTGCCAAAAAAAAAGTGGTAAAATGTTATTAACCCTTTTATTTTCATGTATTACTATTGTCATGAATGGTGTCAAAGTAATATATTTAAAAAAAAATAAAATTGAATGTGATTGAAAAAAAGAATTATTCTAAGAAAAATGCTAAATTGTTTCTATTAAAAAAAATGGCAAAATATATTTTTAACCCTCTAATTATTGACACGTTTCTATGTAGTTTTCTTAAGTTTATTCGTTTCAATTTAAACCCTCTAAGTATGAAGATGGTTTTAAAAGGTCCTTTGGATAAATTTTTCATCCAAACTAACATAAATTCTATTTTTTGAGGTATATAACTGTCTTTTTACTATATATATATATATATATATTTCACCTTATTTTTCTTTCCTTTTCCTTTTCTTTTTCTGACCTTTTTCACCAAACCCCTACCCCTCTCTCTCCCTCCCTCCCCGGCCGCCGGTGTGTTCATCCAAAGAACTTTTAAAACCACATTCATATTTAAAGGGTTTAAACTGAAACGAATAAATTTAAGAAAAATACATAGAAACGTGTCAATAGTTAAATTAAAATGTATTTTACCCTTAAAAAAATATATAATTGTAGAAAAGAAAGTGACCTACAATAATATTAACATAGTTATATTTCGTATCCATAGACTATAATAAAAAAAAGTTATTATAAATTAGAATAATTTTTTTAAAATTTATTTTCGTTTAAAGCCAAGAAAAACCGAACCGAATTATCCAGTTTTAAAACCGAATAAATGGTTTGGCTGCGGTTATAGTTTTGAAATTAGCAACCGAATCGGTTTTGATTTTAAGATAAAAACTGCGTTATCAACAGCAAAACTGATATTTTAGATATATTTTTATGATATATATATTCTTATTTTTTTATATATATTTACAGTTTAATCCCATATATATATATACTTTGATTTATATTATTATGATGATTATTTATCCTTATATTTTAATTATGTTTAGAAACGTTTATTGTAACAATTAATAGTTTTGTGGTTTGGTTTTATTTTTTGGAGTTTGTGTTTTATATTTTAATTATGTTTTTATTTATATATAAAAAACAACGGTCCATGGTTTCATGGTTTTGGTTTTTTTTTTTTAAATTAAAATTTTTTAAATGATTTTGCGATTTTGGTTTTATATAAATTTAAATAGTTCGGTTTTAAAACATTTAAAGAAAATCAACATTTTTTATTGCAGTTTTGATTTTGGTACTGGACCGAAACCCAACCATTGACATCCCCAATCAAACTTTCACACGTCTACGCATGCAATTCCAACGAGATTATCGTAATTGTCGGATTGCTTATAGTGGATTGACCCGACTAACTAAAAACGCGTTATATTCAAACAAGCGTTAATTGTCTTTTACACCCCCACATATTTTAGTCTTATTTTATTTTAATCCTTATACTTTAAAAAAATATACACATCACCTTTTCTTTAGTATAGACTAAAAAGGGAGAAATTAACATTTTATTCAAAAGAAAATATAATTTTATTTTATTTTAATTTAATATTGAATGGAAATAAAAGAAAAAACTAGGATTTTTTTTTCTCTTTATCTCTCTTTCTAATTTTCCTTTCCTTTTGGCCGAATTACAATTTTAGTCCTCGTATTTGCACGCGTTTTTCTATTTGGCGCTCGTATTTGCACACGATTATTTAAGTGACCTTTCTGCAAAAATAGGTGTTAATTGTGACAGATTTAAGACATGTGACTTGCACATGTAAACTTCAGGGATAGAAAAATAATTTTCTTTTTTCCTTTTTCTTTTTCCTTTTTTTTTTCTTTTTTTCTGTTGCTTTCTTCCAGCTTCATCTCGCATCCATGATTGTTCCTCACCTGCTCATGCTTCCAATGGGGCGTACAGCGGGAGGAGGGAGATAATGGAGATGGTGGCTCCGGCAAGAGCCATGTATCAGGCTGGGACCTTCAGCAAGAACTCACTTGTGATAACTGCCGAAATCCACACACTCAAGCGGCTAATGGGTAGTGGGTATTGAGGTGAGAGAGAGACTTAATGGATTTTTATCTCTTTAATCTAAACACTAACTACAGAAAATAAAAAATAGGTTAACTAGTAATGAAAGGCAAGACATGAAGATATGGGTATGATTTTGGTTAGAGAGAAAGAGAGAAGAGTGAGAAGGGACAGAGGGGTTGGGTTGAGGTTATAAGGTGAGAGGAGCTAGTAAGAGAATAATTAAGATGGCGTTTGGTAACCGTTTCTGTTTCCATTCCAGCAGTGGGATGAGATGGGATGAAAATTTTATTTTTTTCTTGGAAGTAGAATTGCATTTGGTAACGATAATTTTTTTTTGGAAAGAGAATCGCGTTTGGTAACGATTTTATTCTAAAACCATTTTTTTTTTTGGCCAGGCGACGGTGGCGGACAGCCAGCGGCAAACAGTGGCCAGCCAGCGGCGACGATGGCTGGCCGGTTGGCGGCCGGCGATGGTTGCCGGAGATGGCCGCCGGTGGATGAACAGTAACTGAGAATAGAATGGGAATTATGAGAAAAAACTTTTTTTTTTTTTCTCATTTCTTAAGAAAAAAATAGGCACAATTCTCAAATAGGAAGGGAATGGAATGGGAACGAGAACAAAAATTACCAAACGCTATTCCCAAACAGAATTCCCAAAAATCTGGGAATGGAATGAGAATTTTTGAAATGGGAATAGTTACCAAACGGGGCCTAAGAGAATATTATTTTTTTTACCCTTAAGGTTTTCCAAATTGCACATTGGACCTCTTAAGTTTCACATTTTTTTTAATCCCAGAAAATTGATAAACGGTATTAAGTGTTTTTTGATGTAAAATGAGTTTTGTATGAATTAGCTTTTACCAATTAAAATATACAAATAAATAAGTAAATAAAGTAATTTTGAGTTGCTTGAACATTCAAATTATAAATTTCAAAGGTGATTTTATTGTGTCCAAATGGTGATATATTCAACCTAATTGATATTCACTAAAAAAAATGAACAAAATATTACGAGTTATTTTTGTATCCTTTTATCTCGTTATGGTATATCTCTATTTTATTTCTTATACTCTCTAAAAAGTACAAAACTAACAATTTCTGCATGTGTGAATAGTAATTTCATGATAAAAAGTATTAAAAGTTTCATAGTGTTAATATATCAAAAGATTTGAGCACAATGTGTAATATTTGTAAAACCAAACACAGCAAATGACACAAAATTTCTTGAGAGAGAGAGAAAAAAAAAATGACTCAACCGGTCCAGCTCTTAAACCCCGTTGAATGGCCAACACAGTTGTCAGCGAACTAATGGACGTCAAATTGGCGAAAAAATCTTTTTAAAAGAAGTGTGAAATCCTTAAATTAATTTGTGCAAATTAGAGGAAAGAAAAGTATTTTAATACTTCTTTGATAATTCAAAATTTTATGAGAAAATATGTATCCATAAAAGGATAAACAAATCTTCTTATATAAATTTTAGAGAGGTGAGAGGTAAATCTACAAATACTTAAAAATGTGGGGGTGGCTTGATAAATTGGTGATTTTTTAAATGATGAAATTAAAATTGAGAAATGTGTAAATGACCACAACTATCAAATCATGGAACACATTATTCTTAAAGATATATATTTCTACGTAAAACTAAGAGAGATTATTTCTTAAGATGAATAATTAATACTACATTTAGTAGTATCGAAGACAGAGTGTCTTAAGAGTAATTGAGCCTATATGAAGTAAGAAAAATAATATTTGTGGTTTTAGAGAAATGAACAAAGTTTGTTGACTTGTTCAACGTCTGTAAATTACAAGTATAAATGTGATGACATGTGGAATTTGACATTGTGATATTGTCAAATAAATTCAAATATGATTTGACAATGTGTTACCAAATAAATTCAAGATCGTAGAGTTTTACTAGTATTTTATATAAATACTAAGAGTATTTCCAATGCATACTAACCATTTTGGATAGTCAAATAAAAAAATGGCTAGTTGAATAGTGATTTGGCTATCCAAATTCAAGAATGCATTCCAACCCAAACTAGTCATTTTTCATCTATTAATTTTTTTTATCTAATTTTTCATCAAATAAAGCCAATTAACTCTAATTACATTGAAATTATTAAGTTAAAATTTACAAATATTGCAATTTGTATTAAAATTAGAATTAAACCTAATTAACTCTAATTACAAATCCATCCATCCCCCTAATTACAAACCCACGCCTCCCTCAAATTACAAATCCACCCTCTCCCTTTAATTTCCCGAACCCAAATCAGATTAGATAAATTGAGAGAGAGAAAGAAAGAGCGATGAACAATTGCGATGGCAATGACAATGGCAACTGCGGCCGCCGGCAAGGAGCTGATCTGGAAGGGATGGGCCTCTTCTTTCTTGCTCTGAGACAGATCCGATGGCCATGGCGGTGGTGTGAGGTAGATTCGATAAAGGTGGCGGAAGCAAAGCTAGGGATGAAAAAACAGCCGGAGCTCAAGAGGAATGGAGCTCTCCGACGTTCAATTTTTTTTACCAGTATTCACCAACGGTAATTTTTTACCTGCCATATATTTTTTGGCTAGAGGAACAAAGCACGCCAAATTTGGCTATGGTTTAGGGGATGAGCCATTTTGCCTAGTGCAATGGCTAATGGATTGGACTTGTTTTTTTTTTGGGCTTTTTTTTTTTTTTTTTTTTTTTTTTTTTTATCTTAGAGGGCTAAAATAACAGTTGAGAGTTTTGCCTAGCCATTTGGCTATTGCATTAGTTAAGTTATATCATTGTTTTCTTATAGTTAATATATCATTACAAGTGGAAAGATACAGTGTTATTGAGATTCTTTAGCAAACAGAAATTGGAGGTCCACATTAAAGCTTGTGAAAAATCAAAATTGTTTTACCATTTATTAAAAAAAAATGTTAATGTGGGCACAACTTGTAATAACAATTTATCTATGTTGAGATAGGTAATAAAATATTGATAGGGCACAAAGTTGTGTATAATGGTAAGTCCCTATATATATATTTAGGTTAGAGACACAATATCATTAGACAATTACTCTCGAAATGAAGTTGTCAAAATTGACTTTATAAAGTCAAAAGATAACGTGGCAGATCCGCTGACCAAAGGTCAAACTTAAGAGAGAGTTAATTGATCATCGAGTGGCTAATCCTATAACAAAATAGTCATCAGAATGGAAACCCAATCTACTTGACTGGAGATCCCAAGATGTAGGTTCAAAGGGACAGCTGAATTATGAAGATGATTGCATTTATTACTACATAGAGTTAATATCTATGACTCATTCCTAAAATGACAGTGACAATTGAAATATGTGTGATGATTCATAGAACTTGATTTTATCAAGAAAAGTATTAGAATATACATTTGTTAAGAATATCATCTATATGAGTGTAAACTGGATCGGTTCCATGAGAATGAGAAGGCTAAATTCTCTAGAGCACTCACGAAACAACCAGAGTGTTCATGGCCAAAATGAACGCAACCATAGAACAAACATTATCTAGAGACAACTATAAGGTTTCTATTGTCTTGGTTTACACCAAGGGTTGAATAGTTCAAGACATCATGTTAAGTGGTTAGCCGAGTAAATTCAATAGATTATTACTAGGGAAGGTTCAAGGCCAAAAGCTACCTAGTCCGATGCAATTGTTTTGTTATTGCGCTCTCTCTTTTGTGTCTACATCACATATGCATGTTTATCCAAATAGTTTCTTTATGTGGGGGCTTGTTCGCCAAAAATGATTTTAAACTATTTTAAGTCTAGTTATTTTTATGTGATTTAATTATTGGTTGATATATTTTTATATATCAATACATTATTCTTAGTGAGAATATTAACATGAAATATTGATTTGTCAAAAATCATTAAGATGTGAATGAGAAATTGTCATTCAAAGTAGTCCCATGAAATTGATTGAAGTATGTAAAATGAGTAATTTCACATTGGTTGATAAAAACACTAAAACCATTTTTATAATCCATTTTGGATTGTGGATTTGGGTCGGGTCATGAGTCGTGGGTTTGGGTTTGGACTTGAGTTGATTCAAGTAGAAAGAATTCTTTCTAGACTTTTGTTTAAATTGATTTTAGCAATTTTCTAACCAAATGAGACTTGTCTTTTCATATTTATAACTCATTTTTAATAAAGAGTTACATATGATTAATTCTTAGTAGTTTTAAAGTGTTCTTAGTGACTTGAAAGTGAAACTTTTAGTGCGTTGAAGTTACCCATTTGTTACTTTATAAATATAGAAGTTTGCATTATCATTTAAGCATAAAAACTTTGGACATCTTACACTACACATACTCTATAAATATTCTGGATCCTTTGATTTCAAATGTTAGTATCTGAGGATTGTGATTGTTGTATCCTGGTAAGTAAACGTCTGAGTAACCGTAAGCACCTAAGCAGAGGCGAAATTTGCTTTAAGAAAATATCGTTAAACGATAACCTCGATCGATATAAATATTTGGATTTGTCATCGGTAAAGGATTGTAAGTATAACTTTATTTATTTACTACTTTCATGTATTTTACAATTTGAAATATTTATTATTGCATGTATTGGGTTTCTGAATATTTGTTGTAATTATATTCTGCAATATTTGATATAAGTTACATTCAACAGTAAATTTCACTAAGAGTTGAATTTTTTTTTTTATTATTATTTATGGGTATTATTTCATTGTATATATATATTTGTGACATATTAGAAATCTTTAATGAAAATAATATTTAATTATATGAATTAAAATTAGTATTTTCACAATTATTTTCAACAAGTCATACTAAGATTTAATGATTATTTTTTAGGACTTGTTTGTGAATTTTCACTTACGAATGGTATACATGTGAGTATTTTATCTTTGAACATGATTAATTATGTAACAACCCAATTTCTCATGGCCGCCAATAGGTTTCTCCTATAGATAATTCTATCCTAAATATTTCACCATTTATAAACAAATTAGTATTATTAATAATTCAGCTCTGATACCACTTTGTAACAACCCGGTTTTCCAGGGCCGCCACGTGGTTTCTCCCATTAGAAAATTAGCACTAACATCAAACGACCAATATTTTATTATTCGTAAATCGAAGAATTTTTACAATGCGACGACAACAATTATAATTTGTTGATTTATCAAATCAATTTTACAACATTAAATAATCAATACAATTATTTCAAATTCAAATACAACTATAATTGAAATACAATTATAAATTCAATTATAATTTATTAAAAAAATTCTCATTCAATTATAAATCTAAGAAGTAGTGACTTTTCTATTTCAAATACCCTTCAAATTCAAATACAAATTCCTATATATATATATATCACAACATATTTACATTTTGAGACATTTTGAGCCGTCGGATCAAATATCTAACGGTCCAGATTGAATCTGAACACATTATATATTTAAGACATTTTAGACTGTTAGATCGAATATCTAACAGCTGAGATTGTATTATATTAAGAAATATTTTCAACCGTCGAATTGGATTAAGATCCAATGGTCAAGATTAAAATTTATCCAACAGCCCCAAAATCTCGCCATTTTTTTTTTATAATTGTTACCCAAAATCTCGCCACTCTACCCAATAGCCCCAAAATCTCGCTGTTCTTGGATTATACATATATACTATCTCGCTCAGCCTTCACTCTCGGTTCTAGCTCTCTCACTCCCCCTCTCGCCATCGCTTTCTCGACGACCACCAATCGTCGCCGATCAATTGCGCCTAGGGCTCTCCAAAAAGCCCAAAGCCCGCCCGAGCCCGGAATTAGGGGCGCCCGAATCCGAGCCCATAGGGTTTCCGGTTGGGCTCGGGCTTTGAATATTTTAAAGAAACAATCTTACTAACCACTAGGCTACAAGTCTTGGATATACATTAGTATCTTGCAGAAAGAGTTAAAGAGTAATGTTCAATTGTCAAAATAATTTTAAACTTTAAAACATTTGTTATCCTTTCTTAAAAATATTTCTCATTTAACTAAATTTATTTTGAACTTAAAAATTATAAAAAAAATTTGACTTTATTAATGTAAAACTCTATTTTTTTTTACTTCATATATGTACATATATATTTATTATTCACCTAATATCTAATATCATTCATTGTCTTCAATTATTTGCTCTGTTTTGGTAACATTAATCTAATTTCTTACTATTATATTATAGATTATTATTTTTAATTTTTTATTTATTCAAATTATATTTATTTATTTATTTATTATTATTCACTTAATACCTAATATCCTTAATCGTCTTCAATTATTTGCTCCATTTTTTGTAACATTAATTTGATTTCCTACTATTATATTGTTGATTATTATTTTTAATTGTTTATTTATTCATATTTGATAATGACTGAATGAATTTCAATTTGTCTCATTCTTTAGATGAGGATCAAGAACTTGGTGAATTTGAAGTTTGATTCCCATCGTCAATTCAATTAGATCCAAATGATATACGACTTTATCAAGATAGGACTTAATATTTTTTTATTTTATGTATATAATACACACACACACACACACACACACACACACATATATATATATATATATATTTATTATTATTCACCAAAAATCCTTCACTGTCTTAAATTATTAGCTCCGTTTTTCGTTAACATTAATTTGATTTCCTACTGTTATATTGCTGATTATTACTTTTAATTATTTATTTATTCATATTTGATATAGCTAACCTGAATTTTAATTTGTTTCATTATTTAGATGAGGTCCACGAGGATCAAGAGTTTCATGAATTTAAAGTTGGATTCTCATGTCAATTTAATTAGATCCAATTGAAGTACAATTAATACCCCAACTACTATAACATGTACATCAAGTCCAATTCTCAAATTTCATTTATTAAGTTTGAAATTTTTAATAGAATACCTATTTTATTTTTTAAACTAAAAATAAATTTTAATAAAGTCAAAAAAAAAATTAAGTCTTATATTAATTTATATAAATTTAATTTAAAAAAATATTTTTGAAAAAATGATAACATGTTTTAAAACTTAAAATTATTTTGACAATTGAACATTACTCTTTAACTATTTTCATTTGATATGTATACATTACCAAGACTTGTAGTCTAGTGGTTTGTAAGGTTGTCTTTCTTATTAGAGGTCTAGTGTTCAAATTCTTTTTCCCTCAATCATTTGTAAAAAAAAAAAAATTGAATTATTTTGAAAAATAAAAAAATCCCGAAATTCAGGCTTTCAAGCCCTTGCCTGAAGCCCGTAGATCTGAAATATATGGGCCTATTGGACGGGCTCGGACGTCATCAATTCATGCCAGGCCCGAGCCCGACAAGCCCATTGACCAATCAAAGCCCGATGGGCCCGGGCACAGTCGGGCTTCAGTTATTTCGGGCCGAGCAGGCCCGACCCATTGCCAACCCCTAATTGCGCCTCGACAACCACCATCGTGCTCGCGCCGACATCAAAATTTCAGCCATGCCCTCTGCCACTGCGGCGAGTTGATCGGAGTGCGATAATGCCGTTCCAGTGGTAGTCTTAATTATGTCAAATTTTTGCCACTGCAATCAAACTTTCGCACCATCGGCTCTCTTTGTCTTTCCTCACACATTGTCGACACCGTGCAACCATCCATCGCGCCTCACCATCCTCAACGGTGAGTTGATTCGATTTGTTGTTCGTTCAGCGTTAGGGTTTAGGGTTCGAGATCATCCGGATCTTGCTATTCATGACCCTGTAATCTCGCTCTATCTTCGCTAGCGATCGCGTATAGACGGATTTGAATTTTATTTTGCCATTGGCTTTGAATCCCATCTATCTCTCTCTCTCCATCGCCGTTTTCTCATTGTTCAATTCTGTTACGGCTATAATTTTAATTTTATTCTTAAACTTTAAAAATCACAATGGTTCTGCATATTTAGACTTGATTAATTAGTAGCAAACCTTCGGCTAAAGTTAAAGATAGATAGATTTCCTTCTTTCTATGCATGTAGTTTATGATTTGATAAAGAAAAATAAAAAATGGAAAAGAAAAAAAGAACAACTCATGTTTTTTTCCCACATATTCTTAAGATTTGTGAGTTTTTCATTGTTTATGTGAAGTTGGTTTTGATGCCAACACCAAGGCACTGAATTATGGGTGTATTATTGTGAACTTTCTATGCGACGGCAATGTACTTGAAATGAAAATGAAAATGAAATTGACATTTTTGTATTTTGGTTTTGAGCATTGACAGTGCTAATTTTCTGTAATGAATTGAATTTTGGGCTGTTATTGATGATAATGTGTTGACTTCCCAGCTGGGTTTAGTAGTTAATGTTGATCAACCATCTAGACAGTGTGTGTTTTTTTGTGGTCCTGCTTCTGAAGCTACTACGAACTTTCAAACACACCATCTAGACACAATGTGTGTGTGTGTGTGTGTTTTCTTTTCAAACACTGTTGTTTATTGATTGTCATGGAAATCGAAATTTCACAAATACCCAACATAATTCAACAGTCCAGATGAACATCACAACTCAATCCTATCCAAAAGGGTACAGGAAGACTAATTTTAACTTTTAACACTATGTTTCATAATAGTGAGATTCAACCCCCCAATGAAACCAAGTTCCATTGCATTGTTTTTCTTACATTTTTAGGCAAGATTCCAATGATAAATTGTATAATAGATTCCATAAAATTGGGAACATAACAGAAAATCGAGAACTTACGTTACTTCAACAATCAATGCGAGTACATAAGAACACAGACAAAGAGAAAAATATAGAAACGTAGCTTACTTTTGCCAGGATAACATATATTGAGCTACTAAATTAAACTTTTGCCTTTAGCTACTGAATTATGTCAAACTTTAGCTACTGAATTATGTCAAACTTTCACCGTTGTCTTTACCGATGACGGTATGTGTATTTAATCCTGAAATTTTGGTTTTGTTTTTCATGAAAATTGTTGAGTATCGTGAAATTTTGGATGTTAAACTTAGAAATTTGAGGAATTCAGTTTCTGAAATTTGAAATACTTTGAGAGTTCTCGCAGTCTGAAGACTCCTTACTTATGTCATGTTTCAAGCTAGGTTTAAAAAGTGCATATGACATTTTCTTGGGACATCATCTCAAGTCAATTACACTTTCATGCAACTGATCTCAAGTCAATTACACTTTCATGCAACTAAAACTTCCAGGCATGATGCAAGTTCTTGCACTCACCGGGCATGATAATTCAGTAGCTTAGTACTTAGTCGAGAAAAGGAAAAAATTACTTGATGCAAATTTATTACATATATATATTACAATATACAATTCCATGTAAAAAATGCAAGTGCAAATGGAATGAAAAAGGTAAATAAAACTTCTAATGTGGTACGTCTTTTCTAACAATTTATTATTATTTTTATTGTTTTTGTTCCGTGGTATTTCCGAAAAATAAAATAAGCTTTTCTATTTATGTTCTTGATTTGGTCATAATTGAAGGGGAGTGGGCCGTTTGAAAGTTATGTCTTTTTAGTTATCAGAATTCTACTTCTCGGTCAATATATTTTGTTAGCCTTTTGTTTCAGTTCATTTTGGTTCTCAGATTTCTGTTTCTTCTTTGGAGATAGAAATAATTTATTTTTTGTTCTCAAATATGTGTGTGTGTGTGTGTGTTCGTGTTATTGTTATCATATTATTATTTTTCTTTCAAGAAGAGATTTAGATTTTTTTTTCTCATATTTTTGTTTCTGTTCTGGAAAGGAAAACTTATATTTTTATTCTCAGATTTCTATTTGGGATCAAAAACATATTTTTTGTTTTTATATTCTCCATTTATGTTTCCTGAACATCATGCATTAACCAATGAAATAAAAACTATTTTTTCTGTCAGATTTTTGTTCAGAGGTTTATATTTTTCTCTGTTTTGATTTTTTCTATATCAGCCTTGGGAACAGGAACAAATTTTGTATTCCAAGATTTCTGTTTAGCAAGCAAAAACAAATTTGTTAAACTCATATTTTATTTTTGTTTCAGAAATAGAAACTATTTTTTTTTTTCAAATTAATACTGATGTTTTGAATTTTTAAAATTGTCGTCATTGGTCAAACTGAAAAATGGCACTAAATGAGTAGAATTGATATTTCACTAGAAAGTAAAAAGACAAAAGGTGGAGAACAATTATGTTCCATTCCAAAAAAAAAATTGTTCAAAAAATCATGGAACAAAAAAAATAATTTTTTGAGGTTCCGGTGGCCCCTTTTGTTTGTTGTTTCTGTTCATTAACTTCTAAATCCGTTTTTAGACAATTGAGAACAAAAAATTATAGAAACAAATAAAAGAAAAATCTACGAACAACACTACTTTTTTTGCATAAATTTGTTCCAACTTCCAAGGAGCAGAACGAAGAGTAGAAACTTAAATATGGGAACAGAAACACAAAGCAAACTTCTAATATGTGCTTGATTTGGCTAATGAGCTTGTTTAATTATGAATTACCTCAATTTCTCTATATTTACATGTGTTTGTGTACAATGGAGAGACAACACAATATGAATGTAAGGAACCTGGGCATTTTCATCTGATTGTCACTAACTTCGTTCTCGCTCCGGGAATCATGACAAGCATGTTGCTTGGTCTGGATCTACCTCTATTCTATTGGCCATAAAAGTAGTTCATACTCTCATTAGAATTTAAGTTTGACTCATCAATTTTTTGTATAAGGAGAGTTATTTTTCTCTTTCAAGTTTGAGTTAGTGAAATTTTTATTCATGAAACTGAGAACATTTGTAGATCTGTTGTATTTTATTTCAATTTCAGGTACAGTGACTATCAACTAATGATGGTTCGTAAATTCAATTATTTGAGGTCTCTCTTTTCTTCTTAAAATTTTGACGAATTGCTTCTCTTTTTTTCTTTTTTCTTTTTTCTTTTTTTTTTTTTTTTACAGATTTCGATATCATAATCGTTTATTTGACTTCTGTTAAACTTAATTTTTATGCGTGTTATAGTGTGTTGCTTTGGTTGATTTGTTGAAAAAATTAAGAATTACAATAATTGAATTTTTATGCGTGTTATATTAAGAATTATAATAATGTAATTTATATTCACCATTTCTCTGTATTTTTTTGTGCTATAGTTGGTGTTTCTTCTCTCTCATCCTCGATTATTCGGAGCAAAAAGATAACGGTGGAGAACAATTGTGTACCATTCCAAAAAAAAATTGTTCCAAAGCATGGAACAAAAAAAATATTTTTTTTGGGTTCCAGTGGTCCTATTTGTTTGCCGTTTTTGGTCCCTGATTTCTATTTCCTTTTTTAGAAAATTGAGAACAAAAAAATATGGAAACAAACTTAAAAAAAAAAATCTTGGAACAACACTATTTTGTTCGCAGAAATTTGTTCCAAATTTCAAGGAGCAGAACAAAATGCAAAAACATAAATATGGAAACAAAAGCAATAAACAAACGCCACTTGTATCTTTTATTTCTGTTCCCATAAACACTAAGGCCCCGTTTGGTAACCATTTCCATTCCAAAAATTCTCATTCCATTCCCAGATTTTTGAGAATTCTGTTTGGGAATAGCGTTTGGTAATTTTTGTTTCTGTTTCCATTTCATTCCCATTTGAGAATTGTGCCCACTTTTTTCTTAAGAAATGAGAAACAAAAAAAAGTTGTTTCTCATTATTCCCATTCCATTCTCAAAACACATGGTCACTGTTCATCCGCCGGCCGATCACCGCCCGCCGCCGCCGGTCATCTCCGGCGACCGTCGCCGATCACCGTCCGGCCGAAAAATTTTCCGGCCACATCCGGTCGCCAGCCACTGTCACCCACCCGCCGTCGCCGGCGACGGCGCCATTGCCTTCCGGGCGGCGCCACCACCGTCCGGTCGTCTCAGGCCGGAGCCACCGCCGGAAGGCAATCGTCGCCGGCACCGGAGCCACTGCCGGCCGGCCAAAACAGAAAGAAAAAAAAAAAAAAAAAAGATTTTAGGATAAAATTGTTACCAAACACATTCTCTTCCCAAAACAAAAAAAAAATTATCGTTACCAAACGCGATTCTACTCCCAAGAAGAAAACAAAATTCCCATCCCATCCCATTCTCATCCCACTGCTGGAATGAAAACAGAAACGGTTACCAAACGCCACCTAAGCAAACGCCACCTGTGTTTTTTATTTTTGTTCCCAAAAATACTAATCAAACTTTAGGTACGTCCTTTGATCAATTAAATGTCCTACTCCATGACTAGGGATCTCTGTCAATAACAAATATTTTTTTTTCATTTTCTATTTATGTGAACAAAACGTTGATCTGAATTTTACTATACAGAATTGAGATCTACTGGATTGAGCGATTGTACGATTAATCAAGAGGATTACAAATTGTGGTATTATTTTAATAGACAAATATCTAGATAGTGATATTTAAATGTTAATTATTGTTGATTTTTAATAAACATGTGTAGAATATTGTATAAATAGAGGAGTTTATATCGGTTTCTTTTAGGTTCATTTTTTTTTTTTGGCCCATGCCTTCAAGCACGGGTTATGCCCCTAGTGTGTGTGTGTATATATATATATATATTACATTTTTAGTAGTTTATAGGTTGTTATCTCATACTAGCTTTAAAGAAAAAAGAAACCCAATACGAATTCCTTGGTTTGCCTCTTGCCAATGCAAGCAAAGCGACCTATAGTTTGAAGTAACAAAATGCAAATAGTATGAAATTAATGTAAGAACCCATTCCACCATTTAATATTCTAACCCTAGAGATTAAAAAGGTATTTATTTTACATGATGTTAAACAAGTTATTTGAAAAATAAGATATAGAACTATAAATGAAATAAGTAAAATAAAATATAATTAAGAGATTTAAAAGGGTAATTTTTCCGCTCGCTATCTCTCTCTCTCTTTTCCTCTCAGATTTGTATAACCGTTGTTGCCACAACAGACAGCTTGGAGAGGTGTGTTGGTAGTGGTATTCAATTGTGATGGTGGTGGGTGTAGATTTTGGTTGTGGTATTCGGTTGCGACAGTGATGGTGGTTGTACAGATCAAATAGCCTTATGATGATGGTGGTGGTAAAGGTGATGATGGTTGTACGTATCGAAGAGGACTTTGGTGGTGGTGGTGGTGGTCCTTGTCAAACAGGGTTTGATTCCTTTGAAGAGCACTCTAGGAATTAAATATTGAATTTAATTCTAAATGCACTAGACTGATATAGGAGAGTGCATCCTTAAGATCGTCCAATAAGGTGATTAGTCGAAGTATGTATAAATTGGTCCTAACACATCTTACCGTAAAACAAACGCACACAAAAAATAGTTGGTTACATGTTGGGTGTAATAGTTGTAATGATGGTAAATTGATAATATTATTTAATGAGTAGTTTATATGCATCTCATTTGGTCTCTCTGAAATCCACCTCCCTCACATCTTCTATCTTTCTACTTCTTATTACTCCTTTTCCCCCGGGCGACCTACCAAACATGATGAGATCTCATGTCGTCCAACCCCAGAACTTGACGAAACCCTTACTGTTTTCAAACCTTTGAACCTGAAGAGAACCTCTCCACTGACCAAATTAGATCTAGTCGCAATTCTATTATTCTATATTTGTGTTTTTATCCTTTTTACTGCGCTAATTACCGTATTGTCAAAATTTATTATATTTGTTTAAGTATAATTTGAATATGTGTGTTTTGTCTGAAATTTTCATCGTGGTTGCTAATCATTGTAAGATTTATAGATTATTTTTTAGAATTTGTATGGGAATTTTCACTTTCGAATTATATATGTGAGTATTTTATCTCTGAACATGATTAATAATAGGCTTTGATGATAGAATTTGTATATGCTTTGAAGGGATTTAGGACAAGGAGACTGCATTGGAGCGAATTAGGAGTTTAAATGGATACGATGATGAGAATTCTCTGACGAATCTACTGTGGTGGGCTCACAGTAGAGCTCCTGAAGAAGAAGAAGAAGAAGAAGAAGAAGAAGAAGAAGAAGAAGAAGATGATGGAGACGGCGGAGCGAGGTTCTGTTGGTTCCGCCATTATCATCATTGAAGTGAACAAGTTCATGGTCATTGTGCAATGAAGATGGGGTTTACATTTGTCATATGTTATTTTTAACTTTTTTTGGAAATAAATAAAATATAAAAAATATGAAAGACCGAAAAAAAGAAAATATAAAAAAGATTGATTATTACTAATGTTCTACGTGGTTGATTATGAATTGGTATTTTTTTCTTCACAGCGAAGTTTATCTGGGTCAGATTACACACATCTCAACTAATAAACGGTATTATTGTTTTTGACGTAAAATGGGTTTTGTTTGAATTAGCTTTTACTAATTAAAATATACAAATAAATAATTGTAATAATTTTGAACTGCTTGAACATTCAAATTATAAATTTCAAAGGCGATTTCATAATTTTCAAATGGTGATTAATTTTTTAATTTATTTTTCTCAAATTAATTTCAACTTTTAAAAAAAAAAATATCTTAATTTAGTAGTAGTTAACATCAACGCAATATATTCAATCTAGTTGATGTTAACTAAAAAAAATGGACAAAATATTGCGGGTTATTTTTGTATATGTTGGCTCAGTGAGCTATCGAAGATAGTGGATGAATTGGGTAGTTATAAAAATTTAAACAAATTTTAATATTTCAACACTTAAATAACCAATTTAATCCTAAATTAATTATTATCTTTATAACACAGCGAATAAGTGTTTAAATCTAGGTGCACACCTAAATAACAAGAATATAAATAAAATAATAATGCAGCACACAATGTTATATCCTGCTTTACCAAGCTACTCTTGGTTAATCTAGTCTTCCGAACCTCACGGAGATTCATACCCACTACACTCAAGATTTCTTTAACAGGTAGAAATCAAACCTTTACACCGATTCTTTTACCAGGCTTAGAATCAACTTTTACAATTATCCTTTTCCCAGGTTAAGGAAAAAGTTTTTCTTTTTACCTTACTAAAGACTAACCTAATATTTTCACAGGCTAAGGATCAAACCTAATTCTTTTATACCTTAGACTAAGAATCAAACCTCACAAACTCTCCAAGTATTCTTTTCACCGGTATGGATAAAACTGTCGCAATTCACACTAAGTTAATTCTAATCAGGAAGAATCAAGCATGTGGCCCAGTGATCTACCCAAGAGGGAGGGTGAATTGGGTAGTTATAAAATTAAAATAAATAATTATCTTTTTATCACTTAAATTCAAATAATTAATTTAATTCTAAAATAATTATTATCTCTTTATATAGTAGCGGATAAGTATAATTAGCTCTAGGTGCACACCCAAATAACAAAAAATAAATAAAGTAAAAATGAGACACACCACGATATATATTGGTTCACCAAACTACTCTTGGCTAATCTAGTCCTTCGAGCCCCACGGAGAGTCGCACCCACTAAACCACTAACATTCCTTTAAAGAGATAAGAACCAAACCTCTACACAATGATTCTTTTCACAGGCTTATAATCAACTTTTACAATTTCATTTCCACAGGTTAAAGAAGAACCTCTATATTTTTCACAGGCCAAAGATTAACCTAATTCTTTTATACTTAGGTTAAGAATCAAACCTCACAAAATATCTCTCCAAGTATCATTTTTACCGGTAAGGATGGAACCGTTACAAAATCACACAAATTAATTCTATTCAGGAAGAATTAACACCTATCTCTTTTCACGAAAAAGAGTAACCTAATCTTTTTATACCTTAGATAAATATCAAACCTCAATCTCTTTACCGCAAGAGATTGAAACCAAGCTACCCCTGATTAAATATTTTCAACAATATCTAATCCGCACATAACTCACCAATTACAATAAATTGATAAGTCTATTGCCACTCGGAACTTCTACCACTTTAAATTAATTTAAACTCAATTAATGTCCTAAATTTACTATTGATAGAATTTTACGTGAGAAACTTAAAATCTGATTATAAAAAATATATGGTAGCACACAAATAAGCACGTAATCAGATTAACACAAAAATCATTTTAAAAATAATTTTTATGTACTTGAAAGTTTGAAAATAATTTCACACAAATCTTAAATCCATGCAAGTAATAATTATAATAACTCAAAATATAAAACAGTAACTTGGAAAGATCTCACTAGGATACCATCACAAGAATGAAAATTGAATCGCAATTAAAGCTTAGATCGATGATCGCAAAATTCTCAACAATTTTCTCAAGAACAATTCTCAAGAATAATCTCACAATAAACTCTCAGTATATTTTCAGAATAATGACTCTCAGAAAACTCAAGAACTGATTTGTCCTTAATAGAATGATATATACAAAAGTGAAAAACACAAATCTATTTAAATAGATTTGAAACAAGTCATCTAACGGTTAGTTCCCATAAGATATGTCATTTAAATGATCATATAGACCTCATATATTAATATGACTCAATCCTGATTCAATTCACTTAATTATAACATTTAAAATATTCAATTTAGTCCTCCAAATATTTCTCAATCTCAAATAAAACAAGATGGGATGTATTTAATGTATCAATTTGAGAAACACTTAAAATAAATGTACCATATCTATAGGGATAATTAAATAAGAATGATATATCTATCATTAGTTCAAATCCCCAAGATAACTCTAAAAAATCAACCAAAAACAACAAGTTAACGATTACTTTTAAATCAAATCCTCGAAATCCTCCAATCCTGAAACTACCAGGTCGGTTGACCAACCAATGACCCATCTGTTGACCAATTAATTCAGGTTGTAACCCAAGCCATTTCTCAAACATGGTCGGTTGATCGATCTCTAAGGGTCGGTTAACCGATCGATTCAGGATGCTTTTCCAGGCCATTTTTCGGCCCTGGTCGGTTGACCGATCAATTCAAATAGTTCACTTCTCGGTCATCGGTTGACCAATCTCTCTTGATCGATTTATCGATTGATTCAGAGAGTGCTCCATTTTCTAGCCCACGCCCACCGGTTGACCGATCCTACTTGGTCGGTTGACCTATCAATGCTGGAACAACTTTACCTTAGTTCATTTCAACTCCAATCTTCGACGTTTTCGACCTTTTAACTGATTTCTTTTCTCGGTTAACTAAATTGACACTATTAATCAATTTTAAAAACTAATATTTCTTCTTCAATTTCACATTGGAGCAAATATGTAGACTAATATTTCAATTTTAAACGATTTTAAGTCTAGTTATTTTTGTGTGATTTAATTATTGGTCGATACATTTTAATATATCAATACATTGATTTGTCAAAAATTATTAAGATATGAATAAGAACTTGTCTTTCGAAGTAATCCCATGAAATTGATTGAAGTATGTAAAATAAGTAATTCCACATTAATTGATGAAAAATACTTAAACCACTTTTATAATTCATTTTGAAGTGTAGATTCAGGTCGAGTCATAAGTCGTGGGTTCGGGTTTGAACATGAGTTAATTCAAATAGAGAGAATTCTTTCCAGAATTTTCTTCAAATTGATTTTAGCAATTTTTCTAACTAAACGAGACTTGTCTTTTCATATTTGTAACTCATTTTTAATAAGAAGTTACATGTGATTAATTCTTAATGGTCTTAAAGTGTTCTTAGTAGCTTGAAAGTGAGATTTTTGGTGGGTTAGAATTACTCATTTGTTACTTTATGAATAGAGAAGTTCGCATGATCATTTAGGCATGAAAACTTTGGACATCTTACACTACACATACACTTTGTGTTTATATTAGTTTATTCTTAAGAGAGAGTTCAACACTTATTTTTTTCGTCGGATCATTTGATTTTAAATGCTAGTATCGGAGGATTGTAATCGTTGTATCTCGAGAAGCAAATACCTGAGTAACCGTAAGCATCTAAGCAGGGGCGAAATTTGCTTTAAGGAAATATCGTTAACGATAACCTCGATCGGGATAAATTTTTGGATTCATGTATTTTAAAATATGGAATATTTACTATTGCATGTATTGGGTTTCCGAATTTCTGTTGTGACCTATTTTATATTTTACAATATTTTATGTAAGTTACATTCAACAGCAAATTCCACTAAAAGTTAATTTTTTTTTTATTGCTTATGAGTATTATTAAATTGTATATATATTTGTGACATATTAGAAATCTTTAATGAAAATTATATTTAATTATATTAATTAAAATTAGTATTTTCACCATTATTTTCAACAAGTCATACTAAGATTTATTGATTATTTTTTAGGACTCGTCTGTGAATTTTTACTTACGAATGGTTTATACTTGAATATTTTATCTTTGAACACGATTAATTATAAGATTTGATTGATAGAATTTGTTTGAAGCCAAAAAATCTTAATGCGACGAATAGGAATCATCATAAGGTTGTGGCGGGGATTAAAGTAGCTACTTTCCTTAATTGGGTATCGACTGGAAGGTGTTCGGAACTTGAGTTTGTTGGAATTAGAGCAGAAGAGGATTCATCGGTATAAGCGTTGTCGCAGACGTCATAGTCGCAGGGGTAGTTGATTGGAGTATCGTCGCATGAGGTTTTGCATAGGCTACATTGGGCTCGGATTGAGGGGGTGGTTGTTAAAAATGTAAATAAAAGCACAACAAATAGTGATGAGGAGGAATAATGGGAGGTCAAAATGTAACTAATTTTAATTGAAAAGGAAGATATAGAAATATAAGCACTGATAGAAAATGATGCATTTAGTTGAGTCCAATATGGATTATGGATTAGAATTATCAAATTTTATTTCTTAATCTAATTTTGAACAACATATTATTAATACAATTATATTTGCTATTTAAATTTAATGAGTTAAAATTAAGTAATCTAATTAATTTATGTAAGCCCATAAACTACTCAAAATAATATAGGTTGAATGTGTAGATATCGAAAACTGTTAAGGTGATTAGAAGATTATGGGAACCCTAATCACACTCTATATAAAGAAGAATATGCTAGGGTTATGGTCCCCAATACACCAAAACGACTTAACAGTTCTCTTCTCCCCATCTGGAAGAGAATCGAAATCCTTGTGAGGAACTTCGGAGTTTTGGTTGAAGAAGGCTACGTACCCGATCGATCCATGTTTATCTCGTGTTCGACTGTCACAGGATTCCGCATCATAAGTCAGTTGATCGTAATAGATCTAGATACGTATTTACGTGTGCGTTAAACTCTTGGTGATTTGACATGATATTTTAAGTGTTTTAAATTTAAATCTAAAGGGATAAAATCTCAACATATCATGCAATTTTCCATAACGTCCACCCATCTCCATTTTAATAGTTAGTTGTACGAAGACTTTTCCCCAAGTCCCAAGAACAAATATATCTTCCACGCTAAGTTTTTTTTGTTTTTTTTTTTTTTTTTTTTTCATTATTAATCCCCTTTCCTAATAGGCACTATATTGATTTTTCTAATTTGTAAGCGTGAAAATATTTTTAAAAAAAAAAAAAAACCAATTCAATACAAATATAAAATTTAAAAAGTACAAAATATAATTTTATTTAACCGTTTTGGAATGAAGGGTGTAAAAGAAAAAAGAATAAGGAGGAGGAGGAGGAGAAGAAAGAGACAAAATGGAGGAAGATGAGTTTTTCCTGCGAGGTGGGAGTGAGAGTTGTTCCAGTGAGGTGGGTTGGGGGGCTGGATTTTTTTTTTATATTTTTTAATTTATTAAAAATGAAAGGGTGGAAAAAATATTTATCATAAAAAAATAAAATAAATTAATTTCATTTAAAAAAAAAAAAAAAAAAACTACAACATCTATTCAAGTAAAAAAATTTATTGAAGTAATTTAAAAAATAAAAAGTAACTTTATTGAAACGAAACCTAAGACTTTGATACTCCATTTTTCCATGTTGTTTCTTCCTTTCTTAGCATCGAAAGGCCCCAAGATTTGATCCCTTCCTTCACATATTTCACACAATTCTCTACACAATTTTCTTTTTTATATGTCCGGATCGGATCAGTTTATATACACCTCGATTTATCATCTTTTCAAATGATCTTAAGAATATATTCTACTACATTAATCTGGTGTATTTAGTATTTTACTTGAAAAATATTCCAAAAATAAAAATGGAACCTAATTGATAAAAAAAAATAAAAAAAATAAAAAAAAAATATATAAAAAAATCTACTTAAACGACTAAATGTACAAAATGGTCCTGTAACTTTTTTTTTTTTTTTTTATCCAATAGTCCTACAAAAAATATTACTTTATACCAGATAGTCATAAATTTTTTGAATTGATGATTTTACCATTCCTTCACAGTCCTTTCCACCGCTTGTAGAATATCGAAGAAGTGTTCAGAGATCCACAGCAATCTTTTCTCTCTAGATCGGAGGTCACCTGTTGAATATCGCTAGGTCTGTTCCTCTCTTTGTATTTGTTGAGAATGAGTTGGAAGATCGTCATTTTGTTTGATCTCTTTGTTGCGAGACCGATTTGGTATTCGATCTGCGATTGTGAGCTCTAATTGGGTAAAGATTTGCAGAGAAATTTGTTCGTTATGTCGAGATTTGTTGATGAGCCTGACGGTGAAGACGACGGCGGAGGCGTTGATTCTTTACCGCTTCGTCAGTGTTGCCGTCGTCGTCCTCTATTTGCACAGACAACCTTTCCACTCGGAGCCCCTTGGTCACGGTGTCAAGAGCAGTGCCTCTGGCCCATCGTTCGCCATTCGTCGCTTCTATTTTCATGAAATTCCGGCTTCGAATCACAAATCTGGAATTTCCATGGCAGGCGGGTTTGTTCTAAGCTTTGGTTGATTGGAACTCATTGCAGGTGAGTTTGTTCTTGGCTACACCGCCTAGTGAGATCATGTTCTCGATAGGTGGCGAAGAAGTGACAAACGAATGGAAGAACACGCCAATGGAGCTTTTGTTGAAGATTCTCTCACTGGTGGATGATCGGACGGTGATCTCTCTAGGTTTTATGAATTTCCAAAAGTAATTTTCTTATTTTTCAATTTTAAATTAAATTGTTTTGAGGTGAAATTTGTTCTAAATATGTGAGAAGAGAACAAAAAACATTTCTCACTTTTTCTATTAATTCGTTGATTTTTTATATGTATGTAGAACTCAATGTTTATTTGTTTGGATTGATTTGGTTGGATTGAATGTGAAATTGATATATATATATATATATATATGTGTGTGTGTGTGTGTGTGTGTGTGTGTGGAATTTATGATTCATTTGGTTGGAGTGATTTGGCTTGCATTGGGAAAAATCAAGTATATGAATATAGAGAAATAATTATCAACTTGAATGAAAAAATTGAAATATAATACGATAGCCAGCAGGCCCGAATTTGTCGCTCTAAACAAATGTGAGAGAGAGAGTAGAATATAATACGATCTTGTATTGTCTTCAACAATATCTCGTGTTGAATATAACACGAGGGATAAAATCGTTAAAAAAAACAAAAAAATATTTTTGTAATATTTGTTTAAAAAATGTGTATTTAATAGTTTTGTCTTTGTTCGAATATTTTTTTTGGATAATTGACAAAATATATATATATATATATATATATATATATATATATATATATATATATATATATATTGAACCAACATCTTTAAATATAATTTATTTTTTATATATATAATACCTTCCAACTCCAACCTTCCCTTCCAATTCAAATCCAACACCCCCTCCTCTCTCTCTAAATCTTTCTCTCAAGTTGGCAAATCCTTAAGAACTTGGCTGAAGAGTCAACCCCTCCACCAAGTCTCTCTAAATTATTATTTAATTTTCTAATTTCTCTAATTATTATTCGTTTGATTATTGTGCCCTGTCTTTTTGGAATTGATGGCCATCTGGGGGGAAATAGTTCTTGGTACTGGAATTGCAATTGGTGCTGCAATTGCAATTAGTAGAGGAATTGAAGCTTTAGTTGATGGTGGAATTGCAATTGCTAGTTTCATTGCTACTGAAATTGAAAACCGTAACCAAGAGTGGAACCACTACATACATCCACCCCCACTGTTGCTGCCGCCATCCCCGCCACCGTCGCCATCATCACCGCCACCGCTGCCACCCCAACCCTCACCCCCACCGCCACCACCTCCACCTCCGTCTCTCCCAAGGCCACCCCTACTGTCACCCCCACCCCCGTCACCGCCGTCGTCGCCACCCCCAATTTGGGCACAATGTGTAATATTTGTAAAACCAAACACAGAAAATGACACAAAATTTCTAGAGAGAGAGAGAGAAGAGAGAGAAAGTGACTCAAACAGTCCAGCTCTCAAACCCTGTTGAACGGCCGACACAATTGCCGACAAACTAGATGACGTCAAATTGGCAAAAATTTCTTTTTAAAAGAAGTGTGAAATTTGTAAATTGATTTGTGCAAATTAGAGGAAGAAAAAATATTTTCATACTTCTTTGATAATTCAAGAATCTATGGAAAAATATGTATCCCATAAAAGGTTAATAAAAACATCTTATATAAATTTTAGAGAGGTATGAAGCTAATCTACAAATACTTAAAAATGTGAGGGTGACTTGATAAATTGGTGATTTTTTAAATGATAAAATTAAAATTGAGAAATGTGTAAATGACCACAATTATTAAATCATTTTTTCATTTTTTGTATACCACGAGTGTCCCTCTACCTACACAGGGTGAAAGGCTATCTCGTTCAGAGTGCGTGGCTGCTCTTCCCAACAATTACTTTTCTGCAAACTCGAACCACTGACCTTATAGAAATCTCTCAATTACTTTAACTCAAGTATGTCTTACCACTTGAGTTACATGTTGTTAGTACAATTATTAAATCATGGAACACATCATTCTTGAAGATATGTATTTTTACCTAAAATTAAGAGAGATTATTTTTTAAGATGAACAAATAATACTACATCTAATAGTATCCAAGACCAAGTGTCTTAAGAGTAATTGAGCCTAGATGAAGTAAGAAAAGTAAAGTATTTGTGATTTTAGGGAAATGAACAAAGTTTGTTGACTTGTTCAACGTTTATCAAATAAATTCAAATATGATTTGACAATGTGTTATCAAATAAATACAAGATCAAGGAGTTTGACTAGTATTTTATAAAATACTAAGTGAAGTTATATCGTTGTTTTTTTATAGTTGATATATCATTACAAGTGGAAAAAATACGGTGTTATTGAGATTCTCTAAGCAAACATAAATTGGAGGTCCACATTAAAGTTTGTAAAAAATCAAAATTGTTTTACCATTTATTAAAAAAGAATATTAATGTGGGCACAAATTGTAATAACAATTTATCTATGTCGATATTAATAATAAAATATTGATTGGGCACAAAATTGTCTATAATGGTAAATCCATATATATATGTGTGTGTGTGTGTGTGTTAGAGACTAAATATCATTAGATAGTTACTCTCGAAATGAAGTTGGCAAAATTGACTTTATAAAGTCAAAAGATAACGTGACGAATCCATTGACCAAAGGTCAAACTTAAAAGAGAGTTAACTGATCATCGAGGGGAATGAAGTTAAGCCTATATCAAAATAGTCATCATAATGGCAACCCAATCTACTTGACTGAAGATCTCAGGATGTAGATTCAAAGGGACAACCAAATTATGAAGGTGACTGCATGTATAACTGTATAAAATTAAGGCAAATTCCTTCAAATGTCCTAAAAGTGAAAAACACTACTTTGTATAGGACAATCCAAGTAATTTATTTGTCTTTGGATGATCCTTAAAAAGTAGTAGTCCTCACTTTTGGGACCTTTGATCGCTCAAATTTAATTCCCAATTTAAGCGTAAAATATTTCGTAGTATAATGTTTAAGTATGAGTGTCGAACCACAGAGATTGGATTGTAACTATTAATTTTGTATTTTATTTTTCTTGAGTGAAATAAAGGATTTTGGTTTGATTTCGAATTTTAATAATGAAATAATAGAAAATTAATCAATTGAGATAAAATATATATAAAGGTTCGGGTTAGGGATATGCATAAATTCATCAATTTATCTTGTAAATTTTATTCTTATTTCTTTCATTCGGTATATAATCAGGTAATATTAACTACAAGATAGTATTACAACGAAAGATAAATTGATTACTTAATTGGAATAAATTATCTTCACGATTCAATTCCAACAATAACTAATCTAAGGTGAATTAATCGTTTAGCATAATTTATCCAAGTACGTAGTATCGATACTACTAAAACTGATTATAAAACTATTAGATCTAAACCATAGGTATTAGATCTAATATTAGAAATACGAACGATTCAGATCTAAATATTTATAATAACATTTAGAACATAAACTAATTCAAAAAACATGTTTAAGATCACAATCCTCGTTTTACAACCTTACACTTAAGAACAAAATATAATTGAAATAAGAATAAAATTACATTGATAAATTTCAAAAAAAAATACAGTCGTAACCCGATTGATGCCTTAGCCGTTCATGGCGATTTTTCTTCTAAAAAATATGTTCAACAAAATCATTGAAGAAGCTCCACCACAAGTCTCAGCCAGCCGCACGAACAGAAGGGAAAAAAAACTAAATAAAAGATGAAAAACGGATTCCCCTCTTCGAGTGAAAAGTAAGCATATATAATCAAATGGAAAGAAAATCACTTTGTCCCCCATTTCGTCTCCACCGCCAAAGTTTCCTTTTCTTGTAATTCACCATAATTGAGAGTTAATTGAGAATCAATGGTTGCCTTAATTTGATGCCTTGTTTATCAACCAATTAAAGATCCTTTAATTGGTGACGGTTACCTTAATTAGGGAACCGTTACCTACTTAGCAAGCGCGTCGGATCGTGTTTATGTTCCATTTTTTCATATTGGCTATTTTCTTCACTATATTTTGCCATTTTTTTTATTTTCGAATTTATTCCTACAAAAATAGAAATTATATTATTATCAAATAAAAATTGTTAGAAAGATGAACAAAATTATAGAATAAAGGTGAAAATTTTGTATAAAATTGAGAATGATCAACCTCTCAAAAAGAAGCCCTAAAGTTAATATTTATGACCCATTCCTAAAATGACACCCTGACAATTGAAATATGTGTGATGATTCATGGAACTTGATTTTATCAAGAATAGTATTAAAGCATACATTTGTTAAGGAGATCATCTATATGAATGTGAATTAGGTCGGTTCCGATGAGAATGAGAAGGTTAAATTATCTAGAGCACTCACGAAACAACCAGAGTGTTCAGGGCCAAAATGAACGCAAGCATAAAATGAACAGTGTCTAAAGACAACTATGTGGTTTCTATTGTCTTGCTTTACAGAAAAGGCCGAACTGTTCAAAACATTATGTTAATTGGTTGGCCGAGTAAATTCAATAAATTATCACTAGGAAAGATTCAAGGCCAAAAGCTACCTAGCCCGTTGCAATTGTTTTGTTATTGAGCTCTCTCTCTTGTGTCTACATTACATATGCATATTTATCTAATTAGTTTCATTCATGTGGGGGATTGTTAGACAAAAATAATTTTAAACTATTTTAAGTCTAGTTATTTTTGTGTGATTTAATTATTGGTCGATAAATTTTAATATATCAATACATTTGATTTATCAAAAATTATTAAGATATGAATGAGAACTTGTCTTTCAAAGTAATCTCATGAAATTGATTGAAGTATGTAAAATAAGTAATTCCACATTGGTTGATGAAAAACACTTAAACCACATTTATAATTCATTTTGAATTGTAGATTCGGGTCGGGTCATAAGTCATGGGTTCGGGTTTGAACATGAGTTAATTCAAGTAGAGAGAATTCTTTCCAGAATTTTCTTTAAATTGATTTTAGCGATTTTTGTAACCAAACGAGACTTATCTTTTCATATTTGTAACTCATTTTTAATAAGAAGTTACATATGATTAATTCTTAGTAGTCTTAAAGTGTTTTTAGTGGCTTGAAAGTGAGACTTTTCGTGTGTTGGAATTACTCATTTGTTACTTTATGAATAGAGAAGTTTGCATGATTATTTAGGCATGAAAATTTTGGACATCTTGCACTACACATACACTTTGTGTTTATATTAATTTACTCTTGAGAGAGAGTTCAACACTTTTTTTTTTCGTCGGATCATTTGATTTTAAATGTTAGTATCGGAGGATTGTGATCGTTGTATCCCCGAAAGCAAACACCTGAGTAACTGTAAGCATCTAAGCGGGGGTGAAATTTACTTTAAGAAAATATCGTTAAACGAACCTCAATCGGTATAAATTTTTGGATTTGTCATCGATAAAGGACTGTAAGTATAACTTTATTTATTCGTTGTTTTCATGTATTTTACAATATGGAATATTTACTATTACATGTATTGAGTTTCCGAATATTTGTTATAAATTATTTTATATTTTACAATATTTGATATAAGTTACATTCAATAGCAAATTCTACTAAAAGTTGATTTTTTTATTGCTTATAAGTATTATTAAATTGTATATATATATTTGTGACATATTATAAATTTTTAATGAAAATAATATTTAATTATATTAATTAAAATTAGTCTGTTCACCATTATTTTCAACAAGTCATACTAAGATTTATTGATTATTTTTTAGGACTCGTTTGTGAATTTTTACGTACAAATGGTATATACATGAATATTTTATCTTTGAACACGATTAATTATAGGATTTGATTGATAGAATTTATTTGAAGCCAGAAAATCTTAATGTGACGAATACGAATCATCAGAAGGTTGCAGCGGGGATTAAAGTAGCTACTTTCTTTAATTGGGTATCGACTGGAAGGTGTTTGGAGCTTGAGTTTGTTGGAATTAGAGCAAGAGAGGATTCACCGGTATAAGTCTTGCCGCAGACGTCATAGTCGCAAGGGTAGTTGGTCAGAGTATTGCCGCACGAAGTTTTGCATAGGCTAGATTGGGCTTGGATTGAGGGGGTGGTCAAATAGTGATGAGGACGAATAATGGGGGGTCAAAATGTAATTAATTTTAATTGAAAAGGAAGATATAGAAATATAAGCACTGATTGAAAATGACGCATTTAGTTGACTCCAATATGGATTATGGATGAGAATTATCATGCAATTAATTTATGCTTTCCATAGCGTCCACCCATCTCCATTTTAATAGTTGTACGAAGACTTTTCCCCAAGTCCCAAGAACAAATATATCTTCCACGCTAAGTTTTTTTTTCTAATTTTTTTTTTTTTTTTTTTTTTTGGCATTTTCCATTTTTAATCTCCCCTTTAGAAAAATTATTAGATTACTAGGTTTTTTTCCCAGAGATAATATATTGATTTTTCTAATTTGTAAGCATAAAAATGCTGTAAATAAAAAAAAAACAATTCAATACGAATATAAAATTTAAAAAGTGCAAAATATAATTTTATTTAACCGTTTTGGAATGGAGGGTGTAAAAAAAAAAAGAATGAGAAGGAGGAGGAGGAGAAGAAAGAGACAAAATGGACGAATATGAGTTTTTCTTGCGAGGTGACAGTGGGAGTTGTTCCGGTGAGGTGGGTTGAGAGGCTGGATTTTTTTTATATTTTTTAATTTATTAAAAATGAAAGGGTGAAAAAATATTTATCATAAAAAAATAAAATAAATTAATTTCATTTAAAAAAAAAAAAAAACTACAACATCTATTCAAGTAAAGAATTTTATCGAAATAATTTAAAAAATAAAAAGGAACTTTATCGAAACGAAACCTAAGACTTTGATACTCCATTTTTCCATGTTATTTCTTCCTTTCTTAGCTTCGAAAGGCCACAAGATTTGATCCCTTCCTTCACATATTTCATACAATTCTCTACACAATTTTCTTTTTTATATGTCCGGATCAAATCAGTTTATATACACCTCGATTTATCGTCTTTTCAGATGATCTTAAGAATATATTCTACTACATTAATCTGGTGTATTTAGTATTTTACTTTAAAAATATTCCAAAAATAAAAATGGAACCTGATTGATAAAAAAAAAGAAAATTAAAAAATATAAAAAAATCTACTTAAACGACTAAATCTACAAGATGGTCCTGTAACTTTTTTTTTTGGATCCAATAGTCCTACCAAAAGCGTTACTTTACACCAGATAATCATAAATTTTTTGAATTGATGATTTTACCCTTCCTTCACAGTCTTTTCCACCGCTTGTAGAATATCGAAGAAGTGTTCAGAGATCCACAACAATCTTTTCTCTCTAGATCGGAGGTCACCTGTTGAATATCGCTCAGTCTGTTCCTCTCTTTGTATTTGTTGAGAATGAGTCGGAAGACCGTCATTTTGTTTGATCGCTTTGTTGCGAGACCAATTTAGTGTTCGATCTGCGATTGTGAGCTCTAATTGGGTAAAGATTTGCAGAGAAATTTGTTCGTTATGTCGAGATTTGCTGATGAACCTGACTATGAAGACGACGGCGGAGGCGTTGATTCTTTACCGCTTCGTCAGTGTCATTGTCGCCGTCCTCTATTTGCACAGACAACCTTTCCACCCGGAGCCCCTTGGTCACGGCGTCGAGAGTAGTGCCTCTGGCCCGTCGTTCGCCATTCGTCGCTTCTATTTTCATGAAATTCTGGCTTCGAATCACAAATCTGGAATTTCCATGGCAGGCGGGTTTGTTCTAAGCTTTGGTTGATTGGAACTCATTGCAGGTGAGTTTGTTCTTGGCTACACCGCTTGGTGAGGTCATGTTCTCGATGGGTGGCAAAGGAGTGATAAACGAATGGAAGGACATGCCAATGGAGCTTTTGTTGAAGATTCTCTCACTGGTGGATGATCAGACGGTGATCTCTCTAAGTTTTATAAATTTTCAAAAGCAATTTTATTATTTTTCAATTTTAAATTAAATTGTTCTTAGGTGAAATTTGTTCTGAATATGTGAGAAGAGAACAAAAACATTTCTCACTTTTTCTATTAATTCGTTGATTTTTTATATGTATGTAGAACTCAATATTTATTTGTTTGGATTGATTTGGTTGGATTAAATGTGAATTTGATATATGTGTGTGTGTGTGTGGAATTTATGATTCATTTGGTTGGAGTGATTTGGCTTGCATTGGGAAAAATCAAATATATGAATATAGAGAAATAATTATCAATTTGAATGAAAAAATTGAAATATAATACGACAGCCAGCAAGCCCGAATTTGTCGCTCTAAACAAATTTGAGAGAGTGAGTAGAATATAATACGATCCCGTATTGTCTTCAACAAGATCTCGTGCTGAATATAACACAAGAGATAAAATCGTTACAAAAAGACAAAAAAATATTTTTGTAATATTTGTTTAAAAAATGTGTATTTAATAATTTTGTCTTTGTTCGAATATTTTTTTTAGATAATTGACAAAAATATATATATATAAATATATATATATATATATATATATATATATATATATATATATATATATATATATAGAACCAACATCTTTAAATATAATTTATTTTTTATATATATAATACCTTCCAACTCCAACCGTTGATTTTTTATATGTATGTAGAAGAGAACAAAAACATTTCTCACTTTTTCTATTAATTCGTTGATTTTTTATATGTATGTAGAACTCAATATTTATTTGTTTGGATTGATTTGGTTGGATTGAATGTGAATTTGATATATGTGTGTGTGGAATTTATGATTCATTTGGTTGGAGTGATTTGGCTTGCATTGGGAAAAATCAAATATATGAATATAGAGAAATAATTATCAATTTGAATGAAAAAATTGAAATATAATACGACAGCCAGCAAGTCCGAATTTGTCGCTCTAAACAAATTTGAGAGAGTGAGTAGAATATAATACGATCCCGTATTGTCTTCAACAAGATCTCGTGCTGAATATAACACAAGAGATAAAATCGTTACAAAAAGATAAAAAAATATTTTTGTAATATTTGTTTAAAAAATGTGTATTTAATAATTTTGTCTTTGTTCGAATATTTTTTTTAGATAATTGACAAAAATATATATATATAAATATATATATATATATATATATATATATATATATAGAACCAACATCTTTAAATATAATTTATTTTTTATATATATAATACCTTCCAACTCCAACCTTCCCTTCCAATTCAAATCCAACACCCCCTCCTCTCTCTAAATCTTTCTCTCAAGTTGGCAAATCCTTAAGAACTTGGCTGAAGAGTCAACCCCTCCACCAAGTCTCTCTAAATTATTATTTAATTTTCTAATTTCTCTAATTATAATTCGTTTGATTATTGTGCCCTGTCTTTTTGGAATTGATGGTCATCTGGGTGCCCATAGTTCTTGGAATTGCTGCTGGAATTGCAATCTATAATGCCACCCCCGTCAACGTCGGCACAGACACCTCAGAGCCGCAGCGGCCACCTTCCCCGCCGCCGGCGGCCCCACACCCACCTCCGCCGCCACCGCCCCCTCCCCCGCCTCCACCTCCGCTGCCGCCGCCCCCTCCCCCGCCTCCACCGCCGGCCCCTCCCCCACCTCAGCCTCCGCCGCCGGCCCTGCCCCCGTCCCAGCCACCGCCGCCGCCCTCAACCCCACCCCCTCCCCCACTGCCGCCGCCTCCCCCTCCCCCACCTCCATCGTCGCCGCCCCCTCCCCCACCGCCACCGCCACCAACCCTACCTTCGCCCCCCCCTCCCCCTTCCCCACCGCCACCGCCACCGTCACCGCCACTGACCCTACCTTTGCCGCCCCCGCCCCCTCCCCCACCGCCACCGACCCTACCTTCGCCGCCCCCCGCCCCTGTCCAAGCCACCGTCGCCACAGCCGCCCCCACCCCCACCCCCTCCCCCTCCCCCTCCCCCACCTTCACCTCCGCCGCCCCCTCCCCCTCCCCTATCCCCGCCTCCGCCGCCGTCTCCACCTCTGCCGCTGCCCCCGTCCCAGCCACCGCCCCTTCCCCCACCGCCACCACCACCTCCGCCGCCGCCGCCACCTCCCCCTCCCCCACCCCAGCCTCCGCCTCCACTTCCACCTCCCCCACCGCCACCGCCGCCGCCACCGACCCTACCTTCGCCACCCCCGCCCCTGTCCAAGCCACTGTCGCCACAGCCGCCCCCACCCCCACCCCCTCCCCCTTCACCGCCGTCTCCCCCTCCCCCACCTCCACCTCCGCCGCCCCCTCCCCCACCTCCGTCGTCGTCGCCTCCCCAACCCCCGCCTCCGCCGCCCCCGTCCCAGCCACCGCCCCCACCGTCGCCGCCCCCTCCGCCTCCACCTCCGTCGCCCCCCCCTCCCCCGCCGCCGCCACCCCCCTCCCCCACCTCCACCTCCACTGCCGCCGCGCCCTCCCCCACCGCCACCGACCCTACCTTCGCCACCCCCGCCCCTATCCAAGCCACCGTCGCCACAGCAGCCCCCACCCCCACCCTCTCCCCCACCTCCACCTCCGCTGCCCCCTCCCCTACCTTCGCCTCGGCCTCCACCGCCGCCGCCCCCTCCCCCTCCCCTTCCCCCACCTCCGCCGCCCCCACCCTCGCCGCCCCCTCCCGCACCCGCACCGCCTCCGCCCCCTCCCCCACAGCCATCCCCACCGCCACCACCACCTCCACCTCCGCCGCTGCCGCCCCTGCCCCTGTCCCAGCCACCGCCGCCTCCGCCCCTGCCCCCTCCCCCGCCCCCGCCTCCGCCTCCTCCTCCCCCTCCCCCTCCCCCACCCCCACCTCCGTCGCCCCCCTCTCCCCCGCCACCGCCGCCCCCTCCCCCACCTCTGCCCCTGCCCCCCCCACCTACTTTTCTATTCCCGGAAACCCAGTCCTCTGTTCTACCGGACCCGTCCGTTTTCTTCTCTCCCCACCTCCTCTATTCCCCTCTTCCCACAAACACCTTCTTTCAGAACTTCGTGCTCAAAAATGGCGACCAGCCGGAGTATATTCATCCTTACCTGATTAAATCTTCTCTCTCTACGCTTTCCCTCTGTTACCCACCTCAGTTCAACAGCTCTGCTTTCATCTACCGGATTTTCAACGCTGATCTCACCATCTCGGCGTTGGATAATCCTAAACCTAATGCGAACCATATAATTTCTTCGTTCAGTGATCTGGGTGTTACTTTGGATCTTCCTTTGAGTAATCTGAGGTTTTTTCTTGTCCGGGGAAGCCCTTTCTTGACCTGCTCCGTTTCCCACGGCGTCGATCTTTCAATTTCGACTATTCACGCCGTTCTTCAATTCACGGCGAATTTTTCTCACACTAAGTACACCATTAAGCTCAATAATAACCAGACATGGCTTCTGTATTCATCGTCTCCAATTAATCTGAATCACGACGTTTCTCGGATCACTTCTTCTGGGTTTTTTTCGGGTATCGTTCGAATTGCGGTTTTACCGGATTCCGATGCCCGGTACGAAGCGATTCTCGATCGATTCAGATGTTGCTATCCCGTGTCCGGCGAGGCGGTGTTTACAAAGCCGTTCTGTATGGAATACAAGTGGGAGAAGAAAGGTTGGGGGGATTTGCTAATGCTTGCGCATCCTCTCCATCTCCGGCTCATTTCCGGCAACGATTGCTCAGTCACTGTTCTGGATGACTTCCGCTACAAAAGCATCGACGGTGATCTTGTCGGCGTCGTCGGAGATTCATGGGTACTGAAAACTGACCCGGTTTCCGTAACTTGGCATTCCATTAGAGGTCTCAAGGAAGAATCGTATCCAGAAATCAACGATTCACTCACCAGAGACGTTGAATCTCTAATTTCGGCTACGATTTCGACCACATCTTCCTATTTCTACGGGAAATTGATCGCCAGAGCGGCGAGATTAGCTTTAATAGCGGAGGAGGTATGTAACTCCGACGTAATTCCGGCAATTAAGAAATTCTTGAAGGATTCGATCGAGCCATGGCTGGATGGAACTTTTGCCGGAAATGGCTTTCTGCACGACAGCAAATGGGGTGGAATTGTGACCAAACAAGGCTCATCGGATTCCGGCGCCGATTTCGGGTTCGGAGTTTACAACGATCACCATTATCATCTGGGTTACTTCATTTACGCCATTGCCGTGCTCGCCAAGATCGATACTGCTTGGGGGAGGAAGTACCGGCCACAGGCTTACTCTCTCGTCGCCGATTTCATGACATCGGGGAGAAAATCGAAGTCGAAGTATACCCGACTGAGATGCTTCGATCTGTGGAAACTGCATTCATGGGCCGGCGGTGTGACCGAATTCGCCGACGGGAGAAATCAGGAGAGCACGAGTGAAGCGGTGAACGCTTATTACTCCGCCACGTTACTCGGACAAGCTTACGGCGACACCCATCTCGTTTCAATCGGGGCGTCGATTTGCGCCATGGAAATTCTCGCAGCTCGAACATGGTGGCACGTGAAGGAGGAAGACACTCTCTACGGCGAAGATTTCACCAGAGAGAACAGAGTCATCGGTGTTCTCTGGGCTAACAAGAGAGACAGCGGACTCTGGTTTGCCCCGCCGGAATGGAGAGAGTGTAGACTAGGAATCCAGGTTCTGCCATTGACGCCGATCACCGAAGCGCTGTTATCCGACGTTGGGTTTGTGAAACAGCTGGTGAAATGGACGTTGCCGGCGCTGGAGAGAGAAGGGGTCGGAGAAGGGTGGAAGGGATTTGTATATGCTTTGGAAGGAATTTACTACAAGGAAACTGCATTGGATCGAATTAGGAGTTTAAATGGACACGATGATGGGAATTCGCAGACGAATCTACTGTGGTGGGCTCACAGTAGAGCTCCTGAAGAAGAAGAAGAAGAAGAAGAAGAATATGGAGACGGCGGAGGGAAGTTCTGCCACAATTATCATTGAAGTGAAGAAGTGCAGTGCAAATGGGGTTTTTAACGACAATATTTGCCATATGTTATTTTTAACTTTTTTTTTTTTTTTGTAAATAAAATATAAAAAAGATGAAAGACCAAAAAAAAAAAAAAAGGATTGATTATTATACTATATAAAGATTGTGTATTGGTATCTAAAGATGTTGCTAGTAACTTCACTGTTATATATCAATTTTTTTAAAAATTTAAAATTATTATATTATATAAAAATAATTATAATTTTTTTTTACAAAAAATTATAATTATTTTTATAATATACAGTAACGTTATATTTTTTACATAATTATTTGACTTATTAAAAAATTATTTTATTGAATAAATTGAATGAATAATGAATGGTAAAAGTTAGGGTTGGGAAAAAAAATTATATTAGGTTGTTCATGTTCTTTAATGAAATTGGGAGATACGGTATCTCACCCTTAGCTTGACTATTATTTTACTTTGGTCCTTTTGATTTTAATTTAAACACAAAATGTCGTGAAAATTTCTAATCATCTCAATTAATCTAAATTATTATTTGTGTTAGAATTTTAGATGGTAAACCGTCACTTTAATCGCACTTGATTATTTACAAGGAAGTTTATGCATATTTCTTTCACCTCATTTTCTTGTCCACTCAAGAAAAGATAGATATGTTTAGGTGGGTTGGTGGGTGGTTCTAGGGTGTGGATGGTGGTGGAAAAGGGGAATATATTGAAAATACACATTAAACCACTTAAAACAGTTAGGTGCATGGCACGTTATTTTTTTTGGTCAAAAATTGTAACAAGTTTAATGATTTAGACGGAAGCGGGATGATTAGGAAATTTTATGTTGTTATATGTTCAAATCAAAATTAAAGGACCAAAGTGAGATAATAGTCAAACTTAAGGGATGCAAAGTGTCAAATGCCCTTAAATATTTTTTATTTTGGGTTAATCGCACTTTACCCCTGTGGTTTGGCCGATTTGCACTTACTTCCCAATAGTTTTTTTTTTTTTTTTGGCAATTACTCTCTTATGGTTGTGATATAAAGTGCAACGGTTAAAATCGATGGTAAATTTGTCACCTCAATTTAAAATTAAGAGTAATTTCATCATTTTACTAAAACTAATTCAATGGGTTAATTAAAAATATCATCAAAACTTTAAGGATCAAAAATGTATTTTTTTCCTTTTTCATCCTTCTCCCCATGCAGTCCACCACCCTACGTCGGCCACCGTCAACCCTGTCGGCCAAATCCCAACCAACCATGCCGCACCACCACCACTTTCGTCCTCCGGCGGTGTTCCCCTTCACCAAACCCATGATGCCGGTGCTTGGCTTTACCACGCCACACCAGAAGTCGCTCGCGCCTGAGAGAGATCAGAAAGCAGAGAGACAGAGAGAGAGAGAGAGAAATATAAAGAGAGAACGTAGGATTGGCAATGGTTGTTTGTCGGAGTCGCCGTTGAAGATTTTCTTCGTCGCTGCCGTTTATTCAGGAGCTTCTTTGAAGATGTGGGTTTTTTATTTCTGGGAGTTTTTTTTTCTTTTGTGGTGGTATGGTGATGAGGGTGTAGTGGTGGTCGGTGGGGTGGCGGTGGGTTGGAGAGTTTCTTTACCACGCCACACCGGCTGTTCCTCGCACAAGAGAGAGAGAGAGAGAAAGCGGAAAGAAAGAGAGAGAAAGAGAGAGAGAGAGAGAGAGAGAAAAAGAACGTAGGAGTGGCGGTGGTTGTTTTCCGTGAGCCGCCGTTGGAGATTTTCTTGGTCGCCGCCGTTTGGGAGCTTCTTTGAACTCTTCCATTCGACCATAGGTGATGGCGACAAAGCGGGGAGGAAAACGTCGATGGCAATGGAGAAACACGACAAGGCAAATCTGACCAGATCTGAACTTGAGAGTGATGGGCGGTGTGGCCATGGTGGCGAGGGATCGACGTTGGTGGCCGCCTACAAGAAGAGAGCAAACGGGAGACAAGAGAGTGAGAAAGAGAGAGGGGAGAACTCTTACCTTCGGCGATGAAGGAAGACGGCGACACGATAGTGATGGCAACTGTGACTGCGGCATGGCGAGGAAACTTGAGATTGTGTGGGGATGGCGATGGAGATCGGTGAGAGCGAGGATGAGAGACAATCGGATGAGAGTGAGAGAGAGTGATTTTAGAATGTGTGGGTGAGAGAGAGAGAGAAATTTCGCTAAAGAAGCCTCGCTGGAGAGAGGGAGTTCACAGGAGGAGCACTGTTCCAAGCCAAGGAGGAAGAAGGTGAAATAAACAAAGGCCCCTTAAGTTTTGGAATATATAAAAACAATCCTTACAAAAATATTTTAAGGGTATAAATGTCATTTCACACTATTTAACCGATTTCGATTGACTTTCGTCTATTGACCATTAGAGTTAATAGAAAACTTAATCGTTGCACTTTAGTTTACAATCACAGAAGATAAGTGTCAAAACAACACAAGAGAATAAGTGTAAATCTGCCAAACTATAAGGAGTAAAGTATTATTCACCCTTTTATTTTCATGTATTACTATTGTCATGAATGGTGTCAAAGTAATATGTTTTAAAAAAAAAATTGAATGTGCTTGAAAAAAATAATTATTTGAAGAAAAATACTAAATTGTGCCTGTTAAAAAAATAACAAAATGCATTTTAAATCTTCTAACTATTGGCACGTTGCTATGTAGTTCTCAAATTTAGTCGTTTCAGGTTAAACCCTTTAAGTATGAACGTGATGACGAGAGATCGACGATAGTGGCCGTCTGCAAGAAGAGAGCAAAAGAGAGACAAGAGAGTGAGAAAGAGAGAGGGCAGAACTCTTACCTTCAACGATGGAGGAAGACGGAAACGTGATGGTGATGGTGACTGTGACTACGGTATAGCGAGGAAGATTGAGATGGTACAGGGATGGCGATGGAGATTGGTGAGAGCAAGAGTGAGAGTGCGATCGGGTGAGAGTAAGAGAGAGATTGTAGAGAGAGAGAAAAAGTGAGTGATTTTAGATTGTGTGGGTGAGAGAGAGAGAGAAAGAGAAATTTCGCCGGAGAAGCCTTGTCAGAGAGAGAGAGAGTTCACCGGAGGAGCACTATTCCAAGCCAAGAAGAAGATGAAATAATAAAATACACATTAGCCCCTTAAGTTTTTGAATATGTAAAAACAATCCTTACAAAAATATTTTAAGGGTATAAATGTTAGTTCACACTATTTAATGGATTTCGGTTGATTTTCGTCCATTAACCGTTAAAGTTAACAAAAAACTTAACCGTTACACTTTAGTCCTAACCATAAGGATAAGTGCCAAAAAAAAAAAAGGAAATAAGTGTAAATCAACCGAACCACAAAGGATAAAGTGATATTAACCCTTTTATTTTCATGTATTACTATTGTCATGAATGTTGTCAAAGTAATATATTTAAAATAAAAATAAAAATGAATGTGATTAAATTTTATTTTATTTTTTTAAGAAAAATGCTAAATTGTTTCTATTAAAAAAAATGGCAAAATATATTTTTAACCTTCTAATTATTAAAACGTTTCTTCTCTTAAATTTATTCGTTTCAGTTTAAACCCTCTAAATATGAAGATAGTTTTAAAAGATCTTTCGGTTAAATTTTTCATCCAAACTAATAAAAATTCTATTTTTTGAGGTATATAACTGTCTTTTTACTATGTTTTTTTTTCTTATTTTTCTTTCTTTTTTTTTTCTTTTTCTTTTATTTTTTCTTTTTCTTTTTTCTTTTTCTTTTTCTGACCTTTTTCACCAAACCCAAACCCCTCTCTCCCCCCCTCCCCTGTCACCGGTGTGTTCACCCAAAGATCTTTTAAAACCACATTCATACTTAAAAGATTTAAACTAAAACGAATAAACTTAAAAATAGTACATAGAAACGTGTCAATAGGTAGAGAGTTTAAAAAATATATAATTGTAGAAAAGAAAGTGACTTACAATAATATTAACATAGTTATATTTCGTATCCATAGAGTATAATAAAAAAATTATTATAAATTAGAATAATTTTTTTAAAAATTATTTTCGTTTAAAGCCAAGAGAAACCGAACCGAATGATCCGGTTTTAAAACCGAATAAATGGTTTGACTGCAGTTTTGGTTTTGAAATTAGCAACCGAAGCGATTTTGATTTTGAAATAAAAACCACGTAATCAACCGCGAAACTGATATTTTGAATATATTTTTATAACATATATACTCTCATTTTTTTTATATATTTACAGTTTAATCTCATATATATATATATATATATATATATATATATATATATATACTTTGATTTATATTATTATGATGACTATTTATCCTTGTATTTTAATTATGTTTAGAAACGTTTATTGTAACAATTAATAGTTTTGTGGTTTGATTTTATTTTTTGGAGTTTGTGTTTTATATTTTAGTTATATTTTTATTTATATATAAAAAACAACGGTCCATAGTTTCACGGTTTTGGTTTTTTTTTTTTTTTTAAATTAAAAAATCTTAAATGGTTTCGCGATTTTGGTTTTATATAAATTTAAATGGTTCGATTTTAAAACTGATGTGGGTAAAGTCGGGCTTCCCCCACGTGTCAGCCACCAAGGACGGATCTATCACGTCGCCAACCACCTCGCGTCAGCCCGGTGTATAGACAGCCCAGGATGATTATTGCTCGACAACCAGCGGGAGGTCGGAGCGCCTAGACCGACCTCCTCGTGTAGGCCCGACCTGGCCTGTCACCTCGGCTGGTTGGACCCCCGGCCCGCTAATCACACTTTCGCCTATAAGTAGAAGGCTTTTCCAACACTTTTGGGAGACGAGAAAACCATTCTAGAGAAAAAAACTGTCTCAGATCGGTCAGACAGGTCAAGATAACAGTAACTCTCCGACCTATATTTCTACTCTGGACTCTTACTCTCACGCTGGAGGGGACACGCCGGGAAAAACCCGGTCGTCCTTTGTGCAGGTGACGAATATGAGCTCGGCCCGGATAGTGACCAGGAGCACGGAATGAAATGAAAACCCGGGCTCGGACTTAGGCCAGATCGAACCCATCTGATCCTGCTGCAACACGTTGGGAAACTCAGTCTTTTGCACCCCTCTTACTTCTGATCCGAGGGTGTTCAAACCATACTGCTGGTTGGAGCAATTTTCGACACCAATAGTTTGGCGCCGTCTGTGAGAATCGCTACTAAAAGCCTTCTCCAAGTTATCAGCTACCTGCTCTGCTAAGGTTTGATGAACACAAGGTCTGCTCACTCTCACCAATCAAATAGCATAAGCCACCTGGTGAATAGACAGCCCAATGAAGATATGTCACGGGTACCAAGGCTGAAAACTAAGGCCACAGCCCGTCGAGCGATCAATGAAGAAGACGCGGATGCTGAAAGGCGAAATATTAGTGTCGAGGGACTCTGCCCGGGCCAAGTGTCCGGGGTCGTCGATGCCGCCAAGTTCGACAACGTGGAACACCAGCTCAGTAAGTTCCAGGAATACTTCAACATTCTCCTCTCCCGCATTCCTCCGCCCCCGGTTGAAGGGGGGCTGGATCTTCATGTTGCGGAGGAGAAGGCCCGTCCAAAGGAATCCAGTGATCGAGCACTAGCCTCTCATAGACAGATGGTTCGGGCTCGACCTCAGGCCGCTAACTGAGCACATAGAGAAAGGGATTTTGATCCCCCAGTCGCCTCGGTAACCGTTCTAAGGTCAGCTTGAGGAAGACGGTCAGAGGACCGACCAGGATCACCACTAACTAAGGAATATAGCCTCCGTGAGCGTTCCTTGCACTGATCTTCTCAAATTAGGGAGGTAGACTCCCACTCCCCGTCACAAGTTCGTAGGCAGGAGACCAGGCCTGCTGCCAGTCAGATTGTCGCCCCGGAGAAGGTGACGACCACAATGGAGCGGCTCCTGGTGGAGATGGAGGCCGCCCTCAGCCTCATGTTCAACACAGAGGGATCCCCCGGGCTGCATGTTGGAGTCTGGTCTCCTTTCACTGCGGAAATCACGAAAGAAGCGGTTCCATACCCATTTTCCAACCTGTCGGCTGCCCAGTACGATGGGACAACCGACATGTTGGACCGTCTTTCCATGTATGTCTCCCATATAGATGTACACGCTGCCACTAACGCCATAAGATGAAAGTTCTTTCTTCTCGAATTAACTAGCCCTGCCAGGATGTGGTTTAACGACCTCCCACCAGCGTCAATCTCCACGTTCCTCCAGCTCAAGTAGTAGTTCATGGAGAGGTTCAGTCAGTCGCATCGTAGGTTGAAGATCGCATCTCACCTCCTCGGCATCAAGTAGGAGGAAAATGAGAATCTAGCCAATTACGTGCACCGATTTTGGATGGAATACCTCGCTTGTTGATAGGTGTGAAAAACCTATCTATTTCTAAATCGGATTTGTTAGTTCTTAAGCATTTTAGTTATATTTAATTGTGTTTTAGTGTGTTTTAGTGTAGAACAGGGAAATGACATCAAAGGGCGAGAAAGAAGTGAAAACGGTAGAGAAACGGTGAACAAAATATGCAAAACAGGGTTTCGGTGAATGAAGACCACCGCCTAAGTGGAAGTTCCACCGCTTAGGCGGAAAAGAGGCAGAATGTTGGAGTGCTGAAGGGTTGAACCACCGCTTAGGCGAGAAAAGATCAGAATGATATGCCAGCAGTTACCGTCTAAGCGAAAAAACCACCGCTTAGGCGAAATCACCAACAGACGTTAACCGACTTAAAGCCACCGCCCAAGCGGTGAACCACCGCTTAGGCGGTGACACTCTGCACAAAAATATCTATTTCAGATATTTTGAAGATATTTCCAACCCTTGCCTATAAAACCCCTTTTTTTCCCCAATTGCTAAAGAGGTTAGAACCCCTTAGACGTGAGAAGAGGCTCTAGTTGACAACTAGAGAGTTCTCCTCCACCTTAGTTAGATTAGGAAGTAGATTAGATTAGTTTAGGAAGTGTTCTTGGCTAATCCTTGAAGAGCCAAAAGAGGAAGTTCATCAACGGAAAAGAGGAAGCTCGGGAGGATCGTTCTTTGGCGAAAGTGGACTACTCTACTTTGAGATTTGGCTTTTCTACCCTTGTTTCCATCTGTGTATTTAAATATTTATAGTTGATAATGATGATTTCCTCTTGATTTATGTTGTATTGGCTAAGAACATGTTAGTGTAATTTAGAGATTAGTTAGGGAAAGGTGTAGTTGTATAAATACTCATTTGGTTTAATATACATTTCTTTAACGGTTGTTGTTTTAAGTCCGATTGTATTTATCATTTGATGACGATCTTAATATGCTTGTAACGGTATTAGGATTGGACTTGAGAATCTAGGGTTTGACACTCGGGAGAGGTAACCCTGGATTCGGACTAGGGTAAACACATCGTTACGACCTAACGACCCGGGAGGGCGTTAGTTACTATGCAGTCGATGACGTTGGGTCAAGACTCACACGGCCTAGAGTCGTTAAGAGATTTAGGGGGACCTCTTTGTCGACATGAAGTTGCGTATTCCATCGTCTTACACTCGGAAGAGGTGGCGGAGGAGTTTACGAACCGAGATTGTCGGATACCTAAACTCCGTTATTGTTAACCGAACGAAATCAAACGTGTATTAAGTGAACGAAATCAATCCCTAATTAATCAACTTAGTTAGAATTAACCCACTAATTGTAATTTAGCTTAGTTTAAATTCAATTCACGTCTTCCGTCGTCAGGATAACACGAGACTACGTCAATTGCGGTATTCAATTCAATTATTCGCACTTTTCTCTGTGGGAATGATATCCGATCTTCAAAGATCCACTATATTAAAACTTGTGAATAAGTGTCCAATGAGGTAGCGCTCAATGCTTTCATTAGCGAGCTAAGGCACCGAATGTAAGACCTCAATCGTAGCATGTACGTCATTTTAGTTGTATTTTAGAATAATTGGGAAAATTCGTGGTGAAACTAGGACAATTAAAAAATTCAAATAAAAAATCTAGGGGTCAAATTGAAACTATAGAAATATTTATTCTAAACTTTGGGGATTTCAAATTTGTCACTTAAATTATAAACTAAAAATTTTGAGGGTTCAAATTATGATTTAAGGAAATTGTGAATAGTACATTGGGCTAAAATAAGGATGTAAAGGAGTTGGGGGGAGGAAGGGGTAATAAAATAAAAAGTTTTTTTTAAACACATATTATACATATACACATGTGGGTGACATGCACTGCCGGCCGACCAGTGAACCGAAACAGGGAAGAGTGAGACCGGCGACGTGGCACAATCGGATCAAACCTTCACCCACTTAGTTCATGCATATAAATACCAACATCATGAGTGAAGATCGGGAAATGGGACGAAATCTGAAAGAATTTCAGGAAATCTAGAGAGAGAGAGGAATGATCGGAGCGGGTCCGTGATCGACGGTAGGAATGGATCTTGTCTGATCAGCCGGCGATTGCGGGTATGAGAGAGTGTACTCATAGTGGTTGTGTGCAGACGAGAGGGTGTGTAGTGTTGCCGCTCGGATCGCCGACGGTGGAAGGTTCTCCGGCGGGACAGTGGTTCCGGTTACAGAGGTGTGTGTGTGTGTGCATGTGGGTGTTCGGTTTCAACGTGCATGTGAAGGGGGGGTGGTCTTCGATAAGCCATATGGGTGGTGGTCGCCGGAGTTGGTAAGGAGAGAGGAGAGAGAGAGGATCGACGGTGACGGGTTCCGGTTGCCGTCGTTGGTGAGTTCGTCATCGTTCCTCCGGCGACTGCGCATGTGTGGGAATGGGATGCTTTCGGCATTGTGTGTGCGTGTGCATGGACGTTGGCGGTAAAGTTGGGTGGTAGGAGCGAGGGCTTCGGCCGGAGTAGAGGGGGGTCCGAGGATGCTCAACTGAAACAGAAAACAGTAACGTAAAACAGAAAAGGAAAAAAAAAAAGGGAAAGAAGGAAAAAAAAAAAAAAAAGAAAAAAGGAAAAGTGGGAATTGCAGAAACCACCCCAGGAAAATCCAAAACTCATCTCGTGGTCGCCAAACGTTTCGGAAACAGATGAAACTTCAATCGATTATTAATTCTGGTTAAATTAAATTTTAGTTAGTATTATAAATCCTAAAATCATAATAATTTCATGACGATTAATTAATTTTAGGTACGTAGTACATAAAATTAATAACGATTCAGAATATAGGATCCGCATTGCATGATTAGGATATTTTAGATAAGATATTAATTTGGATTCTGCCACCATTAGGTTCGCAGGCACTGGCGTCCAGATAGAGTGCAGTCAGTGTCAGTTTTGCAAAACGGATATCGAGGTGAGTGTACTGTCTTCTTGCTAAATTATTTTTGTATATATATAGGATAAAATGTGGGTTTACTTGAGCCGTAAAATTTTATAAAATTTATATGGATCAAGCAGGAGGTGGGTGAGTTGGTAAACTGGATTTCCGAAAGATTTCGGTGGATTTCGAAATGAGGTTGAAAATGATTTTTTGTTGGATTTTGGGTGAAATCAGACAGGGTTTTTAAAAGAGAATAGAAAACATCTGTTTTCTAGAAATGCCTAGTTTTCTAAAAATAAAGGGTGAAAAAGTGGTTTTAATAAAATCAGACGTTTTCTTTAAAAGAAAGTGTGAAAAATGATTTCTGGATTTAAAGGTTGGTTTTGAGAAAAAGAGATAGGCATGGTAATTTGACGATGTTGAGTAGTCGATATTTATTGGGTTGTGATTCAATAATGTTGTATTTGATAGTATTTATCTATTTCGGTAGGGTGATATTATCCGCTTCGGCGGAGTGATGTTTATTTGCTTCGGCAGAGTGATGTTAGAAGTTTATACTGCGCAGTGATTATCCGCTCCGGCAGAGTGATGGGTGTTCGTAGGAAGGCATATCCTACGGATGGTACGGTACCGTTGCAAACTCTCGATCGTGAGGTTAAAACGATCACTAGGGCTGGCCAGAGTGTGTGTGTTGGAGGTGTGTGTTTGAGATTGATGCTTGAGATGTGGTGTTTTACGTGTATTGGTTGATTTGATATTATTTATTATGATGATTGGTATGATTTTATACTAGAAAAATTTGGATGAAACTTATCTATATCGCTTTATTTTCATTGCCTATATACTTGTGCTTGATCCATACTAAACTGTGAAAATATTTAGAACGTGTTAATATTTTAAAAAAATGTTTTACTAAGAAGACAGTACACTCGCAGGTACAACAGCTAGGAGTCGGTCCCCTACTAGCACTAGGTAGAGCTATGTGATGGAGTCATGTGGACGATTGAGAGAAGCCGTCAAAGACGAACCTAAGAAGGTTCATAGATAAATACTTTTAGTTAGAAAAACTTCGGGTAGAGTGTGCCCCCATAATAGATGTATGTATTATACAGTGGGTGTGTATTATCATTTTTATTAGATTTATTTGGGTTTGGTGATGTCATGTTGTAGTCACGCCAGCCCCGGGATGATGGGTGTCCGGGACGGGTTGTGACACCGAAGGCTATTGTATGACCTGAATTCCAGGGCGTCTTCCAGCCTCTGCGAGGCACTTGACCTTAGGGCCAATTTCTACAAGGTCGACCTCGTCGACAAGATCACGAAAGAGAAAAAAGACCTTCTCAGGAAGAAATCCTGAGCCGACGAGGGAACGAGCCGATACCAAGCATCGAGGAGACTCCAGGTGGAGGGGAGGTTAGACCCGCTGCCCAAAAATCACCTTCAGGCCCCCGTCAGGACGTTTATACTCCCCTGACCGCCTCCGTCGCAACCATCTTTCTTGAGAACATTAGAAAAGACATTTTCTCGCCTGCACTTCCCCATAGGGGGAGGCCCCTAGGAAAGTCGACTGATAAATATTGTTACTTCCACAGGAGCAACGGTCATGCCACTGACGAATGCTTCCAGTTGAAGGAAGAAATTGAAGCCTTCATCTGCAGAGGCTACCTCGGGAATTACGACTGCCAGCCTGACGAGGATTGGGCTGACTTGAATAACCGATGTGACGGACGCCGAGGACATCGCTGAAAGTGGAATGATAACCGGGCTCAGCCTCATGGTAAGCAAGCTGGGGATGACTCCGATCTGAGAGTCGACAGCAAAATCAATGTCATCCACGGTGGCCTGAGTTTTGAAAGGACACGTTTTCTTCTTGGAAAGATACGAAGGCAAGAGTAATAGAAAAGCAAAACAAGGCGTCTATGAGGCTAACACGATAAATGCAGCCTCCCACAATATGATCTCATTCAGTGAGGCCGACCTGAGGGGGGTGCACGTTCCGCACGACGATGTCCTAGTCATTACAGCTGGTAGGGGCGTTTTTCGCACGCCTACTTACGCTCGCAAGTATACGAGGTCTAAAGTTTTAATATAGTGGATCTTTGAAGATCGGATATCGTTTCCACAGAGAAAAGTGTGAATAATTGAATTGAATATCGCAATTGACGTAGTCTCGTGTTATCCTGACGACGAAAAGCGTGAATTGAAATTAAACTAAGCTAAATTAAAATTAGTGGGTTAATTCTAACTAGGTTGATTAATTAGGGATTGATTTCGTTCACTTAATACAAATTTGATTTCGTTCGGTTAACAATAACGGAGTTTAGGTATCCGACAATCTCGATTCGTAAACTCCTACGCCACCTCTTCCGAGTGTAAGACGAGGGAATACGTGACTTTGAGTCGACGCCGAGGTCCCCCTCGATGTCTTAATAACTCTAGGCCGCGTGAGTCTTGACCCAACATCATCGATTGCATACTAACTAACGCCCTCCCGGGTCGTTAGGTCGTAACGATGTGTTTACCCTAGTCCGAATCCAGGATTACCTCTCCCGAGTGTCAAACCCTAGATTCTCAAGTCCAATCCTAATACCGTTACAAGCATATTAATATTGTCATCAAATGATAAACACAATCGGACTTAAAACAACAACCGTTAAAGAAACATATATTGAACCAAACGAGTATTTACACAACTACACATTTCTCTAACTAATCTCTAAATTACACTAACATGTTCTTAGCTAATACAACATAAATCAAGAGGAGATCATCATTACCAACTATAAATATTTAAATACAAAGATGAAAACAAGGGAAGAAAAGCCAAATCTCAAAGTGGAGTATTCCACTTTCGCCAAAGAACGATCCTCCCGAGCTTCCTCTTTTCCGTTGATGAACTTCCTCTTTTGGCTCTTCAAGAATTGGCCAAGAACACTCTTTACAACTAATTTAATCTACTTTCTAAACTAATCTAATCTAACTAAAGTGGAGGAGAGCTCCTAAGAACAACCAAGCCCTCTCCCACGTCTATGGTGTGTCTAAGGTGTAAGGGTTTTTTTTGGTTTGGTAGAGAAAGAGGTTAAAAGGAGGGATTTGGAAAATATCTTCAAAATATCTAAAAATAGATATTTCTATGCAGAGTGGCACCGCCTAAGCGGTGGTTTTTTTCGCTTAGGCGGTGGCTGCTGGCAAGATATTCTGTTGTTTTCTCGCCTAGGCGGTGGTTTTCTCTCCTAGGCGGTGGTTCAGCCCTTCAGCACTCCAATATTCTGCCTCTTTTTCGCCTAAGTGGTGGAACTTCCGCTTAGGCGGTGGTCTTCATTCACCGAAATCCTGTTTTGCACATTTTGTTCACCGTTTCTCTACCGTTTTCACTTATTTTTCGCCCTTTGAGGTCATTTCCCTGTTCTACACTAAAACACACTAAAACACAATTAAATATAACTAAAATGCTTGAGAACTAACAAATTCGTTTTAGAAATAGATAGGTATTTCACACCTATCAATACCCCCAAACTTAGAATTTTGCTAGTCCTCGAGCAAAGCACTAACACTAAACTAAACTAATTAACAAACTAATAAACTAAAAATGAAAAATTAAACTAACACAAAAGAAGTATATGCATGTAAATATAAAGTTCAATCAAAATGACCAATTTGTTCCTCCCTCAACATCCCTAAATCAGATCAAGTTCGGGAAGCATCCCACACCAAGTGGTGTTCTAGAATTTTAACTATCAATATTAATAAAAACTATTCTAGATCTATTTGAAGTGTGTGTGTGAGAACTCAAATGTATAACTAGTCAAATACCGGATTCGATTATTCAATCGTTAAGCTCATAATTTAAACCGTTGAAAGATTCAGAAAAATCATAAGCTTGATTGGAGTCTACTATCCACTAATGTAGGCTTGGATATACATAGAGATCAATAGGACTTGGTTTGGCTTTGGAGAATGACCACGGGTATTACTGGAATAAAAGTACGGATTAATCAATCGATACCCGAGGTAAAATCGCTTGTCGCTATCCTCTCTCATGACCCCATATTTAAAGTACAACTCTGAATAAGAAATGAAGATCCCGTATTCACTTGTCGAATTATTACAGTTTTAGGATAGTGCAAAAAGAAGTTAAAGAAACACACCCCCAAACTTATTCGAATTTGTAAAATTTTAGGAATATGTAAAAAGAAATGATAGAAACATACCCCCAAACTTAATTTAGGAGCGTGCAAAAAGAAATACAAAAGTGACAAGTGAATATACAAATACCGAATCAATAAACATTCGTCCGAAACCCCACCGCTCACTTGATTTCACTTAATTTTGAAAATTAGGCTTAGCGACTTTGGTTTAGGAAAAATCTAAATGAAAAGAGTATTTGAAACATTTTCAGAATTGATTACGTTATCGGCTTCAACAGGGAAAATAAGGAATGACTATTTTCAAGTTAGCTACAACGGATCAAGCGAACAATTGACGGCCTAAATCACGTCTCCGGAATTACCTTACCTAGGATTTCGCCTCAAGTTTTCCCCAAATCAAGTTCTAGTTTCCTCATTTTCTATTATGAACTTAATATTGAATAATCAACATCTAATCGTTCAGAAAATTATTCATTGAGTTCAAATGTCGTGCAATTTTCAGATCGAGATAATTTTTACACAATTGACATGTTAAGCACACAAAACACACAAGGAAGGTATTACCCCCTACCTCAATATGCAATTTGGGGATAATTCTTATCATCGGGTTTTGGCCCAAATGAACTTACATCTAATCATGAAAACACAACTTTATACATACACAATACTGAACTAATTCTAATACTAACATACATACTAATCTAACACTACACATTCAAAAACAAACATTAAACTAAACTAAACTAAAAATTTAAAACATTCATAATACATAAATAAATAAAGGTTTATACAACAAAAATTTTCATTTTGTTCAAAAATAGTAATAACTGTTCATCCTTTTCTACAAAAAAGTCAAAATGGATGAACATCCACTAAGCTATCATCCGATCCATACCACTCAGGCCTGAACACGGCAGTGTTCCAATAGCAGCGAACCCAATAAACATATAGCATGCTTGCACAAAAATGGGTTGAACACATCCCTAGGGAATAAGATTTATTCCCTACTATTCACCTGAAGACGAGTCATCACCATCATCACTCTAGGAAGGAGAATGTGGTCTCTGGAGTAGATGTGGTGGCATAGATGGCATCGGTGGGAAGTCGTCCATTTCAAGGCCAAGGCCCTCCCAAATCTTCCGTTGGACTCGATCTTGTTGCCTCAAAAATTGGTCCAGGAAAGAGGTAATCTCGTATTGATTCTGGAGGACCATTTGAAGCTTCCTCTCTTGGGAGTTTTCAGCTCGGGCTCCAGAAGGTCCAACCGTATCGTCTGGCTGCTCTTCCCCTTCCTCCGGCTCAGGCTCGGGTACCTCTTGTGCCCCATTCTTCTACAACCGATTTATCACTGACATCGTGAGTGGAGAGATAGATTTACACTGGCTTCCCCCAGATACAGTCACATCAGCTAATCTGAATATCTGGGTCAACAATGACGGAAACGGGAGCCCACCCTTTACCGATTTCAAAGCATGCAGAATTGATGAATAGATCAAAAATCCAACGTTTATGGGTTGTCCGGTCTGGATTTTATAAATCAAATAGGCCCTGTCCTTCGAGACGTCTGATAAATGTGATGTCGGCAGGAGGCTTCCACAGATGAAGTTGTGCCAGATTTTTGAAACCGGCTTGAGGCATCTCACTGAAAATGTAGCGACGTTCGGCCCTTGATGTTTCCACTTTACCGGGCCAGATGTGATATAATGGATGACCCGTTGTAAAGAAAGTTCTTGGCTTTCAATTAACTCCGGTGCCGAAAGTCCGAAGAGATGATTTATGAAGTCGGGGCTGAAGATAATGGGTTGGTTCCGAACCCTTGCTAGATCGTCGATGGCCTTGGTAGCATTTGCATAGAACTCTTTGACCAAAGCGATTTCGCCTGGGGGTGGCGATTTGCAGAGTTTCTCCCAGTGGCGGCTTAGGATTTCATTCCGAAATTCCTCCGGGAGCTCCTCAATCGGACCGAATCCCCGTTAACGTATGCAGGCACGATGTTTTTCGTGTTGTTCGAAGTGGTCCTCCGCTTGTTTTGACACAAAGCGGGTAGCATCAAAGTCAACGTCGGTCGGCGCCCTTGGGTTTGAACTCGATCCTTCGCCTCTAGCCCTCTTCTTAGCTGCTCTTTTCGGCATTTCCTACAATCACAATCACAAAAACCCAATACAACCTCATCATATATGAACATTTGAAAATCATAAACTTCCCTAATCACATTGTCATGAACAAATTCATCCCAAAACGAATACCCATTTGAATTTTTCAAACAATTTTTCACAAATGTGACATCCTATATTAATCCACACACTCAACCAACCCAATTAAACATGTGTATCATCAAGAATCAAACCAAAAACCCATTGAACATCGAAATCGCGAAACTAGGGTTTTAGGTTTTTGGGCAAAATCTCAAAATCCATTGATTTCTTTGATAGAATCATGAAAACCAACCAATAATTTCAACAACTAAACTAAATGTAATGTAAAAGAAACTTACTTGTTGAAAAATAATGGTCCAATCAAAAGAAATGGAAGAAATCGCACCTTTCACGCGAAACCCTTGATTTTCAGAAATGGGGGTTGAAATCTGATTCTTGGAGGTTGAATCGTGATGGGAATGACCACGTTTTGTAATGGATGGATGATTTTAGAGATTTGGAACGGCTTGGGAGTGAAATTGTAGAGAGAATGTGGAGGATTTGGGGAGGGAACTTGCATTTTTTAAATTTTAAGCGACAGGTTGTTTTTAACAGCAGAAGGTCCACCGCTTAGGCGGTGGATTCACCGCTTGAGCGGTGGAACTCTTTTCTTTAAAATCAAACCTTCTGATGAAATTCCACTTAGGCGGTGGTTTTTACGCCTTAGGGAAACTACACCAGTGTGCAATAGGGCTGGCAAAACAGGTAACAGGTCGTGTAACAGGTCATTACACGATAACACGAAACACGATAAGACCCAAACACGATAAGATCCAAACACGAACACGACATGATAAGCTTATCGTGTCAGACTACCCAAACACGAACACGACACGAAAATTATCGTGTCGACACGACACGACACGATAATTTTTCGTGTCACACGATGACACGAAACCTATTAGGTAAACACGACATAATAAGACCTAATAGGTTTCTATTATACATTAATCTACCCATTACACGTTAACCTATTACACGTTAACGACCTGTTAACCTGTTAACGACCTGTTAACCTGTTAATTTAAAACCATCTTAACAAATTATTATACATATTAAGTACTAATTTGTAATATTTGATAATTTGAGGGGTGTAAAAATAATTTATTAAATTAACGGGTAACCTATTGGGTCACAGGTTATCGTGTAACCTGAATACACAAAATTCTTATCGTGTCTTATCGTGTAACCTATTGGGTTATCAGGTCAACTTGATAACCTGCACTATTTCTTATCAGGTTATCGAGTCTGACACGATAACGACCCGATACCTGATAAGAAAAACCTAGACCTGCTAATTTCGTGTCAGTCTCGTGTCGTGTCATCGTGTAAATACCTGGTTTTCCAGCCCTAGTGTGCAAACGTTTTGTTCTGCAGTTAATCTGCCTAGGCAGTGGTTTTTCCGCCTAAGCGGTGGAGTATATTTTGAAAATTTGGTGCATCCTGTATTTTTACCGCCTGAGCGGTACGCCGTTTTCACCCACTCTGTATTTTTACCGCCTGAGCGGTGGTTTACCGCTTGGGCGGTGGTTTTTTAGCTCCCACTTTAATGTTTTTCTCAAATTTTCAAAAGACGGCTCCACCCCGTACATTTTTGCTTCGCTTGTTCAACGTGTTTAAATTTAGAATACTTCCCCAAGTGTCCACACTCCTAAATTCACTGCCTAACACTTTCCGAAGCCATACCGGCTTACAAAAAGAATAAATAATCAAATAAATAGTAACAAAAATCGGGTAATTTGATACCCTAAGTTTCATTTCAAAAGAATAGCACTTGAGTTACCGTCCCTAGCTGGACTTTTGTGTCACTAAGTATTTTTCACCAAAATTCCCCATAGACAAGGAATTTGGGCTCAAATGCTTAGTCGGATCAAGATCATGGCTTTGAAATTGGCTTCTCCTCTCAATCCTCATCATTTACAACAAGCACCATCTCGGGATTGAGATTTAAGAGTTCCAATTTTCATCATTTCTCGCACCTCTTGATCTCATTAACACAATGAAACAAAAATAAAAATAAAAAAAGAAAACAAAAATAAATGTCAGAATTAACACACGACCACTTAGTCGCAATATCAACTTAGAATTCACAAAAATCTCACTTCTACAACGCCAAAAACTTGGTGTGTTGACGGAACTAGGATACGATACATTTGATTTTCCAATATAAAACTTAAATTATGGGCCGATACCGCGTTTTTTTTTGCAATATTCAAATGAAATTCAAATAAAATTCACATTATTCCCCGGCAACGGTGCTAAAAACTTGGTAGGGGCGTTTTTCGCACGCCTACTTACGCTCGCAAGTATACAAGGTCTAAAGTTTTAATATAGTGGATCTTTGAAGATCGGATATTATTCTCACAGAGAAAAGTGTGAATAATTGAATTGAATACCGCAATTGACGTAGTCTCGTGTTATCCTGACGACGAAAAGCTTGAATTGAAATTAAACTAAGCTAAATTACAATTAGTGGGTTAATTCTAACTAGGTTGATTAATTAGGGATTGATTTCGTTTACTTAATACAAGTTTGATTTTGTTTGGTTAACAATAACGAAGTTTAGGTATCCGACAATCTCGGTTCGTAAACTCATCCGCCACCTCTTCCGAGTGTAAGACGAGGGAATACGTGACTTCGAGTCAATGCCGAGGTCCCCCTCGATGTCTTAATAACTCTAGGCCGCGTGAGTCTTGACCCAACGTTATCGATTGCATACTAACTAACGCCCTCCCGGGTCGTTAGGTCGTAACGATGTGTTTACCCTAGTCCGAATCCAGGGTTACCTCTCCCGAGTGTCAAACCCTAGATTCTCAAGTCCAATCCTAATACCGTTACAAGCATATTAAGATTGTCATCAAATGATAAACACAATCAGACTTAAAACAACAACCGTTAAAGAAACGTATATTGAACCAAACGAGTATTTACACAACTACACATTTCCCTAACTAATCTCTAAATTACACTAACATGTTCTTAGCCAATACAACATAAATCAAGAGGAGATCATCATTACCAACTATAAATATTTAAATACAAAGATGAAAACAAGGGAAGAAAAGCAAAATCTCAAAGTGGAGTATTCCACTTTCGCCAAAGAATGATCCTCCCGAGCTTTCTCTTTTCCGTTGATGAACTTCCTCTTTTGGCTCTTCAAGGATTGGCCAAGAACACTCTTTACAACTAATTTAATCTACTTCCTAAACTAATCTAATCTAACTAAGGTGGAGGAGAACTCCTAAGAACAACCAAGCCCTCTCCCACGTCTAAGGAGTGTCTAAGGTGTAAGGGTTTTTTTTGGTTTGGTGGAGAAAGGGGTTAAAATAAGGGATTTGTAAAATATCTTCAAAATATCTAAAAATAGATATTTATGTGTAGAGTGTCACCGCCTAAGCGGTGGTTCACTGCTTAGGCGGTGGACTTAAGTCGGTTAAGTTTTGTCGGTAACTTCGCCTAAGCGGTGATTTTTTTGCTTAGGCGGTGGCTGCTGGCAAGATATTTTGTTGTTTTCCTGCCTAGGCGGTATTTCTCGCCCTTTGAGGTCCTTTCCCTGTTCTACACTAAAACACACTAAAACACAATTAAATATAATTAAATGCTTGAGAACTAACAAATCCGTTTTAGAAATAGATAGGTTTTTTACACCTATCAACAGCCTTGATCAATTATTTCAAGATAGCGATGACACTCGTTGACAGAAGAAGCTCGGCAGACATTCTCTTCAAATGAGCCTTCGATAAAATGGGTATAGAATCGAGCTCCGTGCAGCCCGTCAGATCCCCGCTCATCGGATTTGGGGCGACGTGGTCAGTTTGGTCGTCTAGGTCTCTCTGCCTATCACCGTGAGTTCCAACCCTAACATCGCCACCTTCTAGTCCAAATTTCTTATCGTTGACAGGCTGTCGTTGTACAATGCGATCATGGTCAGGCCCACTGTGGCTGCCTTGAAGGCCGTATGATCCCCTTATCACCAGAAAATAAAATTCCCCATTGACTCGGGGGTTGGAGAAGTGCAAGAGAACCAAGAAATGGCCCGGTCTTGTGCAAGAAGGTCCTTGGAAAAAAATAGTAATTACAGTCTGGGCCAAGGCTGTGTACCCTGCATCAGAGGGATGGGGAGCTCATAGTCCTTGCTAACGGGGTTGAGCCCGTTTTGATCGACGATCTACGTGACGATGAGCCCATCCCAAGACCCCATGAAGACCAAATCGACGTTCCCATTCATCCCGTTATCACGGAGAGAACGGTGAGGATCAGAGCTCAGCTAAGTCCGGAAGAGCGATCCGGTCTCATCGAGCTGCTTGTAAGGAACCACAATGTTTTTGCCTGGTCGCACAACGAACTTCCCGGTATCGATCCAAGTATTTCCATGCACAGGCTGCACGTCGACGTTCACCATCCACCTATTCAGCAAAAGATGAGGAAGTTCTACCCAGACCGTCAAAAGATAATAGAAGAGGAGATAGATAAGCTTGTCAGGTCGGACGTTGTGAAAGAGGTCAAGTTCCCGGACTGGCTCGCGAACGTTGTTCTGGCCCCAAAGGCCGGCAATAAATGGTGACTTTGTGTCGACTTTAAAGATATGAACAGGGCCTGCCCGAAAGACTTCTTTCCACTCCCAAGGATCGACATTGTAATCGACGCTACGGCGGGCCACGAGCGACTCAGTTTCCTTGATGCTTACACCGACTACAATCAAATCCCTATGTATTCCCCAGATAAAAGCAAGACCTCGTTCATCACCGATCGAGGCACTTATTGCTACAAAGTCATGTTGTTTTGCCTTCGTAATGCTGGAGCGACCTACCAGAGGCTTGTCAATAAAATGTTCAAGGAAGAAATCGGGAACACGATGGAGGTGTATATCGATGACATGCTCATGAAAAGTTGCCAGGATGAAGACCATCTCGATCACCTCCAGGCCTGCTTCGATAAACTCCAAGCTCATTGCAAGAAGCTGAATCCGAACAAATGCATTTTCTGCATGTCCGCTGGTAAATTCCTAGGCTTTATGGTCTCCTAGCACGGCATCAACGCAAACCCCGAACAAATCAGCGCGGTGCTTGGCATAACCCTTTTTCAAAATAAAAATGAGGTCCAGATGCTGACAGGTCAGTTGGCCACCCCGAACCGGTTAATCTCCAGGTCGTCCAAAAAGTGTCTCCCATTTTTCAAGATTCTCTGGGGGAATAAGGCATTTGAATGGACAGAGGAGTGTGACCATGCCTTTGGAGAGCTGAAGAGATACCTCTCATCGGCTCCCCTGCTCACTACGCCCCAGAAGGCCGAAGACCTTCTCCTTTACATTGTGGCCTCCCCAACAGTTGTCAGTGCCACCCTGGTCAGGGAGGACACCGGTGTCCAAAGCCCGATCTACTACTCAAATCGTGTTCTAACCGATGTAGAGACAAGGTACACAAAATTCAAAAAACTGGCCTACGCCCTGCTGATCACCTCGAGGAAGCTACGCCAGTACTTTCAAGCTCACACAATTATGGTATTGACGAACCAGCTGTTGAGCCAGATCCTCCACTCCCCTGATATCTCGGGGAGGTTAATAAAGTATAGCCTGGAGTTAGGTCAATTCCATATCGAATATCACCCCAGGACAGAAATCAAGGGACAAGTCCTCGCTGACTTCATAGCCGAGCTGATCTTCCCCGAGGAGGAGACCGTCCCTGACCTAGGTGAATCCGAGAATACCTCCGAAAGCCCAGGGCAGACAGGAACCTTGGCCAAGCCGACCAAAGTCCAAGGCGACCTCGGACCCAACTCATGACAGCTCTTCATCGATGGATCTTCCAATCAGAACGGCTCAGGGGCTGGGATGGTCCTGATGGCCCCAGATAAAAGTGAGATCAAGTACTCCCTTAGGCTTGGATTCTGGGCCACGAATAATGAGGTCGAGTATAAAGCGTTGCTGGCCGGGCTTCAGTTAGCCCAGGATTTTAACGTAAGATCCTTCCTCGTAATGTGTGATTCCCAACTCGTGGTCAATTAGGTCAACGGTGATTACCTCACAAAAGACCCGAGCATGGTGGCCTATCTAGAGAGGGTAAAAGACTTGACAAAACTCTTTGAGAAGGTGAAAGTCACGAAAATACCCCGTAAAGATAATAGGCACGCTGACGCCCTGGCTAACTTGGCCTTGGCAGTCGAATACACACTCAAGAGGATGGTACCTGTTGAATTCCTTGCCGAGCTGAGCATAACCTCCTCGAACGAGACCGCAATGATATGCGCCCTGGGTTCCGAGCTGACCTGGATGGACCCGATAATCAGTTATCTCGCCGATGGGACGCTTTCCATTGATCAGGCTTACTCTCGAAGAATACGATACCAGGTAGCACGGTACACCCTCATCGATGGGGTTCTGTACCGAAAATCCTTCTCTGGTCTATATTCCCGGTGTCTCTGACCTGAAGAGGCCGACTACGTTATGAGGAAAGTCCATGAGGAGATTTACAAAAATCACTCGGGGGGTAGGTCTCTAGTTCGAAAACTGCTCCTAAACAGATATTATTGGCTGAAGATGTTGGAAAACGCGGGAGAGTTCGTGAAAAGGTATGACAAGTGCCAGCGATTTGCAACACACCCTTACGTCCCGCCGACCGAGTTTGTCCCTATGTCCAGCCCGTGGCCGTTCGCCCAGTGGGGTATCGACCTCCTTGGTCCGTTCTCCCTAGGGACCGGCCAGAGAAAATTTATGGTCGTCACCATTGACTACTTCACTAAGTGGGTTGAGGCCGAGCCACTTGCGACAATCACCAAGCAACGAATTCGAGACTTTGTGTGGAAACGCATGATTTGTAGATTTGGCATCCCAAGGGCTATCGTCTCCGATAATAAAAAGTAGTTCGATAACGATTTGTTTGCCGAGTTGTGTGCTGGGCTAGGGATCAAGACAAAGTTCTCCTCCCCCGGCCACCCTCAGGCCAACAGACAGGTCGAAGTCACCAACCGAACTATCTTGCAAAATTTGAAAACCAGGTTGGACAAATCAAAGGGGTTATGGGTGGAGGACCTGCATCCCGTATTGTGGGCTTATCACACAACAGTCCGGGCCCCGACCGGCGAGACACCATTCGCGATGACGTTCAGTTCAAAGGCTATAATGCACGTAGAGGTTGAAAAACCCTATCCCCGCACAGCCTGCCCATTCGACCCAACTGAGAACGAAGCCAGCCTGACTATGAACCTTGACATACTCGAAGAAAAGAGAGAATGGGCTCAAATTCATCAGGCCGCCTACCAACAGAGGATGGCCCGGTACTATAATCGCTGTGTCCGGCCTCGATCTTTTGAGGTTCGGAACCTTGTCCTAAGGAAGGTCACCCTCGCTACTAAGGAGCAAAATACCAGGAAGCTAGCACCAAGCTGAGAAGGTCCCTACCGTGTAGTTAGCATATCACGGCCTGGCACGTACAACTTGGAAACTAAAGAAGAGAAACCACTCAGGCACCCCTGGAACGCAAAACACCTTAAACGCTACTACAAAATCGGTGACCGAAATCCATAAAACTTGTCCTATATTTTGTGTTTTGATTTAGCAAGAATTATAATGGAAAAGGTTGTGGTCAATGAAAAGATAAGCGTTTTCGATTCAATGAATTTCTATTTTTCGTAAAATAGCGCCTCTACAGATCGGACCTTAGAGAAGATCGACCAGCTCGGAAAAACCGAGCTAGACAGATCGTCTGGGGGGAAACGCGATCCCAAAACGTTCTAGGATAGGAAAGGGCAGCCCTCTGGGTGCCGAGAGGCCGGGGAAAGTCGTCCCCGTGCTAAAGGTCGGGGATAGGCCGGGCTCCAACCATCAACCCAGGCAGAGGTAGCCCTCTAGCCTCGGGATTAATCCAAGGATGATATGAAACTAAAAACAGCACTATGGAGAAGATCGACAAGCCCGAAAAACTGGGCTGGTCAGATCGTCTGGGAGGCAAAATCAACGGAACAAGTGGTAAAATTGTGTCGGTCACCCACAAAAGACACCAAGAAAGCCCCACTGACACGGGCTCACTTGGTCGTCTGGGGGGTAAAATCAAATAGCCCTGTCCGGTAAGACACCAAGAAAGCCCGGTTGACACGGGCCCACTTGGTCGTTTGGGGGGAAAAATCAACGACAAGTAATGAAATTTCGCCTACCACATAAAAGACGACCTCAACAGCGTGTTCAGGCCGACCTACATTGGTCGTCTGGCGGGCAAGGCACGAGCTCGCAAAGCACGAGCCCTCCTAATCGACTTCAAGGTGTTCAACCGCAACACATCCATTAGTACATACCAAGTGACAAAACATTGCCAGGGAATACCAAGTCGACCACAATAGCTCGCCAAGCACGAGCTCTCCTGATCGACTGGGGGGCAAGGGTTGTGCATATTGCCGGGCACAGAAGTCATGCTCCAGCCCTGCAAGTCTTGGCCACTTGTGATAATAAAATAAAAGTTCTTTTTTCAAAATGTCGTCAATCATCCAATAAAACAAATGCAAGAAAATAACAAGCAAAAAGATGTTATATTCATATCAGATCATCAAATTTACAAAAGGCGACGGGGCTGCTACCAGCAATGTACAAGCCCACTATCTGTTGGGCCGAGCAAAAAAAAATAGAAATAATTAAAACCAGTTGGCTGATCACGCTGGGCTGGTGGACTGCTCCGCGGCAGCCTCCTCAGCGGTCTCCTCCTCACGGGTTTCGGAAGGTCGACTCGGCTCGGCCTCCGGGATGGCTGGTTTAACGCCCAGCTCGATATCCTGCTTGGCCTGGGCTTCAGCGATGTCCTCCTTGGTCAGCTCGAGGGTTAGCTTGGTATGGTCCACCTCCAGGAACTTTTGGCGCAAGGAGTTGATCGCTCCCTTGAAATCGAGCCTGATCATGCTGACGGCGATGCGGTCCCATAGCCCGGTGAATTCTTTGCTCTTCTTGTACAGGGCAACCGTATCAGCTCGGGCCTCGGCCCGGGCTTTCTCAACCTCGGTCGCTTGGTCCCTCCGGAGCTCCTTGAGCTTTGCCCGGACAACGTGATCAGATCACCCGGCCTCCTTAGCCCTCTTCTCTGCGGCCTCCTTCTCCTCGCGGAGGCGATCCATCTCACTGGCCATCTGCTCCATCTCGTTCTTATAGTGTTCCAAGAGTTGGATGTCTTTCTCCCTTGCTTGTGTTAGCCTTTCGACCGTTTGGATGGCCTGGTGTAGGCGAGCACCGGCCTCCAGCGAGGCAAACACCGCCTACAGAACCAAACCACGGTGTCAAAAAAAAAAAAAAGTTTTAAGTGCTAAACATAGACCGGAGAGGGTCACTTACTGAAAGCAAGTGCCAATTCAGATCGGCACAGAGATTAGCATCGAACTTGTCGGCAAATCTCCTCTTATCCGCCGCCGGCACCATTTGCATCGCGAACTGCATTAGCACGCTCGCATTCTGGGTCGCCGGCTCATTTGGGAAAAATCTGGTCCGGATGATGACCTCCCCTGGCCTCTCGCTGCCCCCATACAGCTGCTTTTCTCCTTTACCCGAGATATCGAGTCGACTTTTTTTGTGTCTTCTGGACGGCGCATCGGATGCCTCCACCTTCCTTTTCCCCTTGTCTTTTCTAACGAGAAGGGTGGGGTCTTCTACGGTGATCTCTTTCTGCTCGGCCCTTGCAGCAGCCGGGGTCCCAGCTCTCCTCGGTGTTAAGGTGGGCCTTGCCTGGCTGAGGAGCCCCACCTCCTCGGCCCCCTGACTGGCCGGTGAGCTTTAACCGACCTACTGTGCATCCACGTCCTTCTTCGCCATCCGAGACCTCCACCTCCTCG